>CM054177.1:60826163-61426163 GCA_028829895.1 Sinotaia quadrata | reverse complement strand
TAGCCTGAAGTTAAAGAGCCTTAAAACAGTCATTAATAACAATAACAAACAAATAATGAAATGAGTATACCTAAGGCATATCTATGCTAGACTTATCTCAGTAGGTGACAGATTCTTTTGTTAAAAAGAAAACTTCATCTTGAGGATATGTAGAATACAATGTTTTAAATGAAACTGGATAGATCTCCATCTATTCAGTCACACTATACAAGTCCTGATGAAGGTGGTTTACTTGAAGCGAGTCTTGTTCTTTTTGTATTGTGAAACTATAAAGCATTTTGAATTTTCATGTTGCTTTTATTTCTCTTTTAAAGTTTAGTAGTTGTGCTGTTTATATTGTACATTAGTTTTCTTGTGTAAAGACCTTGCCTGTGTTCATCAGTCTTCAAAATGTACACTTTCTCAGCAGAGTTACAATTAATGAAAATCACAAAATACATCACATTCCTGATTAATTTATTCAACCATTTTCTGTCAAAGGATTAATAAAAAGGATAATTAAATCAGCACAACAGGGATTAAGTCCAAAAGTTAATACTGTGATGCATATTTATAAAATTTGAAGAGCGTGTTCTGTAAAATATTACTTATCTGTCATATATTTATTCTTGAGCATAATTATCCATAAATTAACAAAAAGAGTGATTATTTTAAGATACTTAATAGATGGCATTGTTTATCTTCCAAGTAAAAAATTGAATGTTACATTAACCAAGTGGTTTTTGGAATGACTAAGACGGCAGATAATATAAATGTTTGTAGTTTTTAACACTCACATTCTGTTACAAAAAACATCAGATTTATAGTGGTAGGGAAGACTGGAAAAGATTGTGTTTTTCAACAGAGACAATAAGGCAAAACCCGAAACAGTCAAAAAGATAGACATTTTTTTTCTATATAAACTTGGTAACATTTTTTTAAAAAAGAAAAAAGTTGGACTCAATACGATAATTTTACAATATAGAGAAACATAAGGATGATCCATTGAAAATAAACAATATTATAAATACAAGATTATAATAATTGCATAATTATGTATGCATTATATTAATAAGGCACAAAAATTGTTCCCCCCAAAAAAAAAAAAAAAACAAGGCAAAAAACAAACTTACAACACAAATCTATTTCTGGACTCCAGCTCAATGAAAACATTCTCCAGGCACCACTAGATGGTTTATATACATATATCACAAGTGTGTAGGTTTATATGAGATGGCTTATCACACATAAATGAAACTCTTATGTGAAATGCACTGTATTTAAAACTTTATTTTTATTTTTTTTAAATGGCATCCATGCACACATTTACACAAAACTAAATGGAATATCCAAAATGTCATTTTTCAATAAACTGTTTTTACTTAACACTATACGGTGATTTCTTGCACATAATTTACGCATACCATCGTACATAAACAAAATATATTGTAGTTAAAAATACTGTTTGTCATTAAAATTACTAAACAAATTAAAACTTAAAACAATAACAATTTAATGACATCATTCTGTATGATTTTTGGGTGGTGGGACTGATTTGTGAGACATTTCAGTATCATCTTTACTGTTCTTCAGTATTGTGTTGGCCTTGAATTTTGAAGGGAGTAGTGCCAGTAAGTGGGATTTCAACACTCTAGGTGAGTTTTCGTTCTGTTTCTGCCATTCCTGTTTCTTTTGTTTCTATCGTATTTATGTGTTCAATTGTTTTTTAAATGCTTTCTAAGAGGAAGAAAATGTAAATGTTCAAATTTATGATTTTTAGTATTTACATTTAAATTTATATAACACCATTCTGTAAGTCTTAAAAGATTGTGTAAACTAATACAATTCTTAACATAAAATAGTATTTAAATATGAAAGTAATATACTCTTTTTATTTCTGGAAGCTATAGTGTATTTACCCATTCAACCTGTTAATGTACCTTGATTCTTCTGTATATTAGCGGAAATATTTAAGTATTAGTTTTGACAATCATGGCCTGTTTTGCAAACATTGCAAAGCTGAAAAAAAACAAAACCAGCAACTTATCCATGGAACCAAATGAAAAGTAGCATATCATCAGAACTGTTGCAAAACTTTATTTGAGAATATCCCCCAATATGCAGAGTTGCCATATGGGTCCATAAAAGTGTTTTATGCTTATAGTAATAAACTATAATGAAAAGTAAGTGAAGATGTTTCATTTTAAGAAAAAAATCAAAGTGATGAAACTTGATGATGAAAACAAAGAATGATACAAACACACTCAAGAGATTAGAAAGCAGTTCTGATAAAACTGCTGTACCAGAATAAATATACAGTACTGTTCATGAATACTCAGAATAGAATACATTTGTATAAGCAAAATTCAGCTTGTTTAGAAGACAAAATTTCATTACAGCTTGAATGAAAAAAAGCAAAAATTGATATTTCATAAATTGGGTGATGCCTATATTTTAATCATTTGTTTATTTCAGGGATATTTTGACTTGTTCATTTCCCGGAGACATTGTCATTTTAATTCCCACTACAATAAAAACAGTCAATAAAGAATGACTAGCTATTTTCAAACTTGTCAAAATATTTTAAGTGTTATAAGAGTGGTGAAAATATTTCTAATGATTGTTCATTATCTACTCATCCTGATTAAAGAATTTCATTGAAATTTTCATTTACAACATTAGAAATGTGTATGTACTTGAGCTTGCACTTGCTTCAAGTTCTGTTTCACTGCTTCTACAAAATTCCATGGCAAAGCCTGTGGGCTCGAAACAAATTTTTATTAGCTCAAAACATTTAACATTTTGTTGACCTTGCTTTGAGGCTTACTTCTTCAACCTGCAAATAATGCTTGTCTAAGGTAAACACTCAAGGGCTTTCAAAAAAAGGCATGTTAAATGTTTACATTATAGCATGTCATATATGAAAGACATTTTATATTTGTTTAAGACTTATCTCAGATTAAATAAACCAAGTAGGAAACTAGTTAGTTGGAAAATACATTTCGTATGGCATACTTACACATACTTACAGAGTGTATAAATTTAGTTTTTAGCTAGTTAAAGGAAAAAATAGATAAAACATCCTTAGTAGTTTTTGGTGACATCTGGATAAAATACAAAAGATATTTGATGTATTTGTATTAATAGCAATATAAACATCTATCTGTCTATATATCTGTGCTGAGCCATCCAACATAAGTTTCTTATCATTTTCACACAATTACTTCAAAAACAAACTTCAGAAGTCCAATCATCAATGTCCACCAAACAGGTTCTTCTTCATCATCAGATGTGTCTGCAGGTGATGAATATCTATTCTTTTCCCTAAAACTCTCTGTACCATCTTCTTCATTGTAATCATAGTCTTCATAAAAATGATATCGGTTCACAAGTTGAGCATAATCATCTGGTTCGTGCTGAGCAATAAACACTATATCTAACTTGAATGTTGACTGTGGATAGAAAGGATGTGCATAAATCCCAATGCCAACAGGTCTTTTCATCACGGACGAAACCTCTACAATGTCCACACCACAAGTCTCTGATTTAAGTTCATATTCTAAAAATGAAGGCTGCAGAGTGCTGCTTGATACATACAAGTCAACATCACCTTCAATGCTATGAAGCTCCAGTCGTAGCCAGCCTTCAATACTGAGATGATAATATGTGAAATTTTCTGCATACATTGTCCGACTAACACTCTGAATAAATGTATCTGCAAGCAAGTGACTGAATGAAAGAAAACAGATGGCCCAGAACAGGACACTTCTAGTCCAGGATAGGTCATTTCCTGATGACCATAAACTCTTTAAATGCAGCATGACGGGTATAAAATCTGAGGATAAAAATATTAAAATAAGTGAAAAGACATTAATATTTATGCCTATGGCCAATAATTAGATTGAGGTACAAAATAAAATAAGAATAAAAAATTAATGCTTTCATAAATAATTCTGAAGACCATTTAGGAAAAAGTATTGTATAAATTAGAACTTCAAGTGCCTATGATCCACAATGATGCACAGAACTTAAGTGAATATGATTCCAGCATTTTTACTAGTATGGGGGCTCATTGGCAACATGAAGCTTTGTGTGGCATATTTTCTCTATTATCTTGCTTCATCTAATTTTTATTGACTGGAAAATGTCTGATTACCAGTTACTTCTTTCTCAGCTGTCTTAACGCCAAGAAGTAGGTTAAGTCATTACTACCAAGAAAAATGGGGAGAAGTAGAAGAATAAATTGTTGTATGTTTTGAGATCACACTACCTATCAATCCTTACATTTCTTATTGAAAATTTGTTTCATTTACACATTTTTGATTTATGTAACTATTTTCAATTCTGCCCCTTCCCCCAACATATACATTTCTTCTGGAAAATCAATGTTTCATTTACAAGATTTTGATTTATTAAACTATTTTCAAATATGTAAACCCTATGTAAATCAACAACTCTGAGTAAACAGCTTTGTGATGATGGTGGGCAAACTACTTCGTAATTGGGGAGCTCAGTGGTGTCCGGTAAAGGCTGCAGAAGACCCGATAAAGTTTTCTTAACTGATCTTCACCCACTCTCTAGCTCATAAATGTTAAGACTAGTGATCATGACTATAAGCACTTAGACTAGAGCTCTTTCAAGAATTAGCATAAATAAATATCCATTTATTATTATTGTGTAACTTAC
The DNA here is from genome assembly GCA_028829895.1 of Sinotaia quadrata. NCBI lineage: Eukaryota > Metazoa > Mollusca > Gastropoda > Architaenioglossa > Viviparidae > Sinotaia > Sinotaia quadrata. The sequence goes on along the minus strand of CM054177.1, from coordinate 61,421,498 downwards.
AAATAATTTCATCTGTTGAGATTTTAAGCCTTTGGTACAAACATTTTATAATTGCATATTGTAACACTAACAGTGCATATAATTATTTTAATTATATAACTGCAAGTTTTATATGCTGGAATAGGGCAGAATCTATCAAAGATATCACTTATTTACGAACAGGTGTAAAGTAAATAAAGAATACACCCAATTTCAGTTCTTAGAATACATTATGATTGGAAAATCTGGTAAAGTGGTAGTCCAATACTACATCCTAGAAATCTCTCTTAGTGTTACCACACTCAGTATTATATTCTCCCATAATCCAATCCTTTTTAGCCTCAATTGCTCTCTATTAATATTACCACATTCAGTATCACATTCTCATATAAATTATAATATAATCTAATGCTATTTTCCTAAATGAACTCTATTAATTAGTATTAGTATTTAATAAAGTAATATTACCAGATTCAGTATATTAAATGTTTAGATGTATTCATTTTGACAACTATTCATAAATCATAAAATTAAATTAAAAATTTAATATAAATATAAAAATACTGGTACCTATAAAGTGTGAATATATCAACATGTAATTTCTCGGTCTCCCTCCAATATATATGTGTGTGTGTGTGAGGAGTTTTAGATCTTTGTTACTGATGATTGCAACACGTTCTGTATATAATCTAAAATTAGTAAAAGCATTTCTCTCATTGCTTTCTTATAAAAGACACTTATATGAAATTAATAATATATATTTATAATATATTTTTTTAAAGTCCTGCACATGGAGATTACTGGTTATGAAATGGTGCCTTAAGTTCTTTCTCACAAATGGGTCCTGTATTTTGCCTGATGAGTTAAATCTTTTCACTATTTTACTAGTGGGGTGTATTTTCGTAAACCTAAATGATTTTCGGATAATAGAAACTAATAAACTGTGATCTTAGCAAAGTTGTAATAAAAAGGTGTAAATTAAGACCTCACAAAAAAATAAAATTGTCAGACCTTTGACACTTTCTATTTTAGCTACAACGGAAGTGTGACGTCAAGTTAAAAGGGACTCTTCATCATCGTAGAGTGTGTACGCAATCGGTTACATTGTGGCTCGGGAATATGACTCTTTGGAAAGAATAGAATGAAATATCTTTAAACATCAATGGAAACTGCTGACTTTCCACCTGTTCCTCGTTGTGAGGAGAATTTTGAAGTGAGTTGTAAGCACTGTGATTATAATATTTGCGTGTGTATTGTAAAGTATTCTGTGAATTATTCTGCCTTTCATTATCTGATTGATCGTTAAGTGAAGCAGAGTTGCTTCCCTTTTACAATCTAGTAACTCTCATTCAACGGTTTTGTTGTAATATTTTTAAATGCAGAATTCATTTACATCTTTGACTATTTTCAAATATACTACCCATGAATAGAAATAAATACTGACATATATTACAAATACTGAATAGTGAAATAGATGTTTTTCCTATTTTTATTATAACTTTTTCATACTTTACAAAAGTAGCAATAAATTAGTAAATGTTTACAGAATTATTACATAACATATTCATCTGGTACACGAAAAAAAAAATCTCCACGATTTTCCAGGCTTCTTACTAATCTATATTCTGTTTTAAATCTATCCAGGTGTGATTATTAAAAAAAAAAATAGATATCGTCACATCTACGATCTAATGATGCGTAAAAAGTATATTGTCTGTCAGATGCACGGCCAATCAATTCAGTTTTAACATTGTTTTGCTTTCTGCAGGGTGAGGAATACTGTGGCAGATATAAAACCATTCTTTGTCGAATTCCACAACAGCATTCATTGTCATATTTGATTTACTCCATCAATATATATATGATCTTAATAGTTGTAATGATGAAAATATTAGTAGGTCCTATAGTTTAATCACGGTCACATTGAGAGGGGGAAAGATTTAGAATTAGAGCATTAGTAGCTAGTAGAAATAAAAAAATGTTAACTAAAGTTTAATAAATGCAATTTAATTTGAAGATTTTACAGTCACATTGGAGTGTGGGAGGGTGGTTTTTTTCTGATTTAGATACTTTTAGAAAATAAAAATGTTAGCTGTCCAAAGCATTTGAACAATAGGTAGATTTAATCATCTTGGAATGTAAAAACTCTCTTTCAGTCACTATTATTTTTAAATGTAAAAGCTCTCTATCAGTCATTGTTATTTGAATATTTTTGAGTCTTTAGAAATAGCATATTTACTAAAATACTAGCCTTGAATTTTTCTGTAATAATCTCTTTCATTTGTCTGCAAATATGTTGGAGTAAGGAAAAAGCTCCACAAACTCATGTGATAATTTTCAGTCTCTGCTTTCATTTAATTTTTTTTAGTATCAGTAATTTAGCCAGACAAAATATGAGTACAAAGAAGCAAAGTATATAAATTTTATACTGACACATGATTAATTATAAGATTGTGATTTCAGGATGAACAGCACAATGTAAACATATTGTGTTTCACATTTTCAGTTTGTGGTATAGAGGATCATAAGTTCACAACAGTTGAACAGATTATAGAGTGTGGTATAAAAGAATCAAAACATAGCTCTAAATTTCAGCTGTTTATAAATCAATGTACATATATTGCAAGATATAACAGTACAACTATCAGTAATGATGTGAAATTACCAGCCACCCAAGTGTTAGTTCTCTAGCCCATCCCATTTATGCCATGCATAACACAATTACATTAGTACAGGATTTCAGTGAGGTCACTAGAGGTTCCTTGAAAGGTCATGATTGAAAAAATAAACATCATATTCATAGATATAGTGATTTTTTCATGCAGGGGTTCCCTGACATCTGAAAGCTATTTCTAGAGTTCCTCCAGTGTAAAAGGATTGAGAAATGCTGCATTAATATCTTGGTGAATTTTAAAATATTTTTAATTTTAGAATTTAGAAAGTTCCAGAATGTGTCACCTGAAACATCTCCTAGCTTGCAGCTTACTATCCATCATCTTTTCCTCATGCATATGCCAGTATAATAGATGGATTTGGAGCTGTCTTGCTTCATTCATATGCCATATAATAGTTAGATGAATTTGGTGATACACTTGCAGAAGCTACTCGCTAAATCTTCCCTCAAACAAACATTATTTCAAGGCAATGCTTCTTTTTCTTCCTAACATTGTAACAACAACAACAAAAAATGTGTCTTCAACAGTATTTAGTCTTTCTGTGTGCTTATGTTCACCTATATTGCAGTACATTTTTCCAGCCTCTGCTAACATTAACAACCAGCTGCACAATGCAATATTCACTCAAGCCAACATTATTTAATGGCAGTACCTCATTTCTTCCTCATAAAATTAATTTGTTATATAGAAAATATTTAGTCTTATATCCTGTATACTTATACTTATCTACAAAGCAGTACATTTTTCCATTCTCTACTAACATTGTAACAACCAGCTGCCCAGTAAAATCTTCCCATAAACAAGATTATTTAAGGCAACCCATCTTATAGATATTTATAAGAGTGGTAAGTTACTTATGAATATAAAATATTTATTTTGTTTAAAGTTTAATATATATTACTACTTTATTTGCTTAACTGTATCGTGTATGCATTTAATGAAATTGTAATATTTTGTTTCTCTATGTGTGCAGGATTGGAGTTATAATATGCGTAGAGAAATGCAGGTATTCTTCGTTGTGGGTTCTATCCAACTTGATCTGCTAAAGGGATTCTACTATGCTAATATTTATCAGTTTGTATAAATAAAATGTGTATTCCAATATCAGTAATGGTAACAACAAACAGTCATCAGTATCTTTGGAGCATAATTCTGATCATTTACATTTTGTTTGTTTAAACAGAAAGTCACTAATTGGCTTGATGTAATGGAAGGAATATTGAAAACTCTTAAAATATAGTGTTTTATTAGTTTTTAATTCTATTGGCATGTTTTCTCAGAGAGAATTATGTTAGCATTGATAATAATTATCAGAATTAACAGTTACTGAGTTAGTATGAGCAAGGATCATTATTTCAAAACTTTCTCTAATATAATATTCAGCAAAAATGCTTTCACAATGTCATATGAAAATATAGTATATTTAATAAGAATATTAAGCAAAACTGTTGTCTGCAACAGTTTCTTAAAAGGCATTTGTCTATCACTTACAGTATTTTACTAATATTTTAATATTTTTAAAGGTGCAATGCTCACTGACAGTGATATAGGTTACTCATTTGTGTGTATATATATTCAGCACTTACTAAAATGCAACTTTTAAAATATGATTGAGAGTTAAATACCCTAAATACTCATTACTCCCAATAGTAATATTATTCATTTATTGTTCAAACAGAAATAGCTGTCACTATAGCATAGAACGATTTATTAGTATTAGTATATCTAAACATTGTGAAAATATTGAAACTAATGAAACTGAAAGTGACTTTAGGATGATAAAACAGCAAAGTATACAGGAATTATCATAATTGTCTGGATGACACAGCAACAAAGTCAGTATACAGTAATAATTGTAACTGTATGGATCAGAAAACATTGGAGTAAGTATACAGTAATAATCATAACTATATGGATGATGAAACAACAGGGTAAGGTGTGCACAGATACATTTTTTTTTTGCAGATCATAAACTCTAAAGAAATTCTATTAATGTCATTGTATCATATTTTTATGAACATGTAATAGTTCATTATATGAATAATAATTATTTTAAATTGAAATTAGGATGAATTTTGGTGCTAAATGTAATTTTTTAAATGATTGACAAAAATTTAATGAGATTGATGTATTTTACTTATATTTGTTTGCAGTTTGTCAGTGTATAATTGAAGAAATGATAATTCTTGCAGATTATGTTGCTATACATTTTCAGCTGTTTCTTATTAAATAATTGCCTCAAAACTTTTAAAATTTAATAATTCTTTAAACATATAACGAAAGTAACCTAACAAATTTATTAGCTAGACTTAGTTGAGTTTGCACAGTATATTGATAAAGGTGTAACTGGGTACTGATGTTTTTCCTACCTTGATTTGTATATGCTTGTATCAAGAAGCATGCACACATAGTAGAAGCCCTGTGCTAGTAATTTAGTATTGTGTTTGAACCAGTGTAATTTATATTTGACAGAACTTTTTCTAGACACTATTTAATATTATAAATTACAAAATTGTTGCATTATAATATATTAGTAGTAGTAGTGTTGCTTAGTAGTAACCAGATATCAAAAAGTCATACGCACTTTGTGAAATAACATATCAATTAGTAATAATTGAATAGAATAAGCAGAAGTAATATCAAGGCACCATATGCATTGTGTGAAATAGCATAGAAATTAGTAATAACTAGAACAAATTTACAATATTTCGAAAAGTTATGTCTCTCTCATTGTCTCCATCTGTCTCTCTCACTGTCTCCATCTGTCTCTTCTCCCTCCCCCACTGTTAATTCAGTATTGTTTCAAACACATGTACAAGGTGACAGGAAATGTTTGCTTAATTTAGTATTGTTTCTAATACATGTCCAAGATGACAAGAAATGTTTGCTTCTTGTATTTTTGGGGTGTTGTTTTAGGAGATTTTGCCAGGATTATATCTTGGTCCATATGCAGCTGCCACAAAGTCAAAGGTAAATTATGTCATGTTATCAATACAGTAGACTGTGCGATCTGTTACAATTAGTCATCTAGAATTTTCATGTAATTTGCATCAGTTATCTACTTTTTTCCATATAAAGATTTTTTTTAAAAAAGCATATACAAGTTTGAATGTGCATTCATTTGCATTTCATAGTTTGTTCATTCATGTTAAAAGTGCTACCCATCCTTGTCCTCCATGCTGACAACATTAAATAGTGCTTTGTTGAATTTATATCACATTATATACTAGTTTAAAGTACTCTATTGTGTTACTTGTAAAATATTAAATTAAAAAAGACAGTTTTTAAAAATTGTCTGCCAAGAGAGAGTTCTCTGCTCATATATTCACTCACTCTTACTTCTCCAACCTATTCTGTCAGTTATCATTCAGACATAATTATAGCAGTAGCTGTCTGAATTTATAATAACATTATATATGTTTTCTAGCAGTAAGCTACACATAGATATTATTATAAATATAACCGTAGTTCTCTGAATTTGCAATAACATTATGTTTTATTTTATTTTTATAAAATTAAATTTCAGATTTCATCAAAAAGTCTTTCTCATATGTTTTCCAGCAAATAATTCTCCCAGCCCAATCAACTAGCAATTGGTTACCTGTCAGATGTGTCATTATAGTTACATTTAAAACTACAGATGTAATACTAATAGAATTCTTTGGACTTCATAGAGTATTTGTCTCAGTTGGCAGACTTACTTGTCACCTCTTTCTTTTGTATATGTTGGATAACCTGGAGTTTAATGTATATTTCTTATTTTATCAAAATGGAAATCTAATAAGTGAAAAATAGATTAGTCAAAATTTCTCATCATTCAGACTTTAAAATGTTTGTTTCCTTTCTTTGTTATTAATATTGAAATCCCAAACTAATTAAAAACTTAATTATATGAACATGTGTATGAAAAATAAAACAATACATTAATAATTTCTTAAATTCCAAAATATTGATATTTATGAGAACTATTTTATCAGAATATCAGAGAAAACATGTAAACACCATTCAAGGTTAGTCACTGAAGCAGATGAAACTTAAAATAAAATATTTGAAATCTTGAATCTTGATATTAATAGATTTTATTAGCCCTCTGGTCATGCAGGGTTGTCCAAGAATTTAACACTAACAGTCACCCAAAGTGGCAATTCTCATATTAGAACAGCAAATTGATAATTAAAAAAATATTAAAATGTATCAAATCATCAGATTTGAAATCAAACTAGTTTAAGCCTGAGTGATAAGAGAAAATGTGCAACAGTAACAATAAAATATGACAAATTCTGAAATGAAAGAATATTTGAACATCCTAAGAAATAATCATAAGTTAAATCTTACCCTAAAAGCTAATTAACTAATTATTTTCCCCATGTCTTATCACCACTAACAGTGCAGTTTATTAAAACCTGACCTCTCTTTGCATGACTTTAAGTTTCCCAAAATCAAAATATAACAGTAGAACTTAATTACTTCATACTTGTTGAAAAATTTCAACAGCCCTTCCAAAATCAAAGATGTAGAGAAGCTTGCATATCAGGAGATTGAGAGACTGGGAGATTACTTTGAAAGGGACTGCTTATAAAAATTATTTATATACGCTATTCTGTAAAATAAATATTTGAAGTAGCTGAAGTCAGATATTAATGGATAGGATCTGTCCTGTCTTGGATTAAGCAGCAGTATATTTGAAGTAGTTGGAATCTGATATTTATGGGCAGGGTATTTTTGTATCTAAGATTAAGCAGCAATATATTTGAAGTAACTAGAGTCTGATATTTACCATTAGGGTCTTTTTGTATCTAACTCTAGGATTAAGCAGCAGTATATTTGAAGTAGTTGGAGTCTGATATTTAAAATTTTAGTCCATAATGCTAAGAATGCTAAGAATACAAGTATAAGATTTAATTGCAGACGTATGGATGTATGGATGTGTAAATCAGGTATTGTTTCAGACAAGAGACACTAAAAAATTAAATTAACAAAGAAAATATTTTATATACACAATGCACATTATATGAAAGCTGTGATTTGCTTTGTTTAAATTTGCAATGAAAAAATAAAAGTTGTCTAATTTATTGATGAAAAATTTAGTTGACATGATAGTTTTTATTTTTTATTTGTATTTATTTACTTTAAAAAAAAGTATTGTAGTATATTGTACAGAGTTTACTGCAGAACAAAATATTAATGCTTAATAGATGAGAATAGCAATAATAAAAATAAAAGTCTTAAGTACTCAAAGCTAATTGTTGACTGAAGAGTAGTATATTATTTCTTTCAAAGTTTGAAGTAAAATCTTTATTGCCAGTAACATTTTCAAATATTAAAGCTGAATAGCATGAATGACAAAAGACTTCATAGCACAAAGTTAATTGTTGATTGTAATTTCATTAATGTAAAATATCATTTCCTTCTAAGTTTGAATCTAAAGACGAGTTAGAAATAAGTTTTGTTTGATAAAGACGCCATGATTGCATGCTCCCATGAAGCAACATAGAGTCTCAAGAGATTTACTTGAAATCTTAGTTCTAGATCATGTGATGGTCCCTTAACTTAACTATCAGTTTGTTAAGTATGCAGACTAGAAATACTATGAAGTGTTAATGCTACACTCATAACACTTAATTAATATAAGGTTGACACCTTAGTGCTACATCATGAGGTAGTCCCTTAACAATTAGTTTGTCAAGTATGCAGACTAGAAATACTATAAAGTGTTAATGCTACACTCATAACACTTATTATAAGCTTGACACCTTAGTGCTACATCATGAGGTAGTCCCTTTACAATCAGTTTGTCAAGAAAGATGACTAGAAATGCCAAGATTATCAATGTTACACTCATAAACTTCAATTTCTACTCTTAATTTATCAGACACATTAACACACACACACACACACACACACACACACAGAGTAAATCATGTGATATATCCAACCTTTGACATTCACACCATTTTTGAGATTCTTGTTTTGGCTTATTTGATTGAATTTCACTTACAGCTAGAGAGCCTTAAGATGGAAGGTATCACCCATATTGTGTGCATCCGACATGACATGGAGGCTGCTTACATTCGGCCAAACTTTCAAAATGAATTCAAGTGAGTTTATGTTTTTAGTATATTACAGTTACATACTATGGTAAATATGCACACAAATATTTGCACTTAATAAAATATCTGCACTTAATGAGTTGATGATGTCACTGCCTATACAAGTTATAAGTCATAGTAAGAAAGTCATTAGCACCTAACACAACCTCTGCACTCAAACTTATATGCAACACTAAACAAAACTATGTAACTCTTAAAATAATTTTTATACACTGATTAAAATACTCTTTGAAAACAATTATATGTTTGAGACGATAGTGTTGTTAGTTAGTTATAAATAAAGAAATAAATATATACAAATAAAAATTTTGAACTAACATTCTTAACTTTGAGAGTTTAATATTTTTGAACTAACATTCTTAACTTTGAGAGTTTAGTATTGCACACTAACATTCATAACTTTGAGAGTTTAATATTTTTGAACTTTTTTAACTTTGAGAGTTTAATATTGCACATTAACATTCATAACTTTGAGAGTTTAATATTGCACACTAACATTCTTAACTTTGAGAGTTTAATATTGCACACTAACATTCTTAACTTTGAGAGTTTAATATTGCACACTAACATTCTTAACTTTGAGAGTTTAATAATAATGTTAATATTGCACACCAACATTCTTAACTTTGAGAGTTTAATATTGCACAGTAACATTCATAACTTTGAGAGTTTAATATTGCACACTAACATTCGTAACTTTGAGAGTTTAATATTGCACACTAACATTCATAACTTTGAGAGTTTAATATTTTTGAACTAACATTCATAACTTTGAGAGTTTAATATTGCACACTAACATTCATAACTTTGAGAGTTTAATATTTTTGAACTAACATTCATAACTTTGAGAGTTTAATATTGCACACTAACATTCATAACTTTGAGAGTTTAATATTTTTGAACTAACATTCATAACTTTGAGAGTTTAATATTGCACTCTAACATTCTTAACTTTGAGAGTTTAATAATAATATTAATATTGCACACTAACATTCTTAACTTTGAGAGTTTGGTTAGTGCTTCATAGGAAATTATAGTTTTGGGGGCACTGCTCTTCAGATAAACAGTTTATATCAGTAAAATACCTATTTTCTTTAACATTCGTAACTTTGAGAGTTTAATATTTCTTTTCTTTTAAAAAAGCATAAGTAACTCCAGTTTGATAACTTATATTGATAGCTGTAATAATTAAAAAAAAAAAAACACTTTCAAGCCATAACTTATCTATCATTCCATAGTGAAAAATAGTTCTGAATCATTTTTAGGTACCTGGTATTGAACATTGCCGACTCAGCCCTGGAAAATATCATTCAGTACTTTCCCAAGGTATGTTTTTCTTGTTAAAACTTGAAACATTTACTTACATTTTATTTGAAAATTTAATAAAAAGGTTTATTGTTTATATAGTGAAAATGTTCATGTTCTTGCATATCTTGTACATGCTTGATGTCGTTTGTGTTCATATGTAAAGGTTGCTCTTGCAAATCTTGTGTCTTGCTAGATATTGGTGTGTTTATATCTAAGGTGCATGAAAATATTCATGCTTTTGCAAATCATTTTACATTACCTGCCAAACATTGGTTGTGTTTATATCTGTCAAGATGCATGAAAATGTTCCTGTTCTTGATTATTTTGTACATTACTTTCTTGATGTTGGTGTATTTATATCTGTCAAGATGCATGAAAATGTTCCTGTTCTTGATTATTTTGTACATTACTTTCTTGATGTTGGTGTATTTATATCTGTCAAGATGCATGAAAATGTTCCTGTTCTTGATAATTTTGTACATTACTTTCTTGATGCTGGTGTATTTATATCTGTCAAGATGCATAAAAATGTTACTGTTCTTGAATATTTTGTACATTACTTGCTTGATGCTGGTGTATTTATTTCTGTCAAGATGCATGAAAACATTCTTGTTTAATATCATGTACATTATCTCCTAATTATTGGTGTTTATATCAGTCAAGGTGCATGATTATATCCCCATTTAATATCTTGTACAATATTTGCTTGATGTTGGTAATGTATATAACTGTCAAGATGCATATGTGTTTTCTGCTATGTTAGTCTTTGTGTTCTACAGATAGCAAGAAGATTATCTTTTAATTTAAAAAAACAATTGAGAGTGAATACTTTAAAAGAAAGAATATATATACATTTTATTCTGAGCAAATAATCATATTGAGAAAATTCATTACAACAACATGCAACTTCTAGTAACATAATTTGAATTTGTAAACATGAAAGAAAATGGTGATAATTCTTGCTGATCATGGGAACTATGTTGCAAATAGTGAGTTGAATTAAATCTATAAACTTGAATACACTTCTGCCTCTTTTCCCTCTTGTCTCCCTCACAATTTACCAACTGTAAATAAGTACATATATTCATTTGTAATCTCTCCTCTTGCTTCCCTCCACAATTTACCAGCTTTAAATAAGTACATATTATATTCACTTTTAATCTCTCCTCTTGCCCCCCCCCCCCCAGTTTATCATCTGTAAATAAGTTCATAATATATTTCTTGTAATCCATTCTCTTGCCTTTCCCCCAGTTCACCAACTATAAATAAGTATGTAATATATTCACTTGTAATCTCTCCTCTTGCCTCCCCCCCCTCCACACACACACAAATTACCTACTGTAAATAAGTATATAATATATTCACTTGTAATCTCTCCTCTTTCTTCCCCCCCCCCCCACAAATTACCTATAAATAAGTATATAATATATTCATATAATATATTCATATGTAATCTCTTCCCCATTTTACCAACTATAAATAAGTATACAATAAACTCACAAATCTCTTGACTTCCCTACAATTTACCAACTATAAATAAGTACATAATATATTCACTTAAAGTGTATTTTGCAGGTGAACAGTTTCATCAGCACTTGTCTACAGCAAGGAGGAAAGGTGTTGGTTCATGGTAATGCAGGACTCTCTAGAAGGTGTTGCAAAATTTTGTTATTAGAATTATTCCTGTCACCCCGAGGGTAGTGTTTCATGGGACCTGTTTTATTTCACATTCAGAATTTGTTCATGTTTGGTTTATTACACAGAGCCCTTCCAATATGTCTTTCACTCACTTTTCTGTCATTGTTCTATTGCTTATTTATATATTGAGATCATACTTCTTTTACTGTTCTACCAGCCAGGCAGTGCTTGACACTAATGCGGACAGCCTACAAGATATGAATGACATTTAATTGATATTGATATATTAAAATGCAGTGCTTCATAGGAAATTATAGTTTTGGGGGCACTGCTCTTCAGATAAACAGTTTATATCAGTAAAATACCTATTTTCTTTAAATCATTTATTTTTTTAATTTTCCAGTGCAAGAAATAAATAATGCTTGCTCGTTAATGTATATTTTACATTGTTTTACCAATGCCTTGTATGTGTTTAATCATTGTGATTGTGAACATTTGATGAAATTTCTGGAAAAAAAATTACTAACCAATGATCATTATATAGAAACAACACCTTTGATTTACACATGATCAGTAGATAGAAACAGTTATGTCACTGACTTGCTAATGAAACATTTACTTGGCAAATGATCAGTAAATAAAAACAATATTTACTTAGAAAATGATCAGCAGATAGAAATAACAGCATTTACATACAAAGGATCGGCAGATAGAAATAACAATGACACTGATTTAGTAGTGATCAGTAGATAAAAGCAAAGACACTGACATACAAATTATCTAAAAACAACACTGACATATAAATAATCATTAGAAACAATGACACTGACTTTACTAATAATCACTAGCTAGAAATGACACTGATTACTTAAAATCAGTAGATGGAAACAACACTGGCTTACTAATAATCAGTAGCTAGATTTGTATGATGAGAGTAAGTCGTACACAGAGTGTTTAACTGGTTCAGCTCAAGAAGTTGAGTACATAAACTTATCAGCTGCTGGTTGTTTTTCTTGAAAAATTTGGTGGTTGGTAATGAAGCCTCTCTGTCCTGATCTGTTCAAACATTTCTTGGTAAATCTCATATTGAGATTTTGAGGCCTCAACCAATGGAAAGATCATATTCAGAAATTAAATCATTCAGGTGTTTCTGTTTCTTGCTTTTAGGTGCCATGTTGTACAACAAACACTTACAAATCTTTAAATACAGTATACTAGAATTACACTGTGTGGTGAAATGCTAATAGTATAACAGGAACTGAGACTGACTGAAAAGACTCTTGTCTTTCATCTCACTACTCTCATCCCTTGTATTGTGCTCAACCTGGTTTCCTTCCTCCCCCCCCCCCCAAACCAAATGCATTTAATTGAATTCTCTTAAGTTAAAAGCACATAAAATATGACACTCATGGAACATTAAAAAAATACTTAACAGCTGCTTGGTGATACCCTTACTGAAAGTAATTGGTTTACAAATGACCTTCAAAAGTGTAGTAAAGACCGTTTCACCCCATTTGTGCTTTATTCGATGAACTTAAACTTGAAAAACATAATAATAATCAGCAGACAACATACATGATAAAACAGCCTCCTCTGATAATAAAATATTAAATTCTTTCTCCTGTGTGAAAAATTAACATTCACTTAAAAGTTATTGATCTTTTTTGTCCTGTCTAGTGCTGCAATGGTCATTGCATATGTGATGGAAAATTATGGCTTGTCTTATAGGTGAGTTTTAAAAAAATATGTTTTAATTTTTTATTTTAATGTTAAAGTTTAAGTATAATGCACAATATTTTTAAATATGATATCTCAACATTAGATCTTAGTTACTTTTGCTAAGTTCAACATACTTTCTTGTTAAATAAATTAACTGATAAATGAAAAATCACTGGAAATTATTTTGTATCTGTTTGTTGTTTGAAAATCTTTGTGTGAAGTCTTCATTATTAGCCTCTATATATATTTATTACTTTATTGAACTGGTGTCATCATTATTAGCATATATATATATATATTACTTTATTGAACTAGTGTCATCATTATTAGCATATATATATTACTTTATTGAACTAGTGCCATCATTATTAGCATATATATATTACTTTATTGAACTAGTGTCATCATTATTAGCATATATATTACTTTATTGAACTAGTGTCATCATTATTAGCATATATATTACTTTATTGAACTAGTGTCATCATTATTAGCATATATATATTACTTTATTGAACTGGTATCTTCATTTCAAATATACTTTTGTCATTGAAATTTCAGAGATGCCTTCACATATGTTCAGACTCGTCGTTTTTGCATCAGCCTCAATCATGGCTTTATAAATCAATTGCAGGTATTAGCTCTTACTTATAATGGAATATTATCTCTCTCTCTGTGCCTGTCTTCCTTCCCCATTTCCACAAATGTATCTAGTTTAAAAAATTTATAAAGTCAGTCATGTGCATTAGTATGGCCCATGGTTAGTTGAATTTCAGTAAATAAGTATGAAATGATGGATTAAAATGTATTTAGATGGGTGGGAGTGCTGATTGTATAGAGAGGTGCACATGCAAAGTTTTTGTTGTAGTAAATCTTTATCATCTTTCCTTTCTTGGAACTTTCTAATAGTCACCAATCTTTTTTAATAAAAATCTTTTATTTCATGTTTCTTGTCAACTTCAGGGTTTTTTTTTTATTTCTCTTTCCAAATCGCTTTTAGATAATTAAACATTATCATTCCGCTTGTATAATTGTTTGTTTCTGTTTGTTGATTAGTACAAATACAAACATGTTTCTATGATAAATATTGTTTTAAAATAAGTGAATTTAAAAGATAATATTTAGAACAAATATTATTTTGGCAGTGATCCATTAAAGATTGTATGCATTAACAAATATAATATACAATGGGCCCAATAAAGCCAAACATAACTGGAGATTACCTAAATGATAAATTCAATATAAATTCAATATATTGTTCTTTAGATATTTTACTATAATAAGTAAGCATTTGAACAGATTTATTATAATAGCTCTCACAAGTTTGATAATGATCTGAAAGATTTCTTTAAATATACAATATTCTGCTTAAATGCTCTTTATAAATAACTACTAACAGTTATATAATGCTTATAGTATCTAAAGAAACTACATTAATTACTCTTTAAATCCAACTTTTTCCTACCATATAATTTACAAGATAAATTATTAAATCAAATAAATAAATATATTCGTGTGATATGGCGAAACCATGCTCACACACATAAATCATAAAATGCACAAGGAAAATAATATAAACTAGCACTACAAGCTTATATAAATACAAACTACAAACCACTTCCTATCTGAATACATAAATATCAGCTTTAGTTAATAAAAGCATAACATAGTAAAGGATGATTAAAATATGCATACTAAACGCATTATACATTAGCATTGACAAGTTTACTCAGTAAAGTGCATGCAATTTAAACAAAGCAAGCGGTCATGATACCTAATTTTGTCTTACAGTGCATGCAATTTAAAATGCAAGCGGTCATGATACCTAATTTTGTCTTACAGTGCATGCAATTTAAACAGCAAGCAGTCTTGATACCTAATTTTGTCTTACAGTGCATGCAATTTAAACAGCAAGCGGTCTTGATACCTAATTTTGTCTTACAGTGCAAGTGAAATGAAAAGGGATGTACACATTACACACACACACATTCCACACTTGACATATTGAAAATAACTTTTAAGACCAGATCAGTGCAAGACAGAGGCCTTCCATTTGCTTGATAAGAAGGGATATGTACACTCAACTTATCAAGCTTGATTTTCTGTGCCTTATCTGGGAATTGACAGAAGGGGGTCTTTATCCATGGAAAAACAGAAAAGTAGGTGAATGAAGAGGGGATTTAGCAGATGTGTCCTCTGATGAGTGTAACTGTTAAAAAAAATAACACTACTTGAAAAATAAGACTTGTAGCAATCAGTGAATTAAATTCCATCCATAATAGATATGATAAGGTGCTTGAGGTAAAGCATGCAGTGAAAGAAATTATATAATTTCGGTCTGACACATCAAAAAACTAGGGGATGGTGTCAGTATAAGACATGCATTAGAACCATGAAAGGTAGGGGATGGTGTCAGTGTAAGATATATGCATTAGAACCAAGAAAGCTAGGGGATGGTGTCAGGTGTCTGTGTAAGATATATGCATTAGAACCATGAAAGCTAGGGGATGGTGTCAGGTGTCTGTGTAAGATATATGCATTAGAACCATGAAAGCTAGGGGGTGGTGTTGGTGTGAGATATATGTATTAGAACCATGAAAGCTAGGGGATGGTGTCAGGTGTCTGTGTAAGATATATGCATTAGAACCATGAAAGCTAGGGGGTGGTGTTGGTGTGAGATATGTGCATTAGAACCATGAAAGCTAGGGGGTGGTGTTGGTGTGAGATATATGTATTAGAACCATGAAAGCTAGGGGGTGGTGTTGGTGTAAGATATACTTATCACTCTCTTATAGTATGCACATCTGGCTGTATCATGAAAAATAACAATGTGGGTAGAAAAAAGTAAGTGAAAAATCTTTTCTACTATTTCATAAGTAAAAGTAGAGCAGATATCAAGAGGCAGAAATATGTCCAAATAAAGAGTACTGGGTAAATAATTCCTTAAATTAATTGTTGTTGTGTATCTTTTAGGCACACAATGCATAACATTGATTTAAAATCAATAAAACCCTACTGCATTAAATCAAAACATTTGTTAAATTGATTAATTAATATTGGTCAGACCAGAAATAATTATTTAGATATATTTTATAAAATGTAATTTATAAAATACAAGGGTTCTACCAACACTTTTTGTATTCCAATATCAAACTGTATGGTTCAATCTGTGGATACAAAGTCATCTTAATCATAGTTTGAAGTTGTGTTATTAGTGAGAATCTCACCAGTATTAGCCCCTTTTTATCAGTATGACTTAGAGGAAGGTTATAAAGAGAAACAAGAAACTCACTTAATAGTTATGAGATGTGTATTTCACTTTTTACAACTCTCTATTATGTCTGCAGGAATATGAGCCAATTTACAAGGCACGCCTGTTAAAAAATTCTGAGGATTCCTATCCAGTGGGCTCATTAAAACGTAAAATGAGAGATGAGGAAGAGGATGAGGGGAGAGAAGTTGAAGATGTGGATCATGAATGGATCGTTGACATGAATTAATGCTGCTTGGGATTGCATGCTCTGGTTTACTGATGCAAAGAGCAAACTTAATTTAATTTGACTGAGCTTGTTTACTGATGCAAGGAGCAGCATTTATTTAATTTGACTGAGCGTGTGTTTGCATGATTGCTTGTGTACTAGACAGATACCATGCAAGTTAAGTGCTCATTTGTGCTTAGTGTACAAAATGCATTTACATGCTTGGAGGATCTACTCTATTTGCATGAATTTATGAAATTGTGTGGTCATGTGTTAAGTATGGTTCATTCTGCATCGGTTTACAAAATTGTTTACATGTATTCACTAGTTAACAGGGTGCCACTATGTTGTTATCTTTTCTTTCTCTCTTACTCTGTTTCTCCCTATAAATTTTCTTCCTGCAAATTGCTGGTGCAGCTGTAAATATCCATATGTGCCTATGAATGGGCATTCCGAGGTGACAGTATGCAATGTATCTCTTCTCCTGAAGTGTTTATCTTTCCTGAGGATGTATTTGTATGCCAAAGTGCTTGACAAATGACAAATTCTAATTTCCTGTTGCAAGACAAGCCTTACAGTACTCTTAACATTCCATACTGAATTAAGTATTAATTAATAATAAAGACTGACTGAATTAGTTCAGTCAGTCTTTATTAATAGCTCAGACATTTTCCATGGGATTTCCATTCAAAACTGCTGAAGCATTCATTTAATGGTGGTTTTACTGTCAGCAACACAAAAGTGAGTTTGTTTTCTTGAAGCATGTATTGCTTACATTGAGAAGTCTTTCTTCCCATTGTTGTTTTCTAGCAGTAAAGAACTCAGGTTATTTTTGTTGGGGGAACTGTTCAATTTTTTTTTAAAAGAAAGGAAGTTAGAAAGGTAGAAAGGAATATGGCAGTCAACTCCATAATGTTGTAGAATCTCAGGGCAAATATGCATGAATTTTGTGATTAAACTGAATTATTACTACGCATTATTATCTTTGTCGTGAAAGTCAGATGATATATATAATCATTGATATTGCTATGTAGTTTTTTTTAAAGGTGATATAACCTGAATGTTATTATTTATTTTTCTTTTAAGTAAGTGGTACTGTTATTGCTGTTTCTGTTTCTTACTTTTCAAAGAGACGTTAATCTGAAAGTATTATGAGAGAGTGGATGCTGGTGTTATTTCAAATTTTAAAATCTCTGTATTGATATTTGGGGTAATAAGGCTTCTTCATTTGTTACATTTCAAATCAGAATCTCAGTATTGGTATTTGGGCTTCTTCATTTATTATAGAAAATATTTAAAATAAATTATAATATACACAGATAATTAAAATAACACATTCTTGTGGTGCTAAACCTAAATTGTTTTCATAACCTTGAGTTAGGACTTTATGCACTTTTAAGTGATGCAATTTTAACTCTCCTCAGGTGGTTGAAGTGATAGGCAAGCTACATTTCTCAGTGCAATTAATTAAAAGTGTGTTTAGATTGCTATCTTCATCACCACTTCACTCCCTTTAAATAGGAAATTAATACAAACTTTAGATGATCAGATTACATTTTTGAATGCATATAATGAGAAGTGCATTCAGTTTGCTGTCCTCATCATCATTGTTTTTAAATATGACATTACATGTACATAGAAACTTGAGATGGTTACATTTTTGATTTCATATAACGAGTGTTACTTTGTTGTGTATCTCCATATCACTCCTTTAAGAACTAAACACTACTTGTTTACTGAAATGGAGAATAAAAGTGTGTATGTACTGCTGGCAGGAATCATTTTATGCATCAGATGCAAAACAGGAAAGCAAAAGAACGGGTCTTGTTACTATAGTGAAGCATATTAGATCTATGGTGATTCAACTTATTAGTTATATATATTTTGCAGCATTGAAAGATTAATTCTTCTGTGTACACAGCTTTAGTGATTCATCAATTTATTTCAATATTTGCAAACTTTTTAAGAATGGGAGATTTTTTTTCACAAAGTACACGTGTTAGTAATGATATGTATGAAAAAATAGAATTTTTTAGTATTTAACTGAACAATGAACAAACAAAGCTACGTTGAAAACCATTTGAAGATATTAAATAGCTTTTTTTCTTTGGCTGTCTACTTAAATCCAGTCCAAGTTAATGCAAGTTAAAACAACTTTTGACTTCTGAAAGATATGTAGCATAAATATATATTTTAAAGTTGTTATTAGACTTCTTACCTAATCAAAATTTATTTGTAGTTTGAAGAAATAAAATTTGAATTGAATTGGAGGAGCATTTGTGACTGAATATGTATTTCATGTGAACTGCATTGTTTCACTAAACAATGTTCATTTTGTAGACAGTGGCAGAATCTTTATTGTACATTGCTTTATTTGTAGACATTGGCAGTATCTTCACACTTCAGTGCTTTCTTTATAGACAACATTAATTACAGGTCTAATCACATATCATATGCTTCACATATTTGTAAAGGGAATGTGAAGTGGGATTTTTCATTTACTTCACATAGTTGTAAGAGGAATGTGAAGTGAAATGTTTCAGTCAGGAAAAGTTGAGAACAAGTGTTTTGTCACTTTTAATCACACTTACAAGTCACTTTCACTTACAATTATAATTGTCTCAGTGACTTATAAAACAAAGTGTTGACAGGTAATTTTTACACTTACAATCCCAATGACAATTCTCTTACAATTATAGAAGTCTTACTGTTTTATATAAACAAGTGTTGACAGAATTAATTTTTCCACTTGCAATCAGTTACAAATCACTTTTGATTCTAATTACAATAGTCTCATTGTCTATAGAAACAAAGATTAGACATATTGTTTTCACTTTCAATCACATACAAGATTATAAATACAATAGTCTCATTGTCTTAAGAAACAAAGTGTAGATGAATTGTTTTCACTTTCAATCACATACAAGTCACTTTTGATTATAAATATAATAGTCTCATTGTCTTATAAAATGAAGTGTAGACAGGGATTGTTATCACTTTCAATCACAGTTACTATGTTCTCACTATTTTATACAATGAGCATTACAATCACAGTTAAGGTGACTTTTAGTTTCAATTACAGTAGCCTTATTGTCAAATACATTGAGTATTGCAAGAGATATTTTTGACACTCATTCATAATGACACTAATCTCACTATTCTAAAGAAAACGAATGTGGACAGAAATTTTCATTCACAATTCTTGCAATATTGTTCTTTACAAAATGAGTGTTGATTACATTTTCAAAACTTTCAATCAAAATTTCAGTTGACAGATATATTTTGGACACTTTCAATTCCATTTACAGTAGTTTCATAAACTAATGCTTAGTAAACTAGTTTTGATGGAGACACTTTCAATCATGATGACAATCATCTCACTGTCAGTTTTACTTCTGTAATCTACTATTATGGTAAACACTAATTACTCCCTTAAAAGTCTTGTGACACTCACCAGTAATCATGACTATTTCTAGATGATCAGGAGCAAGATTTTTAATCAGCCAGTCATCATATGCATTAATATTGTCATCTATAGTCATTCACATTCATTGAGATTGTAATTTGTATTCATTGAAATTGTCATTCATATTCATTGATAGTCATTCACATTCACTGAGATTGTCATTTATATTGTCATTCATATTCACTGAGATTATCATTCATATTTATTGAAATTGTCTTTCAATTGTGTTTCCATCCTTATTAATAAGGGTATTGCAAATTAAATATGAACATTACTTTATGAAAGGTTTCTGGCCAAGCGTTGTACAATAAAATAGATTAATTTTGAAAATATCAATTTGACCTAAGAAACTAAGATAATGACTTAATACCACTGGTTGTGTAAGTGTGTAAAGTAAATATGAAATGGTTCATTTATACAAATTGAATCTTTTACAGTTTATTTGGCATAAATGCTCACTTGAAATTTGAATTTGGATTAACTAACCACTATACTGTACAAACTATATTTATTGCAATCATTTTCGGTCCGAGGTTAATGTCATTGGTACTTGATTGTTCTTGAATCAAATGCACAAGCTGGATTTTATGTGGAAAACTATGGTCATACAAGTGTTTATTTATAGAACTTGTCAAATTTTAAATATGTTTTTAATAAACCCTCTTCATTGCCAAGAATATATATGAAACTTAAAACAAGTGGGGACAGTAGATAAAGACTATATTTAAAGGAAATAAGCTAATTTGTTTCCTATGATTTTCATTCCATTCATTGACAAATTTTTGGGGGGAGTGTTGTGAGTGGGATTAAAAATGTTTGTAAAGTGATTACAGTGGTACCTCAGATAACACAATTCGTTTCCAGCAGTATGTTCTTTATGCGAGGTGTTCTTTATGTGAAACAAGATATCCCATAGACTTCTACAGGAAAATCGTGCAATCTGTTCCACATCGCTGTGAAAAATCAAAGAAATTAGGGGAAAATGAAGACAGGTCAGTGTTCAGGGGGTGGGGGGAAACACTAGTTAAGATACTCACCAAAGCAGGGTATGATGTTAGGCGTTGATGAGGTGAAATGGAGGTGGGATGAGGACCCACACACTTATGTACAGTTCACACACACAAGAATGTTTGCTTCACTCGCGAAAAGTTGTCCTGCAACGACGAGAATAAGACCTTGAATTCTATAACCACCATCCAGCAAACACAGAGATGGCAAAAACACATCAAAGCAAGGAAAAAAGGACAGTCAACTGGAGACCAACACGCCCTGCCTTCATCTGAGCCACAACTGGCTGGATTTGGCAATTTTTTCATGGAAAATGCGATGTTTTCGCGGCGTACATATGGTTTGTTATGTGAAACAAGTTTGTTCTGCGAGTCATGCAGGTGTTCGCAGCAGCGTTCATTATGCAGATCGTTCGTTATGCGAGGTACCACTGTACTGATTATTCCCAAATGGAGGTTAACAGTATTTGAAAAGGATTACTAATTGTTCCTAGTGGAAGTTAAAAATGTTCAAAAAGTGGTTACTAATTGTTCCTAGTGGAGGTTAACAATATTTGAAAAGGTACTACTAATTTTCCTAGTAGAAATAAAAAGTGTTTAAAAAGGGATTCCTACTGGAAATGATAAAATGTTTAAAAGAGATTACTAATTGTTCCTAGTGGAAGTGAACAATGTTTAAAAAGGGATTAATAATTGTTCCTAATGGAAGTGAACAATGTTTGAAAAGGGATTACTAATTGTTCCTAGTGGAAGTGAACAATGTTTGAAAAGACACTACATAGATTAATATTACACCATTGCTATATGACTCACCAGAAGTCGATTTGCTTGACAATGGATTTTCAGAAATCTAATCAGAAATCAAGACAGTGATGTACAATTCTATAAATAATTATAAAGTAAAATTATGAGAACTCATTCTTTGTTCACTAGGACACAATCACTTGTTTCATTTATAATTAATTACTAATTTCATTCAAAATTAATTACTAATTTTATTCATAATTACTTGTTTCATTCATAATTAATTACTAATTTCATTCATAATAAATACTAATTTCATTCGTAAGTAATTGTATCAGTCATAACAATCACAAAGAAATATATGACCAGCTACCTTAAAATAAGGATCCTTTCAAGTCAGTCTGTAAAAACAATACTTTTATGATTAAATAATTAAAATATGATGAAACAGTATTTAATTTAGCTGCTTATTAAATCTTTTCTACTAACATACCAGTTATGCAGAAAAAAATTTTTGTTCATCATACAACCAGAAATCCACACTATTAGTAACATATAGTGAGTAACAAGCATTTGTAAAGATATATCTTTGGGGGTTGTTTGTTGAAATTTCTTAAATCTGCATACCTTAAATTTTTGTAAATCTTGCATAAAATGATATTTTCAAAGTATGTTTGAATCCTACTTTTACATTTATTACAAATACTATTCACATGATTTGACCTCATAAATGCTGGGAAGTCATGTTATTTGAATTTTTATAAAGTACTTACTCTCACAATTATTTACTTCTAAGAAATCAAAAGAATAAGGCTAAATGATTTTATAGATTGTTGATAATAATGTCTTTGTCCAATTGGCAAATAAAATTCAATTATTTTAATATACTGATTTTATATAAAGTCTGTCATCTGGTTGAAGTGTTATCACTTGGTTGCTTGAAATATAATCATTGGGTTGCTTGTATAATCTAATAAAATATAATCTTCTTTTTGTATGAGACAAAAACAGTCTGACTAAAGCTAAATCATAATTAAAAAATATGCAGAAATGTTTGCCTTAAAGATTAAGAGAAAAGGAATCTAGATGCAGATGAGATGTAGGTGTTGTAAATAAAATTTCGGTCATAGTCCCAACAGATATTGCAATATATGCATTCTGCAAGATCTTCACTTGTACCAAGGTACACAAACAAGCATGATGATGACAAAGGACTAAAAATCTACTGTTTTATATTGACGGTGTGACAGAGGACTAAAAATTTACTGTTTTATATTGACGGTGTGACAGAGGACAAAAGGAAACTGAGCTCTGCACAAATGTCTTGTGCTTTTGCATATCTAAAAAGCAAGTGGAACAAAGAATAGCCCAGAGCATGTTAATTACTTTGTGTCATCATGTGGCAATCTCATGCTAGATGGAGGGCTTTAGGTCATCATGTGGCGATCTCATGCTAGACTGAGGGCTTTGTGTCATCAAGTGGCGATCTCATGCTAGACTGAGGGCTTTGTGTCATCAAGTGGCGATCTCATGCTAGACTGAGGGCTTTGTGTCATCAAGTGGCAATCTCATGCTAGACTGAGGGTTTTGGGTCATCATGGCGATCTCATGCTAGACTGAGGGCTTTATGTCATCAAGTGGCGATTTCATGCTAGACTGAGGGCTTTGTGTCATTGTCACAATCTCCCTCCTCTCTGGGTGAAAGGGAAGGTGGAAGAAGACTTTGTCAGCAGCAACATAGGATCTGTGTTAATGTTTATTACAGGAATCCACACATAGATACATGGCTCTTTAATCTTTATTCTGCATGCAAGGGTTACGTTTTGCTGACTTGTTTGTATATGTGAGTGCGAGTGGAGATGATAAAGTGTGTAGATAGTACAAAACGATACAATAAAGACGAGACAAGTCAATACTACACTCACCCTTTCTAAACAATAAAAACAAATTTTGAAAAACTTATGATTTATGTTTATTAACAATGGGCTTTCTCTTTCATGCGGTGGTTAGATCAGTCATTATGAATTACTCACAACATGCACTCTTGGGGAGAGGGGTAAACGATGAGTGATGATAATAATAAAAAAAAAAGGTAAATTCAGATTTTACAACTGAGCAGTAAACTCCACTGGTAATGACCCCTAGTAGGACAAAAATTATAAAACAATTTAAACAGTTCTGGGATCAATCCTGTGAAAAAAGTAATAGTCTCTCAAGTACGATAATTTAAACTTGTGATTGACTAACCATAATAACATTCCAATAGACTAAATGTTCCATGTACATATAAGTAGGCAAAATAGTTCTCAAGTTCTTAATAAACTTAAAGTTAATTTTGAGTGCACTGAGGGTTTTATAGTTATTTCTTTTCTCACATATGCTGTTGTAACTTTTCATTGACACGAATCCTAGTGTCGAATTCTGGTGGCTCCGCTACCGCATTGTCATGTGACGATTTTTGTTGTATCAATGAGGTGAAGGAGAGAGGCCAGGGGAAAACACGTTTCTCTCTCCCTGATCACCACACTTTGTACTACTCATGAATTTTAGTGACTCTCCTGCTATCTTATTTCTCTCCCCTTTTTATCACAGTACACAAAGTTTCATAAAAAAATCTGCTGAGTCTGTACTACCAGCACTCAAAACATGAATCCTTGAAAATCCACACATTTCTTGCTTTAATATACACTTCCAGCTAGAGTAGAATGTCCAGCTTATAAGTTCCGTTTAATTATAAATGCATGCATTCACAGCAATATAAAAGTCTGAAGTCCACATTCATTTTACTATTAATTTTATTTTATTTAAGATTCAGTGTATCCAGAACAAAAAGTGGTGTGATTGAAAAATGTTCCAAACACCTAATAAAGCACAAGCAATGAAAAACTGTTTTTTTTTAATTTTTAAGCAGAAACAAAAGTGTTAAGTCTACAATAAAAAAATTATAATACTGATTTATTTATGGCTTTTTTTTCTAAAGCATAAACAAAGGATTGAAGTCTATACTAAAGACATTATAATACTAATTTGTTTAAAATAATTTAACATTAAATATCACTAAAAGAACATAAACAAGAACATAAATGTTGTTTAGAACATAAATGTTCAGCATCTGTAACCACCACCACTGTCCCACAATAAACATCTAACCAAATTTCACTCCGGCAATGGTGTTTACTCACATTCCTATACAATGTCAAACAAATGTTCTAAAATTAAAGCCATTCTGTAACCCCCAAATAAATATCTAACCAAATTTCACCCTGGCAATGATGTTTACTAATATTCCTATAAAATGTCAAACATATGCTTTCTATCCAATTTCATATGAATAGCCAACAGTATCAATGTCTTTCCAATCATTTAAATAAAATAATTCCTCTGATTTTTATGATTTTCATTTTTAAAAAATGTAATTTGATTAACTTTAAACAAAAAACAGAAAACCCTAGTGTATTAATGTCCTAATTACATAATTAAAAAAATAATATTATAAGAAGCTTGAAGAAGAAAAAATAAAGTCTGGCAGATATTTAAACACATTTCTAAAACACCAGCCCAAGAATGGAGTGATGGAATGTGCTGACATGGAATTTAATAAAGATCAACAAGTTAAAAATCCCAAACCACTAATATACTCAAACATAAAGTACACAAATCCTTAACATACTCAGGCCATGTACTCAATGATAAAAAAATACCACAACTAAAATCTCATTAATTCAGTGGACATCTTATTTTATATGTACACTTTTTGTGTAAAACTGCACTAATCCTGTGGACATTTTCTATGTACACATTTTTGTTGATGAGAAAGTTATGTTACTGGCAATAATGGCATAAGAAAAAGTTAAGGCATTAAAAAAACCACCAAGCAGAAATGTCCAGTAAAAAGCCAAATTTAAGGCACGTGACAAACAGAACTGTAATAAATATCCTTTGTAGAGGGACATAACACAACCGAGAAGTACTTGGGGAAAAATAAGGCAGTGATTATCTTCCAAATAAAACCAATAAGAGCTTAAGTAAGCACAAATGTTTACCATATGATGCCAGCCATACAACTGACACTTTCTCAAAATTATAAAATGATTACAACTAAAGCTTTACAGAGCCTCACTGCTCACATAATAGTCATCCCTTTAAATAGCACCAAATAAAGTTGCAACAATATGAACTATTTACATACATACCATTAAAAGCAGAAACTGAAAGCAAAACTAATATACTGCAGTAATACAGGAATAAAAAATACCTAGGAGATAAATATAGTGGATTGGAACTAGTTCATTCAAGTTCAAACCTGAGAGAGAGAGCTGAAAAAGGAGTGTGACTCCAGACCAACTTTCTTATTGTCAGTTCTGAGTTTTTCATTCACAATCTTGCACTAACTACAAACAACAATGTTCATGTGAAATGCATACACTCTACTTTGTACGTGTGCTATAGCTCACAAATTAATAAATAAAACAGGTTAAGGGTCAAATCGTGCTAATAATACAAATGATAGTCCAAATCCAATAAGCACATTTCTAGTTCAAATCCATGCATTTTCCAGTCTGTGTTGAGGGTGATGCTAGTCATAAAGTAATTGCTGTTACAGATGATAACCTGATCTCAGTATTGACCTACTGGGTCCAAACTAATGTTGCTTGTGTCGTGTCTGTGTAGAAAGTGACTTTAAAGAGATAACATTACAGATGATAATCTAAACCAAATATGGACATTTTGGGACCAAACTAATGTTTCTTCTGTTGTGTTTGTATAGAGAGTGATGGTGGAGAGATAACAGTATATATGATAACTTGAATCAAATATGGACAAGTGGGTTCAAACCAACGTTATTTTTCTATTGTCATAGTGCAGAGTGACTATAAAGAAAAACATGTCTAAAGTGGATACTCTGGGATCAAACCAGTGATGAATAATGATTGTCTGGATTAGATTTTTAAAAAAAAATTCAAATCAATAATTTAATAGTATCTATTAGTGTAGAAAATGATTTGCCAATAAAACAACATGGGGCATTTTCAGTCCAAACCACTAACGTTCCCTAAGGTTTGTATAAAAAGTGATTGTGCATAATGATTGTCAACATTAGACAAAACCAATAATGTTCTCTACTATTTGTGCTGATAGTGGTAGAAATACAGTCAATAATACAGAAGATAATTACAGTCAGTACTCATGCCCGGAGTTCAAACAGATGACATTTTCTAATGGGTCTGTGCAGAAAATAGCATAAATAATAAATGTCAACAGTACAATATGGATATTTAAGATTCAAACCAATGTAAGCTCTCTACTGTGTCCATGTAAAGATTAAGTAACTCTGTCAAGTAAAGAGTAAGTAACTGTCCATGTAAATAGTTACTAATACTAAGTCTGCCCAAGTAAAGAGTAACTAACTCTGTCCATATAAAGAGTAAGTAATTTTGTCCATGTAAAGCATAAGTAACTCTGTCCATGTAAATAGTTACCAACTCTGTCCAAGTAAAGAGTAATTAACTCTGTCCATGTAAAGATTAATTCTGCCCATGTAAAGCGTAAATAACTCTGTCCATGTAAAAAGTAAGCAACTCTGTCCAAGAATAAATAACTCTGTCTTTGTAAAGCCTGCATTACAAATAATAATCTGTTTTGTAAAGTTTACATTCAACCCACCTGCTATCTCCCACTCATTGTCTCCCTAGCAATGTCTACTTGCAAACTATTTAATCTCCTGAATACAAGACTTTAAGCATGAATAAAACTGAAAACAGACTATAAATGAGAGTCTATCTGAAATTAATTCACTTTTTTAAAATAAAAAATATGCTAAAATATATAAAGCTTACATAAGATCCAACAAAGCATGAGAGGGATGATAATTAATATTAGAATGGCCAGATTGTCAATTAAACAGGTAGTCAATGCATGTAAACTGATAATGGAATGGGCAAGTAGTCAGTGACCATAACTGACATTAGATTGGTTAGGAAGTCAGTGACCATAACTGACATTAGATTGGTTAAGAAGTCAGTGACCATAACTGACATTAGATTGGTTAAGAAGTCAGTGACCATAACTGACATTAGATTGGTTAAGAAGTCAGTGACCATAAGTGACATTAGATTGGTTAGGAAGTTAAATAATATAACTGAAACCAGAAAGTATCCTCACTGATTTCATCAGAGAAATCTGGTTGAATTTACTGATTTTTATTAAAATGATGCACACATTTTATGATAATGATCCAATTTGATAAAATGAGGCACACAAGATTCTGACAGTTTCTATTTTAATTTAATTTTTTTTTATAAGTTGAGCAGATGGCAATCTATATCACTTAAGGAGCTGTCATGTCCATCCAAACAGCATGAGATGATGTAGGAAAATAGTTTAATATGTTCAAGAACAGAGAGGCACTTATTGTATATCTTTAAGTAAAAATTCTTCCAAAATCAAGAAAGTGGATTAACTAGAAAAAATTAGTAGAGTATCAACAATATCTAAATTCTGTAAGATTGTCATATAATGTCATTCTAATTTGATCTCTTAGAATTAAACCTTTGTTCCAAGAATTTACTTCTTATACAATTCTCAATGAAAAATTCTACTATTCTCATATCTCTGTTACCTAATAAATGACATAAAATTTGTATAAGAATAAACACTTTTGTCTTAAAACATGTGAAGAAAACACATTTATACTAACTGAAGATTACCAAACATACATATACATTTTACCCGTGCATACATAAATGAACACTCTTACACACACACAAAGTATACAAAACAAACATTATCTCACAATGTTTGAAGTAAGCACAGGTGACAAGACACAATACTTTCAATACTGCAGTATTATCGCACCTTCCAAAACAATATATTATGCAAGCGTGTAAAAGTGGCAAAAAAAGGGAAAGAAAAAAGATCCCAAATCACAATTCATCTCTTTATCATATAGTATATGAGAGCAGAATATATTTATTTATTTATTTATTTTTTTATATATGAAAGTTAATATCATGATAAAATCCTGAAAACTGTTTGTAATGTTTTGCTCTGTTTTTTGTGTAAACTAAGGAAAGACAACTAGTGCTCTGGAAACAATTCAGTTAGTGCACTATGTAATGTTCCATTCACTGGTTTGAAATAATGGAGGAAGAAATAAGAGAGATATGTCAGCCTAACACAACCATTTCAAAAGAACTACAGACAAGTAATTTTAAAAAAAAATAAAATGTGGTGGAGAGTTTCAAAGTGACACCTTTGTTTACTATATTAAATATCATGTATCTTGTTCAGAGCCAGGCAAACAAATGATTCTTGGCTTGTACGAAAATACAATCATCAAAAAAGTTTCTGAAATTCTAACTTTAGTTCACTACACCAATTTGTAGTTATGATACATGCATGGCATAATGAAGCAATAACAGAAAACACAGTTTTGGTTTTTAAAAAGCAAATATAATATACTCTGACTTTCCCATCACAGCTGATGCATATATGAATAATTACCATCTGTAAAACACTTAATATCACAATCTTAAGTGAAATTATCATCTACAATAATACTCATTGTTGTTTCTTATACCAAATAAAATCACTATCTATAACAACAG
Source organism: Sinotaia quadrata (assembly GCA_028829895.1). NCBI lineage: Eukaryota > Metazoa > Mollusca > Gastropoda > Architaenioglossa > Viviparidae > Sinotaia > Sinotaia quadrata. The sequence continues at coordinate 61,391,766 of CM054177.1, read as the reverse complement.
TCATTATCAATGGCAGATGTGAAATTATCTTTCACTATAAGAGTGATCTTCTCTGGCTAGCAACATTGTGCTTTGTAGAATGATGGCATGATATGCATAGGAGTGATTATCCATTATCTCACAACCAACTCATAACTTAAAGCAAGACTATTTTACCTACCCATGTTGTCTCCCACATAAAAGCATTTTTGCAATTTGCCAACTAGGAGAGGCAATCAAAGTGCTCATGCACACCATACAGCAAACATGCACATGTGATTCTCCAGCTCTTCCTATTCAATGCAGTCAAGTTTCAGCCAACAGTTCTATTTTTGGTTATTGGTTTTCAGAGATGTAAATATTTACCAAGTCACTGAAACATTAAACCTGTGCCAGCAGTTTAAAGCGCCATGGGCTCCCTTAGTTGTACAAAAATAGTCATACAACTCTACATTCTCTGAACACAGTTGGGTAGAACAACTAAACTTGTCCTGACAAATTTCTTGGTGAATGGCATCAAAACCCACAGTACAATGCATCATGTGGCAATATGTCGTGCATGTTCAAAAAGACCCCGATGGAAAAACTGGTCAAACTCTGCAAGCACATGCTTAGATAGATACTGGTTTTGAAGTGGGCTGTCTGGACAACGCATACATACCTCTAAAAGGTTACTGAGATACTGCTGCAAATATAGAAAGGAAAAGAAAATATTTGTAAAAAGAAACACAAAAATAATCTTTCTTAGCAATTTCCACCTTTTGGCAAATATAAGGAGAAATAAAAATTAAAAAATTTTAAAAAATTAAAGAACCCAACAACATACAACTGAATGCAAGTCAAACTTATTCTCATTGTATTAATCAAGGCATTTTGTTCTATTTTTGTACAACTAAATTTGTACACCTGTTTAAAGGTCTAATACCAATCTTAAGATTTGAAATTCATGAAGTGTGATGACAAAATGACAGTATAACATATGGGATTATCTTAATGAAAATGCAATGAGACTGCATACTGAAAGTCACAAATAAATCAGCAATGAAATGGCATGATCAGAGTGAAAATGCAATTTATGTCAAGAGACAACAAACAGACTGCATACAAGCAAAGCAATATCATCAATGAAATATATGGTGTGATCAGAATGAAAAAGCAAATTATGTCAAGACAACATACAGACTATATACAGAAATTCACACATATCAGCAATGAAATATATGAAATGATCAAAATAAAAATGTAAATGATGTCAGAGAAACATACAGATGCATACAGAAATTACAGAATTCACATTTAATGTAATATCTATTGTTGAAAAATATTTTAAACTTTTCCTTCTGCTCCAAACTTTGAATGCACATGAAGTTTATAATGCAAGGATTTTCTGAATTTTTCCCATTATTCTCCCTTCCAGTACCCCCCCCCTCCCCCCAAAACAATCAATCAATCTCAGTAAAATACTGCTTACTGTTTCTGTCCATTCATGTGCTAGTATGTCTGATCTGTCTTTTGAAATTGTTAAGTCTCAGTAAAACCACTGCTTACTGCTTCTGTCCATTCATATACTAGTATGTACACATTTAAGTATTTTATCTTTGGTAAAGAACATTATTTTATCTTGGTAAAAAGAGAGAAGATAACACTGTAATATAAGCAATTAGATGAAGTGCCCTACTATCATAAAGTGACAGGTGTTCTTGCCAGAATTTAATAAAACAAAATAAAATAATATTTTTAATCTTTATCTAGATCATAAGCCACTTAAGATAACAACAATAATCCTTTTAGAAATGAAACAATTTCTTTTTTTAGTGGTTACAACACAATATAAAAATGCAAGGTACATACCAGGTAGTTAACAGTAAAGGAAGTTGTCAAATGAAGAGTTAGTTCTCGTTACTATATGCATATCTACTATAACTGTTAAACATTTTAAAGTAATTTTACAAAAAGCATTTAAAAAGAAACCAATGCAACATGAAATTTGAAATGTTGTGTAAGTGCAGTGGAATCACATCTTACATTTTGACATGAAAGCAAAAAGTCACATATTACAATGATATAATTAGTCGTGTCCCTGTGATGAGCAGTGAGACAGTCTCAATAAGTCCATCATTGTTCATTTTTCCTTCAGAATTGAAACAGACTCCTTTTTCCAAAAGAAGTGTCTGTAGTCAGCTTGCATTTCGAGGTCAATTAAAAAGATAGTATCTTGAAATAGTAGAACTCTCAGCCCAATGAGGTGCTGTAATAGACAGGCATATGTGACTGAAACTGACTGAGTGGATTCATGTCTTTCCTCTCACTCACTCTGAGTGATAGACAATCACCTACATAACATTTTTTCTTTTTGTTTGATTTGTGACCAGGACATAAACACCCACACAATATTTTTTTGTTTTCATGCTTGCATTGAGTCCAGGACATAATCACCTACACAATATTTTATTGTTTTTATGCTTGCATTGTGTCCAGGACATAATGACCCACAATATTTTTTGTTTTTATGCTTGCTTTGTGTCCAGGACATAATCACCTGCACAATATTTTTTTATTTTTATATTTGTTATTTGCTGAGCACATAATCACTTGTAATATTTTGTTTTAATTTTTGCTTCATGCCAAGTTGAATTAGTTAATACATTAAGAGGCAATTCAACTGTATACTATATAAAACAAGCTACAAGGTTCAACATTCTGGCTAGTCTTCATCAGGACATTCTAGTTAATAATAACAAGGACAGATGAGCAATAAAATGAGTAATTCTAGGGATGTATGAATAAAATGAGTAATTCTGATGTATGAATAAAATGAGTAATTCTAGGGATGTATGAATAAAATGAATAATTCTAGGGATGTATGAATAAAATGAGTAATTCTATTGATGTATGGTAAACTTATGTGAATAGACAGTGGCTTAATATTAAAAATGGTTACAAACACATTTATAACTATTACTGAACATAAAACCATTGACTGAAACAAACGAAATAACGTCAATCAGATATCTAATGTTGCTATTAAACAAAAAATGTCATGTACAAGTGTTTTCCTGACTCAAGGGAAAGGATTGGTGGAAATTGCTTAAGACAGGTTTTTACTGTTATTATTTCAAATATAGGTACTAATAGTGTAACCAGCAGTTGTAATAAAGTCTAACATACAAATAAACAAGAGGCAAGTGAGCTTATTAACATTAACCAGCAGATTTGTATTATAAAGTCCAACACAACCAAAAGACAAAAGGCAAGCGAGCTTATGAAAAAATTAACATGTAACCAGCAGTAGTTGTAATAAAGTCTAATATATCAAAAGACAAAAAGCAAGTGAGCTTATGAGAAAATTAATATGTAACCAGCAGTAGTTGTAATAAAGTCTAACATACCAATAGACAAGTGAGCTTATGAGAAAATTAACAAACTTACTTCCAACATAACTCTTCGTTCTGATGCAACACGTTCTGTTCTATGAAAAAGTTTCCGTGGGGGAAACACCAAAATATCCACCTAGAAGAAACATAAAATACAATTAAACTGAATCAGGTTGAAGAAATAACACAGAAAAAACCAGGATACAATTAAAGTAATTCAAACTAGAACACAAGATAAATTAAATTCAACTAGAAGAAGAACACAATACAAATAAAGTAATTCAACTAGAAAACAAACACAGAATACAATTCATACAAGATACTGTGGCAGAGTAAATGTGCTTATCCCTATTTCTAAACTTAATAAATTGTTAAACTGTCAAAGTGACCCGACCTTGAGCACTCCTTATCATGGTATTTTGGGAAGTGTTAGAGTTGGAGTAAACACTTGAGAATATGCTAAAAACTGCTGATACAATGCAAAATAGTTCCAACTGAATGAGTAGTTTTTATTATCCAATGGTTATGATTTACGAGAATGAGACCAGCCAATGGGGTGAGATAAAAAAGTTTACATGCTATAGAGAATTTTATTGTCTGATCACTTGAATTTGGTGTTGCAAGAAGTCCGGTCATGAAACCCATTTTATTTTGTTGGATTAAAAAACTTGTCAAGTATGCTAAGTCAGAGACAAAAAGCATTATATTACAGCATCTAAATTTTTTCTTCAGCCGAACAAGGCTGGCATTTCACCATTTGCCAAATAACGCTGGCATTTCTTCTTCAGCCCAATAAAGCTGGCATTTCTTCATCAGTCCAATAAGGCTGGCACTTCTTCATCATCACAAGGATGGCATTTCAATGGGACTGAGAAAAAGATTGGTGGGGTCCCATGGTATTGAGGACTATATTTAGATCAAAGGCTGGAAACAACCACTGCTGTGACCATCCTTAATGAAAACTTTTCTGGGTGAGTTCTAACCACCTTGAAGACATTAATAATTACATTTGACTTAAGTCTGGGAAGGACAAACTTTCCTAGTATCGTCTTACTTCTTGAGAATTACATAAGGAAGCATCCAGAGATATGTACTGAAGGCCAAATTTTTAAATAATAATTCATTACCAGGATTTTTTTACATCGGTAACTTACAGTGGACTTTTTCTGAATAAGTAACTTACAGAGGTTACTTTCATTATTCATGATTTTTTATAACTCAAAATAAACTATTTTTTAAGACTAAATAACTTATAATAACTTAGAAGTATTTCACAAAAGGGTACTTTAGAATAATTGGTTCATAAATAAGTACTTTAATAAACTCACAAAGTGAGTATTTTCATAACTCATAACAGGATATTTTTTCAGAATACTTTACAATAAATAGATAGATAGATAAATAAATATAAAATAAATAACTTATAGCAACACTTTTCTGAGATAAGTAAATCTATAAACATAGTTTTCAAATTCTTGTGCATCTGCCAGTGCGAAACACTAAAGTTTCCTTGGCCTTTGACCATGTGGGAGGTGTTTTTTTGAGCGAGCAGGTATTTTCACATGGCTAGCTTTATGTTGCATTCATGAAACAGACATCAAAGTACTCATTAAAAAAATCCCCGACAGTCAAGGTCATTTTGCTAAATGATGCTTGAATTTTCACTCATAATGTAACTTGAGACTTATAATCTAGCTTTCCAATAAACAAATTCATATATGTTCCTATCAATGCCTTCATTTTAATTTTCCACCTGTCATGGAAATTAGTCACAGAATATATCATTAAATTCCTATTTTTATAACGCAAGTGAGAACATTTATGATGAGTAACTCACAACAGGACATTTTTTATAAATAACTCATAACTGGGTATTTTTGATAGTAACTCATAAGAGTGTAGTTTTTATAATTTAACTTGCAATTGGATATTTTACGATAAGTAACTCACAACAGGATATTATTTTACAACTAGCTCATAATAGGGTACTTTTTCTTAAGAACTCACAACAGGGTATTTTTTCTAAACTAGCCCACAATAGGGTACTTTTTCTTAAGAACTCACAGCAGGGTATTTTTTCCTCATATTTTGGTGGAGTTCTCTAAACCGGCTGTATCTCCGAAAAACACTCCATGTCTCATCCCCAATCTTGATCTGTAAAACAAGAAAAAACACCATAATTTCTTCTTTTTACCCCAACTATATTGAAAAATATGATCATGCATGACTATTGGTATCCTTCTAGACAATATGTACACAAGTTGCTATCATACTTTTATACAACACCACTGTTGATATATACTAATATGTCAGCAACTGTTGATATACTTATATAACAATATGTACACCAATTGCTGTCATACTTATATAACAATATGTACACCAATTGCTGTCATACTTATATAACAATATGTACACAATTGCTGTCATACTTATATAACAATATGTATACCAATTGCTGTCATTTTTATATAACAACATATATGCCAGTTGCTGACATATACCAACACTTACACAACTACTGACATACATGTACTTATAAACCAACATGTAAACCAACTGCTGACATTCATTTATACCAACATGTTTACCAACTGCTAATATATACCAATATGAATGCCAACTGCTGAAATACTTACATACCAAATGTATAGCAGCTGCTGAAATATACCAATTACTGACATATATACCAGCACATACATCAACAGTTAAAATGCTTATATACCAATCTATACCAACTGCTGACATACTGATATACTTATATACCAGCATATATATCAGCAGTTAAAATACTTATATACCAACTGCTGACATATAAATAATATACAAGATGATAGCAAAGGACTATAATGGTTTGGAAGATTCCAAAGACAGAGGACCAGTGTGGAACTGGGCTGTAATGACTTGAAACATTTCCAAAAACAGATGACCAGTGATAGGACTGGACTGTAAATAGTTTGAAAGATTTCCAAAGGTAGACAGCCAATGATGGACTGGACTATAATGGCATGGAAGATTTCTAGTGTGACTACAGCCAGTGATGGCAATAATAACAATGAAATAATCAGCAGACAAAATAAAATCTTATTTATAAATATGAAATTTACTATAATTATTAATGTTAATTACTGGCTTAATTTTGCAAACAAAAGTGAAATAAGATCTGTTACAAACCCCCCCCAAAATATGGTTAATTCAACTTAAGATCAAATACCTATAAACATTAAGTGTTTGACTTGAGAACAACAGATGAAATTTTTGAGCGAGCAGGTATTTTCACATGGCCATCATGTATAAAAAATAACTCTTTTAACAAAAGAGTTAAAAAAGAACATCTGATAAATAGGCTATCATAAAATTCTGAAAGATAAATTAGTAGCTAATGAGGTGAAATGTGCATGTGGTGAAATGTGTCTTATGCAAGTGCATGACTGTGCATTTGGTGAAATGTGCTTTATGTAAGTGCATGAATGTGAATGAGGTGAAATGTGCTTTATGTAAATGTATGAATGTGCAGGTGGTGAAATGTGTCTTATGTAAATGTATGAATGTGCAGGTGGTGAAATGTGTCTTATGTAAATGTATGAATGTGCATGAGGTGAAATTTACTTTATGTTAAAAGTGAAGAAAGGTAATCCAAATAGGCCTCACTTTGACTTCATATTCATAATGAGCATCGCGACCAGTGCCTCTCAGTTCATAATTTGGAATAGTGATGTTGATGGAGGGTGGTGGGCCTGTGGATGATAATTGTCGTACCTAATTAAGAAATATAAATGAAATCAAATACAATATATGTCTGACAATATGATAGGAGAGCAAAAATAATAATCAACTTTTCTAAGAAAAAACTCATACAAACCTTAGTTCGTCAATCTTTCTCCCTCAATTAGATATCTAAATATTATCTCAAATCCTTCTCCCCCAACCCCTCCATCAAATATATAACATTAATTCAAGTGAGCCTTTTTGTAACAAAACTTTCACTAATTTTATTACCAATCATTCTTGTTTAATACAAACACATTTTGTACAAGTTTTACTTCAAATCAAGCAACAAACACTTGTACACATTTCACTTCATATAATCCTTTCTACAATGAAAGTATAGAAAATAGGTGCATTTATTTAAAATTTCAAGATTCTTACAAATACTTTATCATTTACCAAAATAATAAAAATAATAATCTCAAACATTATTTCGCTTGTAACTCCCTAAAACAAAACAAAACAAAACAAACATTTCTGGCAAATAAAGAGATTTTTCTAAGTAAAATAAGTCTTTTCTGAATACTTCCAGATGTACATACTACAGGAGTCTAGTATGTTTATTAGCAAAGTCAAAAGGCATCCAAGAGAGATAAAAGATTAAAATACTCAATGGGTCGTAGCATGCTGTATGTTGGGAGTAAGTTTTATTTGTTGCCAGAGAGCAGTGTACAAAATGAAAAAAGTAGGGAAGAAGGAATAATCTGTGAGAATGCATATCTAGTAATGTTTAGAAAAACGTATTTTCTTAGAAAATTCTTTTTTCAAGCTTACAAACAATTGTGTATACTAGAGGAGAAACACAATTAGGAGGAGAAAAAACATATATGCAAGAAGAACATACAAGAAACAAAAAGAGGGGGAGGGGAACTTCCTAACCATAAAAATATTCTGGACTGAGCAACTACCAAGAGACCCACATAAGGGTCAGAGGAAAAAAGTTCAGGCAAACATATCTCACAGAGAGACCAATATTCCCACTTGAGACCAAGTGAAAGCCTCCCTTTATGATGTCAATCAAAACTCAAAGTGTCAGCATGAGTCCAAGCACTGAAAACATAAGAACTGGTTCATATAGACATTTCAAGTTTTGCTCTCTGATATGCCAGTCTCAAGTGAATAAGAAGGCATCATGCAATAACAATGCTATTTGTGTAGATCAGGAGAAAGATGAAGTCTCTTGATATTAACTATGTATTCCACTAGTCAAGGAGCATACTTCCCTATAAGTATGTTTTTATCTTTTATCCACAGTGGGAACTAATGTGAGCCCCTTTTGGCCTTGTCCCGTATGTCTGGTGAGATACTGATACAAGTAAGGTATGCACATCTGGTAAGTAGTCAGGAAAAACTAATTAAAAATATTCCTATTCCCATAACATATAGTCTAACAAATAAATAAAACTACTAACCAGCTTTTTCCTATTATCCTCAAATGTTGACAATGGTGTCTATAAATACAAGAGAAAGAAAAAGAAATATACCATTATAATACATTTTCCCTTAAAATTTCTTTAACTTGATGGCAGATAAGCAGATAATTGGTTACATGGTATGTCAAAACTGATCAAATAGTTTGTCAAAATTGGCTCCTTTGAATGTTAAAAATTGTTCCTATATCAAAACTGGTTATAAGGTATGTCAAAATTAGTTCCTATGGAATGTCAAATTGGTCATATGGTATGTGCAGTGGAGTAAATTTGCTTATCCCTATTTCTAAATTTAATTGTTATATAAATTGTTAAATGTCAATGTGACCTGACCTTGGGCACTGTTTATGATGGTATTTTTTTTTGCCAGAGCTGGAGTAAACAACTCAGGTAAAGAATGTGCTAGAACTTGCTAATGTAATATAAAACGGTCTTATGTGGATGAGTAGTTTTTATTATCCAGTGGTTAAGATTTACAAGAATGTGACCAGCCAATGGGCTGAAATCAAAGTTTACCTACTAAAAAGAATTGTATTTTCTAATCACTTTGAATTTGTGTGGCAGAAGTCTGGTCATGATAGGCAAGTTGATAGGGCAAAATTCATTACTTCATTTCATTTTACAGAATCTTGTCAAGTATCACAGAATAGAGCAATTATACATAATGTTTATGCACAACAGCAATAATTCACCCTGAAGTAATAATTTCTAATTATTGCAATAAATTACTGTTATTTTTCCAAGGAAATGGAGGTAGACTTTTAGATAAGGACTACAAATTTTAATCAAAATACTTAATTGAAAAACTAAAATGTTATTTTTAAAAATTCAGCAATATCACTGGTAGTAAAGCTACTTATACAATATTTAATATGCAAAAATAATTTTTAACAGGAACTCTAAGTATGTGAGTAGGTGCTTGCAAAATGTTAACAATTTCTGAACACTCAAAATATCAAGTTAGGGATTTAGATAGACTTAAACAATATCTCATTAATTGATGAAAATATACAATTTTGCATGGTGATAAAGAAAGCATACTTACCACAGTCACTCCATATGGATTGGATACGCTATGTCCATTGCTGAAAGTAGAGAATGACCATCCAAAAAGAGTATGAATATACTGGCTTAAATAAATATAAATATAACATATAAATGTATTTACAAAAGAAATATAAATAAAATGAACTAACATTTACGTTAAAATGAATAATATATAAAATACATTTGATTTGTATATAAATTGCTTGAAAAGAAACCTCAAGATAATATAAAACACAATGAATGTACATGCAAAATGTAATTACCATCTTAAAATATAATACACGAATTTACAAAGGTAAACTTTCAACAATGACATAGAAGAGATAACACTATTCTTGCTAAAGAAAAAAGACTTGACAACCCTCTGAAAATGTCCATGATTTTTTTGTATCTCCCCTCCAAAGGTATGAGGCAGATGACCTTGATAAACAAATAAGCACTGACTATATATATCTTTGCTTTAGGTATGTTAAAAATATGTGTGTCTAATGAATGCAAAGCTTATTCAAATTAATAACAATTTATCACGATCAGCTCTGCAACTTTGGTTATGTTGAAAATATGTGTATGTCTAATGAATGCACAGCTTATTCAAATTAACAACACATTTTATCACAATCAAATCTGCAAATCTGCAACTTTGGTTATGTTGAAAGTATTTGTATGTCTAATGAATGCACAGCTTATTCAAATTAACAACACATTTTATCACAATCAAATCTGCAAATCTGCAACTTTGGTTATGTTGAAAGTATTTGTATGTCTGATGATGAGTGCAAAGTTTATTCAAATTAACTGCATAATCTACTTTTTATGTAACTCCAATTAATTTTGGCAACACTGTATTCCAGCATCTTCAAAAGTGAAAATAAATGTTTATATTAAATATGAGTAAAGGTAAACCATAAAGAAGTGTAAAAAAAAAAAAATGACCACAAATTAGACTAAAGAGAAGATTGCACAGATTTTTTTAAAAATATGTCAGAACTAAATAAATCATTAAGAGAAAAGATAACATAAGAAGCATAAACAAATATCTTTAACAATGAAACAATAATTGATATTTATTTAAATATCTATCTATATACTGAGCAAAGATAAAGAAGACAGCACAAGAAATAAAAAAATCTTAAACAAAGAAGCCATATATAATGCATGCAGACAATAAAATATTATCCTTCATAACAATCATGAAAGACTTGGAGAACATTATCCCAAGTAAATGAAAGGTCTAGCATATTACAATTAATACAACTCATCTTATTATTGCATAGATTAGATATTTCATTGATTTGATTAAACTCAGATTAATCTTATGCTTAGATTAATCAATTAATTAACTGAAACATTATTTAATTGTAAAAATCACCTGTTTTCAAATTTTGCTCTTAGCTGCCGCATCTCACGCTCATGGACAGATTTAAGACTTCTGATTTCTTTATCTCTCTCTTGTCTATCTTTTTCTCTTTCAATGCGACGTTGCTTTTCTCGCTCAACTTTCTCTTCAAACAAGCGCCGTTTTACTTCTTGTTCAACAAGAGCATTAATGCTGTGAACAGTCCAAAGAGAACTAAAATAAAACCACAATATATGTTTTCCTTCTGACATTCTGTTTTCCTTCTGACATTCTACATTTTGGAGTCCAAGGAGGAAATAAAACCACAATATGTATCTGTTTTCTTTCTGAATTCTATAATGATTATGTATAGTCTGAGGAGAGCAAAAATAAAATCATATTGTGTGTGTTTTCTTTCTGACATTCTACAGTGACTGTGTGTAGTCCAAGAAAAACGAAAAGAAAACACAATATATATGTGTCTTCTTTTTGACATTCTAGAGTGAATGTGCATAGCAAATATCCATTTGACCTGAAGCAATTATCAAACGGATTAAAGATTAATATGGCAAAGTCAAGGTAACCAAAAGGCCTTGATGTAAAAACAATTGACAAGAGCACTTTATAAATTTTAACACTTGTTTTTGATTGATATACACTATATAGCAGAAGATGAACAATAAAATAAAATTTCTAGTTTCTATAAAACTGTACACCATTTATCAGTACTTCTCTTTCCTGCTCTGGAAAGTAATAGCTGAGATGCAATTTCTTGTTCAGAGAACCCTAGTTACAATTCAACACTCTACAAATGTACAGAAAAAATCATCTGTGAGGAGACCCCTAGTTAAATTTCAATCTACAAATGTACATTTAAATTATATGTGAGGAGAACCCTAGTTACATTTCAACAATCAACAAATATATAGACAAATCATCTATGCAGAAAACCCTTGTTACAATTCAACAGTCTACAAATGTATAGAGAAATTATTTATACATAGAATCCTAGTTATAATTCATCTACATATGCACAGACAAATTATCTGTGAGGAGAACCCTAGTTACAATTCAACAGTCTAGAAAATGTACAGATAAATTATCTGTGCAGAGAACCCTAGTTAAATGAATGTCTACATTATATGCAGACAAATCAGTGCTTTTCATAAAGTGCTGTTTTAATTTACTTTTTTCTTAAAGAGCTCACTAAGATTAAGTATTAATAAATATCTGATGTTATTAGGTATTAAGGCTATCAGATGCAAAAACCATCTTTCTTCTAAGGAATGCATTAGCAACTCATAATTGGGAGAAAAAATATATACTTAGAAGCTCTAAAGATTGTCAATGACTCTAAAATAAGAAATAAATGCTAACCGTTCTTGGTGAACCAATTCTTGCAGCTGAAGCTTCTTAAACTCAATGTCATCCAATTCGTGATCTAAAGCATCCTCTTGCTGATGCTCATGTGCCAACAATTCTTCCTTAAGTGTGTTAATCTCTTCTCTCAGACTTTCACATTCCTTCAAGATAAAGCACAATTGCTCATTAAGTATGTTAATCTCATCTCTTAGACTTTCACATTCCTTCAAGATAAAGCACAACAATTGCTCATTAAGTATGTTTTTAATCTCATCTCTCAGAATTGCACATTCCTTCAAGGTAAAGCATAAAAGACATTAGTCTAACAGAATTATGAAAATATCTAGACTGAGCCAATGGCATGATTATGGTAAATGTGTTCAATAAAATCTAGACTGAGCCAATGGCATGATTCTGGTACGTGTTCAATAAAATCTAAAATTCTAGACTGAGCCAATGGCATGATTATGGTAAATGTGTTCAATAAAATCTAGACTGAGCCAATGGCATGATTCTGGTACATGTGTTCAATAAAATCTAGACTGAGCCAATGGCATGATTATGGTAAATGTGTTCAATAAAATCCAGGCTGAGTCAATGAAATATCTGTGGCTGTGAATGTGAGTAGTGTTTTTCTTACTCTGATACTAATATTACCTGTACTTTTAAATCCAACGCTTGCTGTTGTTCCAAAAGTTCTTTTGTTGGCCTTCTCAAGATGAGCAACCTAGGACACAATTATCTATAGTAAGAATGCTGAACAGATTAAGACACAATTACCTATAATTAGAATTTTGTGCAATGTTCTATTTCATGCCAAAGAGATGAAAAATGAAACGATTGACAAAAAAATACATAACTATCTAGACTATAATGCTGGGAAATCAGGACACAATTACATAGTATAAAATACCAAAGACCCAGGATTTGTTAATTTATTTAGAGTAAAATACTGAGTAACCATGACACAATCACCAACAGTAAAATACTGAATACAAAAATTACAACCAGGAAACAATTAGTGAATTACCTAGAATACAATATCAAGCAAGCAGAACACAATTACCTAGAGTAGAATAATGAATAACCAGGACATAATTTAACAGAGTAGAGTGATGAGTAACCATGACCTAGATTAGAGTGAGGAATAACCAAGACATAATTACTTGTATTGGAATGATGAGTAACCAGGATATTATTAACTGTATTGGAATGATGAGTAACTTGGACATAATTACCTAAATTAGAATGATGAGTAACTAGGACATAATGATCTAGAGCAGAATGATAAATAACCAGGACATAATGATCTAGAGCAGAATGATGAATAACCAGGACATAATGATCTAGAGCAGAATGATGAATAACCAGGACATAATGATCTAGAGCAGAATGATGAATAACCAGGACATAATGATCTAGAGCAGAATGATGAATAACCAGGACATAATGATCTAGAGCAGAATGATGAATAACCAGGACATAATGATCTAGAGCAGAATGATGAATAACCAGGACATAATGATCTAGAGCAGAATGATGAATAACCAGGACATAATGATCTAGAGCAGAATGATGAATAACCAGGACATAATGATCTAGAGCAGAATGATGAATAACCAGGACATAATGATCTAGAGCAGAATGATGAATAACCAGGACATAATGATCTAGAGCAGAATGATGAATAACCAGGACATAATGATCTAGAGCAGAATGATGAATAACCAGGAACTAATTAACAAGGAGCAAATGATGAGAAACCAGAACACAATTACCTCTAGTAAAATGCCAATATATCTCGTACTTTAGTTGATTCTATTTTTCTGCCATCTCAAACAAATTTACTCTTAATTTTTTGTTTAGTTTAAAATTAAATACACTATACTTATAATATGTGCTGCTTATTTACTACAATATCAGATTTCTTCTATATATCTTAAGTTTCACCAACAATAGAGTTAAATTTGTCTTAAACAACCTCTGTATATTATGACATTCTCTTTTATGTAATTATTAAGACAAGCTTGGATGATTTTGTGTCCTAAATGAAGCCCAGTATTTTATGATTTTCTCTTTTAAGAGATTACTAAAGGCAAGCTTAGATGACTTGTTCTTTGCTGATATTCTGCTGATTGTGAACACATGTATTTTTAAGTGATTGCTGAAGACAAACTTGAATGGCTTTTGCTCTTTGCTGATATTCTGCCATAATATGAACACCTGTCTTAAGTATCAAGTGTCAAAATCTTCAGCTCTGAATCTGTGATTTATGACCTCGCAAAAAGAGGAAGAGGTAGGATAATGTGACTAAAAGTGCAATTGACGTCTGAGGTGGTCCATATTGCAACAGGAATAACCACAAATAAAACCAGCAATAGCTCTTTGTAATTGGAAAAGTTTGCATTTTTGAAACTGACTGGTAAAGTGCAAGAGATCATCAGTTTATAAGGAAAAAAGAGAGAAAGTAAGAGAGAAACTGTAATTAATCCTGGTCTTTAGTGCTGCTTTAAGAAAAATAACATTCTTTTAAAATTCTGACACCCATCTTGTACTGTACACTCAGCCATTATTATTTTGGTAGTGTAAGGTGAGATGTCTTTAAAAGGCAATGGAACAGATTTAATCATTTTGTATTGGAGATTTATGGGGGAGCAAATATGACCATGGGCAGGGGCACCAAATCTGTGAATTAGGTAACATTTGCATAATAATGTTTGCAGGAATATTTGCATATCATGTCTATTTATAAACAAGATATTGTACATACATAATATTTCGTCTGAAATGCTATTTTTATTCCCTTTAATTATTTATCTCTAGCATTTAAGCTAAATTAGAAAACTAAATTATTAAATAAAATGTTATGAAAACTCACAGAAAGAAGTTTAACAAATAAAATAATAGTATTGCATTATACAAATTTCCTTAAAAAGACATTAAGAAAACTATTGGAGAGAAGTTGAACAAATGATATAATAGAGTAATAGTTTATATGGAGATCTTTACCTTTCTTTTTCTTCTTGTATTGATTTAATATCTCTCTCATATGACATCTTCAATTGTTCTAATTTTGCATCAAATTCTTTTTTCAATGTTATTCCATCTTTTTCTGATTTGGAAAGTTCTCTGGTTCTTTGCTCTTTGAGTTCTTCTAGCTGCTTCTGGTGTTCCTGTTTCACTGAAAGTTCACTCTGGATTTTCCTACTAAATGCTTCCAAGGACATGTCAATTTCATGGCACTGCTCTTGCTTCAGAGTGATAGCAGAGAGTTTGTCTTCAGATTGTGCACAAAGTATGTCCATCTTTTGGCTCTGTTTGCGCAGGACACTGTCTCGTTTTCGCTGCATAGAATTGATCTCCTGCTCTTTGTACTGTGCCCACTTTTCCATTTCTGCCTCGATGTGTTCCATCTCTTTCTGCTGGGCTGTGGCCACTCTGTCCTCCTCCTCTTTCAGCAGAAGTCTGGCCTTTTCCAGCTCTTGCTTATATTTTTCTAATTCCTCTTTCTCTTGGGAGTCAGCAAATAGCCCACCTTCCAGCTTGTGTTTTACTTCAGTCTCCTGCTCAGATATATCGTGCCATGCCTCTTCAATGCGATAATTTTCTTCACTTAAACTGTCCAGGATTTTCTTCCATTCAGCATTTTTACTGTGATCGAGGTGATCAAGCTGTTTGCGTAAATTTGCTTCCTCTTCTGTTAGTGCTGTATATTGCTTTGCCAGTTCACTATCATGTGATAGGATTTTCTCCCTTTCTAAGGCTAGCTCTTCACGAATAGAGGTCAGCTCAGATCTAAGAATAGCTATTTGCTCTTCTTCCTAAAACAAAAAAAACTGTGTTTGATTTTATATATAATGTACACATATACACAACAATAAAATTTTAAACCATCCAATTCGAACAATAAAATATAAAGACATAAACTTGTAAATTACAACATTTTATTTTACAGGATACTAAAGAATCAAGGCAAAATGAATTAAATTAGAAGAAAAACAAAAAAGTTCAAGATTTAGTCATAGATCATAACTTACATAATTGCATGACTGCTTAAAAGTTATTTCAGATAAATAACAATTATTTAACATTTTATAATATTAGAATAACAAGGCCCATTAAGTATCAATATAAAAAAATCATAATATATAACCTGACGATTAATCATTAAATTTAAACTTTCTCATGCACGGATATCAAATTATAATAAATTCCCTTAAATGAAGTAAGTACCCAATGTTATATGCACACAAAAATAGTAGAAAATATTAACCTTACACTATATTTCCTGTATAGCTCTACATTTATTAAGACTGATAAGTAAGATATGCACAGTTCTATATTTATTAAGACTGGCAAATACAATTAAGAACACTAGAATTATTAACTTAGCTCTTACTTTCATCCTGTCTACCTGCATGACTCTATTTTATTATGACTGGCAAATGCAATTAAGAATGCTAGAAAATATTAACTTAGCTCTTATTTTCATCTGGATGTTAAGAACAGGTACAATTAGACAGATTTAAGAACACTTGAAAATATTAACTTAGCCCTTACTTTCATCCGGTTTTCTTGTAGAGCGCTACGCTTGTTAACAACCTCCTCCTGCATGGAGAATAGTACTGTGCAGCCATTGGCTATCTGTTTATCTAGCTCACATATAGACTCGGCTAACCCAGTCTTATTTTTTTCAAGACTCAAGCTCTGTACTTTCAGCTCCTGGATATTAGTATATGATAAAATAAATTTAAAAAATTATTTAAAAAAGTATACCAAATACAATCACAAAGATGGCTACAAAATATACAAATATAACATAATTTAGGAGAAAGAGGGGAGAGCGATTTTAATGATTAGGTCATGAACTCATTATCAAGAAAGGTATTATGTGAAAATTATTTACTCTATTAAATATTTATATTACAAAATATTTTACTCAGTAATATGAAATTAATCAATCAGCCGATTCAACTAGCTATTTCTATTCAATGTCTGCATAAAATATTAGTGTAACCAAATATCCTTGTTCAAACAGAACAACAAGTAATTAATAGAGTGAATCTCTTAAGTATATTCTGATATATTCTGATTTATTTATCTCTAATGTCACCATAAAGCTGACAAAATAAATATTCAGCCTTGCAGTAAAAACACATTTAGTTCTAATGACATAGCCAAACCAATCAATTTACTGAGCATGCTATCAATTTGATGAGGCCTAATGTAGCAGCCTCAGTTCTGCACATGGTCACTGGTAATTCTGAAAGTCACCTGTATAAGGTGAGTTACTTAACAATTTCTTTTCATCCCTTCAGTTCCATGGAGGACTTTTGCTTCTGCCATCAGCACAGTTTGCTTGGAATTCTGCTCCCACCTTCAGCACAGTTTGCTTGGAATTCTGGTTCCAAAGTCAGTAAAGCTTGCTTAGAACTTCGGTTCCAAAGTTAGTACTGTTTGCTTGGAGTTCTGGTTCCAAAGTTAGTGCAGTTTGCTTGGAGTTCTGGTTCCACAGCAGTATGAAATGTTTACTCTTTGATAACATGGAGCAATTGGTTCAATGTGCTTAGTGCCAATAAGTGGAGCATTGAATTGTTTTGAAAATTCACCATTCTCTCTCTCTCTCTTCTGCTGTCAACTTCTTTATACTTTAGGAAGGAAAGTGATGTCTTTAATTCTGTTTCGATATTTCTACATTTGTGTCCATAATGGCATTCCTTCTATTGGGAGAGAAATCATATAGTAATTCAAACTTGTCTAAAGAGAACACAATTTGGAGCACACGATTAGAGTGGACTCTATTTTTTATGAGTCACCAATTTGTCATTACTAAAGAATCCAACTTTTCCTGGGTTTTTAAAGTTCATCCTTTTTTTTTTACTGGCAATCTTTTCTCCTGTTAAATTATTTGCTATTCTCATACACCTTTTCATAAGTTTCTTTGAGTACCTAATTTGAATCAATTTCCTTTCATCCTTGTAAGGCAATAATTTAGCAATCATAGATTAGTTATCGCTGTTCTCACCCTCTCTGTCTACCTGGATATGTTCTCATCCTCTCTGTCATTATCTAGATAACATTCACATTCTCATCTTCTGTCATACTTGGATAACATTCACTTAGTTCTCATCCACTCTAATACCTGGATAATAACTAAAACAGGAAAAACTGGAATCCAGCTGTCTCTGACCCAGTTCCTTGAAGACTTGGACTCTGCGGATGACTTGAACCTGATATCCCAGAAATGCCAACATATGCAACAGAAAACTCATAACCTGGCCCAAGAAGCATCCAAGACTGGACTGCAGATCAACCTAGAGAAGAGTGAAACCATGACCCTGTTAAAAAATCAGCAGAAGCCAATCACCTTTGGAGACAGTGAGCTGAAAGAGTCACCTCTTTCACTTATCTGGGCAGCATTGTATCAGCAACAGGTGGTTCTGATGAGGACATCAAAGCCAGAATCAGGAAAGCTAGATACGCCTTTATTACCCTGAGACCAGTCTGGAGGTCAACATCCCTTTCTGTCCGCAACAAACTACAAATTTTCAACAGCAACAGTAACTCTTTCTTCCTGTATGGCTCAGAGACCTGGAGAATCACCAACACCCTAACCAACAAGCTCCAAGTATTTGTCAATGGCTGTCTTCGCAACATACTGAAGATCAGGTGGACAGACAAACTAAAGAACACCGATTTGTGGCAGCAGACAAACCAAGATCCCATCAATCAGCAGATTGCCAGGCAGAAATGATGATAGATAGGACACACCCTGTGGAAAACCCCACAAGACATCACCCAGCAGGCTTTGCAGTGGAACCTCCAGGGAAAGAGATGGGTTGGTCGCCTTAAGACCACCTGGAGATGATCCTGCGAAGAGGAAATGAAGAGCTGCAACCTGTTGTGGGGTGAACTGAAAAAGGCTGCCCAGAATAGACTGCAATGGAGAACTGTTGTCGAGGCCCTTTATTCCAGGGTAATCCAAAGAGATAAGTCAATGAAAAGAACCAGTGATGCCTCTTCTTGATTGTGGTGTTTATTCCTTTCTGACACATTATTCATCATGTGGTAATCACCAAATAGTTACCGCACACTTGGCCACCCACCTCAATACACCCCCCGTAACATTTTGGCATCGTTGACAGGATGAGTGATGGCCCTACAAACACTCAGCCCCCTCCCCATTACAACTGAGTAAATGCAGCCATCAGCATGACAATTACAGGAAAAGGTAATATTACTAATCTGATCATGCAAGCGTCTAAGAAGACTTTTACATGTTGTAATAATAACATTCATTTACCAGAGAATAAAACAAAGAATCAGTTTGTGTTGAGGATTCAGAAACCCAGGAATAAGTGAAACTAGTTGTGAACACTGTGCTACTACCTGTGAATGCAGTTAATGAACATCACCTGCAACAGCTCTTCTCTGAAATGTTGCATCTCTAATAGCTTGCTGGCTTCCTGTTGTTCCAAGCGCTGCAAAGCTTCTTCTAAGGACTTTGCAGGAGACACCTAAGAGGTCAATAAGATGGAAGTAAGGACAATTAAAGAAAGAATGTTTTCTAACGATTTTTGGAAAATAATAATTTGTATTTCTTCCACACAAACAGATCAAAGAAAAAAAATAAATAAAAATAATACATAAAAAAATGTAATAATATTTCAACAATACCGGACTCACAACTCTGAATAAGCACTTAAAGTTCAAAATATAATATCATGTTCATGAACACATTGCCCTATTACTGTTGTATACACAACTGTACAAATGCTATGTTCATATACAACACAGCAACACAATTAAAACACACAGACATTCATATACACAAATCAATTAATATTCATGCCCACGTGTGTACCACTGTAAAAACAAACATGTTCACACACATCACACCAGTATTACTATATAAAAAAACTATGCTCACACACATCACACTAGTATTGCTATATAAACACTAAGCTCACACACATCACACCAGTATTACTATATAAAAAACTATGCTCACACACATCACACTAGTATTGCTATATAAACACTAAGCTCACACACATCACACCAGTATTACTATATAAAAAAACTATGCTCACACACATCACACTAGTATTGCTATATAAACACTAAGCTCACACACATCACACCAGTATTACTATATAAAAAACACTATGCTCACACACATCACACCAGTATTGCTATATAAACAATCACTGTGCTTACATACATCACATTAGTATTGCTATATAAACAAACATTATGCTCACACACATCACATTGGTATTACTATATAAACAAAGAACATGCACGTGCACGCGCGCGCACACACACACACACACACACACACACAGAAATATTACCAGTGCTAATGTGTGACCAAAACCAGATTCACATATTCATGCTAGTGCAACTGTTTAAACAAACATTATATTCACATACTTATTCAAACTAGCAGACATGCTCTCTCTCTCACACACACACACACACAATCATACCAGTAGCACCATATCAATAAAGTGATGTTCACACATATCACCACTAGGAGATTAATATAGGCATAGGTATTCACAAGCACAATGTTCACAAAAATATTTCACCAGAAACAATCAGTAAAGATATCAAAATAAGTAATGCTAAAAAGACCAACACACTGCGTCAGTATCACTGAATACATATACTGCACCAGCGACACTGAACAAATACATTACACCAGTAACACTGAATATACCAACACATTGCACCAGTAACACTAAATAAACCAACACATTGTAGCAGTCACACTTAAACAGATTTGCACCAATAACACCGAGTTAATAAATATATTGCACCAGTAACACCGAATTAACACACTGCACCTGTAATGTTGAATATACACACTGCAGTAGTAACACTGCATTAATATTTATAAAAACATCTACATTAGTAACACTGAATACATTGCACAGTAACATTGAAAAACACATTGCAAAAATAACACTGAAAAACACACTGCAACAGTAACACTGAAAAACACACTGCAACAATAACTCTGAATAAACAAACACTGAACTGTTTCTTGCAGGGATTCCATCTCATGTTCAAGGGCAGACAACTGCTGCTGCTTGGCCTGGAGTTGTTGGTCTAAGATTGCTTGCTGTTTCTGCCACTCCTCTTCTCGTTGTTTGTGTTTTAACTCCAGTTCTTCAATCTCTTGTCTATAGAAAACAAAACATTCTTTTTCATATGCATTATAATTTGTATTATTACAACCCAGATTTGTTTATTTGTTGTAGTAGTCAAAGTTCATACAAATATTGTCCTGTTTTTAGTATCAATTAAGAGAAAAATAAGATAGATATTTTTTTAAAAAGCATCCATAGTACAGGCTATTAGTGTGAATCTGTATGATTACCAATAATTGTTATTGAAAAATAAAAAAAGAAAAAGAAAAAGAAAATAGATATTTTAAAAAAAAAATCCATAATACAGGCTATTAGTGTGAATCTGTATGATTACCAATAATTGTTAACTATAGAAAGAATTATTTGGTTATAAAAATATTTTTTAATTTCATGTTTCCAATGTCTAACAACTTGAGATCTTACTGTTTGACATCAATAACTTCTTGTTCTTCTCGATGACTTTCTTCAAATTCCCATCTGCAATCACAGTATTTGAAAGGTATGATTTAACACCAAAACATCAATTGTTGTTTGATATTCATATATATATTGTGGTGGAGTAAATTTGCCTAACCCTATTTCTAGACTTAATTGTTACATAAATTGTTGTCAAAGTGACCCAATTTTGGACACTCCTTATGATGATATTTTTGTGTTAGAATTGGAGTAAACAACTTGAGTTGAGAATATGCTAGAAACTGCTGATACAATCCAAACCAGTTCCAACAGGATGAGTAGTTTTTATTATCTAATGGTTAAGATTTACAAGAACAAGACCAGCCAATGGGCTGTGACCAAAAGTTTACATTCTGTAGAGAATTCTATTGAATTTGGAGTGGCAAGAAGTCTGGTCATGAAAGACAACCATTAGCTTAATGGTGAATTAACAACCAATTGAGAGAGAATGGACTTAGAAATATTTCATGCATTTTGCTATTGCTATGTTATACTTGTGATTTACGTAGAGATGTATTATATGAGTACACTATTATTAGAAATATTTCATGCATTTTGCTATTGATATGTTATACTTGTGATTTACGTAGAGATGTATTATATGAGTACACTATTATTAGAAATATTTCATGCATTTTGCTATTGCTATGTTATACTTGTGATTTACGTAGAGATGTATTATATGAGTACACTATTATTAGAAATATTTCATGCATTTTGCTATTGATATGTTATACTTGTTTTACGTAGAGATGTATTATTATTTCTACAATTTTTTTTAAACTAAGATGCTCGCATATAGTATGCTAAACACTTGACATTGTTTCTAGTGAATGCACTCATAAAATTGATATGAAGTATTTATTATGCTGTGTGCCTGTATCTGGCTAATAAAAACTGTTGCAGGAAACTGTAAGTTGAAACTTGAATGTATGAGAGAATGGAGTTAAAAATGAATAAACTGGAAACTTAGAATTTGTTCCCTGATTATATTTTATATGGAATAAGTAGCTTTTCCTTGTTTTACACTAATTCCTGGTTTACTGATTATAAACCACTATGACCATGGTAGAGGTGAGAAGTATCCACCGCAGTGTGTAAGTTTAAGGAATACACTGCACTCCATTGATGTATGGTGGCAAAGTATGCTGACCACATTGAGCAATTTTTGGTACAAGGAAGTTACTAGAAATTGCTACAATTGTTGTTCTGCCTGAGGAAGCTAATATGGCAAAGCACCAGATGACCTCGAGAGAATAGCAGCTAGCCCGTTCTTCTATGTGAGAAGGGAAACATATGGAATTAACTATAATAACGTGAACAATAAGCTTGTGACTCTGTTACACAAAGTGCGCACAATGACTATTGTGGCTTTGCCTAGACAAGGTGTATGGAGAAACTATTACACTATGTAACAAATTTTCACTTTTGTTCTGTTCCTGGGTTGAAAGTGTGTTTTCCTAATCCGTTAGGTCTAGAACAGAAAGGAAATCGCTGTTATTCCAGAAAAACTTTGCTTCTGTGACCGGGAATGAAATTTGGAAAATTGCGTGTGTTCGAGAAAATTCTCGATTTGCTTTCAATGCCGAGCTTCCTCTCTGAACTACTAGAGTTGTCCACATGTTTCTACAATTCTCCTGAACACTCTAGAACGTTCAAGAAACTTCCAGAACTTTCGAGAAACTCTCAGAACTTTCTAGAACGTTCTTGAACGTTCCAAAAGTAGCTGTACAAGTATAAAAGCACAGGTGTCTCGAACCAAGATTCCAATTCGTGTTATTGCAGACTGAAAGGATAACGATTCGTAGTTGAAGAGAAGTTATTTATTTGATATGGCATCAAGAGATTGTTTGCATCCAGCTGATTCATTCATCGGCCATCTTCAGGAGACAGCAGCAAGTCAGATAGCGAGGCAGATACTGGAGATATGGACTACGATTCCGCAGATGAAGTTGGGGATAGAAAGCCGTACTTCCCTAACCAGAAAGACGTGAACGATTTAATTAGGGACCTCGGGCATACGAAATCGAATGCTGAGCTTCTGATATCCAGGCTCAAACAGTGGAACTTGGTTGATGATAGCGTACAAGTCACGGATCAGAGGAAGCGGCATCAAAGATTCTCCAACTTCTTCAGTCAGCGTGATGGGCTGTGCTTCTGCAACGATGTTGCCGGTCTATTCCAGGCTATAGGTATCGCATGTAATCCTATTGAATGGCGCATATTCATAGACAGTTCATCCCGGAGCCTCAAAACCGTGTTGCTTCACAATGGAAACAACTACCCGTCTCTCCCGATGGCCCACTCTGTGCATCTCAAAGAGGACTATACCAGTGTCAAAATGTTGCTGAGTGCATTAAAGTATGACGACTACAGATGGGAGGTCATCGGTGACTTCAAAATGGTATCATTCCTCATGGGTATTCAAGGAGGTTTCACGAAATTTCCTTGTTTCCTCTGTCTCTGGGACAGCCGTGACACTAAGGCGCATTATCGCACAAAGGACTGGCCACAACGGACCGAGTTTTCTGTTGGGAAGAGCAATGTGAAGTGGGCGCCGCTGATAGAACCTCATAAAGTGCTTATGCCACCGCTGCACATCAAGTTAGGCCTCATTAAGCAATTTGTCACTGCTCTTGACAAGGAGTCAGCAGCATTTCAATACCTCCAAGATCTTTTTCCAAAGCTGTCCGAGGCTAAGGTCAGGGCTGGTATATTCGTCGGACCACAGATCAAGAAGATCATAGAATGTGAGGATTTCGCAAAGCTGTTGAACAGGACGGAGAGAGCGGCTTGGAGCAGTTTCGTTGCAGTTGTTCAGGGCTTCCTAGGTAATCACAAAGCTGAAAACTATGTGGAGTTGATGCAGACTCTCATAAAGAATTACACCACAATGGGATGCAGAATGTCTCTGAAAGTCCATATCCTTGATTCACATCTCGACAAATTCAAGAACATGGGCGCTTACTCGGAGGAGCAAGGCGAGCGCTTTCATCAAGATATATTGAACTTTGAATGTCGTTACTAAGGACAGTATAACGAAAACATGATGGGGGACTACATTTGGGGGCTACATCGAGAGAGTGATTCACAGTACAATCGTAAATCTAGAAAATCTACACATTTCTGAACCTTGTTGAGTGGTTTCCGACTGTGTTTGTCTATTCCTTGTGCAATTTTTGTTTTTACCTGATCATAATGATGAAAATTAAAAACAATCGTTCTATTTTCACACAAAAAACGAGTTTTCTTCGTGCAGTTGTCGTGTAAGCAAAGTTTGTTCTTAATGAAGTCATTTTTTCACGTACTTTAGACATAAGCAATTGAAATATAACACTTAGAAGCCAGGAACAAAAATTGTGTTACATAGTGTTATCGCTTATCTCTAATAACTCCGTTTCTGTTCTCTATAAGAACTATCCTGTGATTTGTATTGACACTAATCTGTTGAATTGTGTTTTAGGATATGTGTGTATAGGTATTAAAATTACTCAAACATGGTTTCATGGAAATACTACAATAAATTTATTAAATCAACAATCAAATATACATATACAAATATGAAAAAGATTACTTGACACATGTATATTTGATTGTTGATTTAATAAATTTATTGACCTTCTTATATATTTTGATAACCTTATGTTGGAGAAGAAAGTGGGTGGATGGGGGCTCACTAAATATAGATTAAAGATGAATTTATCTTCTCCTTTAGTAAGAAGTTTTCCACCTATGGAAATATTTTTTAATGGTAAATGTTTGTCTTTAATGCTGTAGAAGAGAGAAAACATTTACAGCAACCAAATATCTGCCAAAGTGAGAGAGATGAGTGGGTCTGCTGGAGAATTATTAATAACAAAATTAAGATTCTCATCACTTGTAATCAGTTACGGATGTTTAATTAATTAATAATAATCATAACCATTAACTAGGTGGCATTTTAGTGTCACACATATATAAACATACACACACATCTATCAGTCCAAAAGGTTGCCAAAATGAAAAATGAATGATTAATTTTAAGCACTGACTACAAATTTAAAACAAAGTAGTTTTATTATTTCAATAAACTCAATTAGTATTATTTTTATATGAATACTAATAATTAATCATAATAATAATATTATGTTAATTATATTAAACAATTACAGTTGTGCAAGAAAACATTCTAATTTACAAATATTGTTTAAAATTAGTAACTGGACTATATATGTGCATGAGTATGTGTGTGTGTGTGTGTGTGTGTGTGTGTGTGTGTGTGTGTGTGTGTGTGTGTGTGTGTGTGTGTGTGTGTGTGTGCCTTCTAATTACTGAGATATACAAAGCTCTTATCTTGAATATTACTGATATATTTTTTTTATATTATGAGTAAATGCATGCTGTGTTTTTTTTTGGGGGGAGGTTGGGGTGGTGGTGGCAAGTATGTATTAGCTACTTGTTTAAAATATTACTTTATTATTTTTAATTATTATTATTCACTTTTAAATACATCTCTTTTCATCCTGAATTTAAGTTTGCCTTATGTATATAGATCAGAAAATTATTTAATTTACATATCTCTAAAATATCATTAATGTTCTTTTACCATTGCTAGCTAGTGAACTGTTTGCTAGTCTGCCTGCCTGTCTGTTTCCATCTCTACATATTCATTATTATTGTTCTATATACTGATAAATACAAGAATACAACAGATATCTAATAAAAAATTTAAATATTTTTCTGTGTTTGTTCTTATTTATTTTTTCTAATTAAACTTTTTAACATTTCAGAATGTTAAACTTTTATAATCTTAAACAAAATAAAATAAATGAAATAAATAACTTTTAAATAATTTATAAGAACCAATATAGCAAAAGATAAACTATGTCTACACTTAGTAAGTAAAACTGCATATACACATAGGTATGTACGAACTTATGATGGAAACAATAATTTATTCTGAGAAAATTTTAAAAAACATGGCAAAAATTAATGAACTTTTAATTTAATCATAAAATGACCATTTCTCAAATGCCTATTTCCTTTCAAAATGTTTAACAAAAAAAAACAAAATTCAATATGATCAGTACAAGCGGTGAATAAAACCTATAAATCTAGCAGAGTGTACAGGTGATCAGCATCATAGGTGAAACAACTCATATTTTGCTAATAGTATAAATGTAGAACAAAACATAAATCTAGCTATGTTTAAAGATAATCAGTGTGATATGTTAACTAACTCATAATTTGTCCACAATACACATTGACAATAAATTCCTTCAAATCCAAATATAACAAAAGTAGTAAATTTGATGAATCACTAACAGAAAAGACTATTATGAAAAGGAAATGAATGGGGGTAAATAATACACAAGAAATATGTTTTCATAAAGATATTGCTAAAAGGATGGAAAAGAGAGAGAGAAAACACAATAAAAATTGAGCTTTGTGTTTTATGCATGGTGTTGAAGATTTACCATGTGGTCATAGTGGAAAGACAGGAAAACAGCACATTAAATATTAAGCTTTATGTTCTATTTGAAGATCTGCCATATAAGACTGGAAAGACAGAAAAACAGCACATTAAATACTAAGCTTTATGTTCTATTCAAAGTGTTGAAGATCTGCCATATGATAAAACTGGAAAGACAGAAAAAGAGCACAATAAAAACTGCTGAAATCAATGGCAGGATGGATGGGTGGATGGGGGTGGGGTAATAAAAAAATAATATCAACTCTAATACCATCAATACTAATCTATAAGTACAATCAGATCTTACATGCATTAATATGCTAGCATTGTGCAAATGACTGTGCATGTAATGTATGAACGCATGCATTCATTACTAGTGCAGAGTAAACATTTGGGTAGAACAAGCAGCAATTTAGCAGGAAGAAGCATTTGCTTCAAATGTTCTTAAAAATGATAAGACATGATCACCAACACCCAAATAAACAACATATTTTTAAAAATAAAATTTGGTCTAACTAGATCATCAGTTACTGAATCATTCCAGACTATATTTATCTAACATGCACTCAAACTGTTTAAATACTATTGTTAAGTTAGAACAGTTTGTTAACCCAAGCCTACAAAGTCAAAAAGCAACTAAAATATATTTAGGAAAATATTCAACAACAAAAAATCCCACAAAATGATTTGTTAGTAGTATGAATTAAAAAAATTTAAAAAGCAAATGAAAAGAAAATAGTAAAAATTGCTTAGAAAGTAATGTCATATTTCTTAAAATGTTTGCTTAACCCTGAAATTTTGTAATAATACCACAAGATGCTCTGGAATGAGGTATAAAATTGCAGCAAGTTTTATCATCAAAATGTGACTAGAATAGTGCACATATTATTGGTTAAACAAGCCTATGTCAATATGACCTGTGACTAGAATAGTGCACATATTATTGGTCAAACAAGCCTATGTCAATGTGACCTGTGACTAGAATAGTGCACATATTATTGGTCAAACAAGCCTATGTCAGTGTGACCTGTGACTAATGACAGCTGCATATATTATCACTCAAATAAACCTATGTCAGTGTGACCTGTGACTGATGACAGCTGCATAAATTATCAGTTAATGTGACCTGCAACTGATGACTTCTGAGCATTTTATTGGTCAAATACGTACAACCTGTGACACATCTGTATATATTATCATCATGTCAATGTGACCTGCAAATGATGACTACTGCATATTGCATCAGTCAAATGAACCTATGAAACAGTGTGACCTGTAAGTGATGACTACTGCAAATTGTATCAGTCAAACAAGCTTTGTGACAATATGCAATGTGACTGATGACTACTGTGTGTTTTATCTATCTGTGTCAATATATATATATATAAAACAAATTAGTTTTTAAATTAGAAAATCTCATAAACTTATTGAATCAATGACAATGTGCCATCATAACTTGCATAGGCAATAAATATTTTATCAAAGAATGAAAAGAAATTATACGGCAATTAGTGAGAGTATATAAGTAATATATATAATATATATAATTAATTATAAACCTATATTACCATTGCCAGTTTGGGAAACTACCCACCTACAGATGTTTTGTAAAGAACAGCGCTAGCAGTGCCTGAAAAAATGAGAGTAAATGTTTAAAATCTGTAATTTTTTAAACCTCTGTTAAGAATAGCAGTAGCAGTGCCTGACAGATGTCAAAAAAGGAAAAAAAAAAGGTAAATGTTTGAAAATCTGTCATATTTTTTAAACTATGAAATATTCTCCAATCTATTAAGTTTTAGAATTAAAATCTCTCTCTTGCAGTTTTAAAAATCAGTTTATCTTATTGAACTTCTTTAGAGATTTCAGTCTTGTCAGTTTGCAAGCAAATAATAAAAAGTTTGCAGAAACTTAAGAACTGCAAAAACCCTTTCCTCTATGTCAACTGTTTACATACTTACCAGTCAAAACCAAATACAGCCCTATAAGAAAATCTCAAAACTTTTTAAAAGTCCACTTACATCACAGCTTCGCCTTGCATCTTTACACTGCTATAGAAAACAAAAATACTCATGTCATCTCTCTTCCAGCACTTATGTCCAATGTTTTCTGCAAAGACTGATCTTATACTGAATATCTTATGCTTATCCATTCCAGTCTCTGAACTATTTGCCTGAATGTATAATTAATTTCTCCTAACTCTTAAAGGTATATTATTTCATATCTGAAATTGTATTTTGTAAATAACTTTTTTTTTTTTTACAGTGATGAAAATATATATGGTTGAAACAGAATATCCAGCTCTTATAACGCTAGCACCAATAAATGATGAGTGATATTAAAAGTTTTATTTTACTGTGTAAAAAATGTATTAGGCTATAACAAGATAACAACATTATATAATGCTAGCACTGATAAATAATAAGTGATATTAAAAGTTTTATTTTACTGTGTAGAAAATGTATTGAGTTGTAGGAGGATATATAAATGATGAAGGATAATAAATGTTTTATTTTAGGCTGCAGAAAATGTATTGAGTTGTAATAACAACCATTATAATGTCAGTATGTACTGATAAATGATGAGTGATATTAAAAGTTTTATTTTACTTAAAAATAAATGTAAAGAAAATGCAAACATAAATCCTTTTTTCCATCAGAAAGATTATTACTTTGTCTCAGTAATTAAACACAATTGGCAAAAAAAACAGCTGTGAATATCTGCCATATTATAAAACTCTACACAATAAGATAAAATAATATTTTTAAACTGCCAACTAGATCTTCAGCCAATGTGGATTTTAAATAAAATTAGAATTTCCTCATACTCAAAACCTGAAAATAAAGCTTAATTATCCTTGATGCAAATATACAAAGCATATAATTATCTTCATTAACAAATGAAGAGTTAGCTCCCAATATTTTATACAACTACTATTTATATATATTTATTTAATTATTTTTTAAAAGAAATATTAATAGTAAAAATTAAATTTTCAAGATAAATGTTCATGACAGAACAGGTAAAATGAATGTATTTGTAGTTGCTTACACTTTTGAGTCTCATAACTAATTTCACATACAATAATAATTTGTTTGCACTTATCCCTTGTAGTCTCAAAACTATTCAAATGAATTTCACATACAACAGTAATTAGTTTACATTAATACCCTGTAGTCTCAAAACTATTTGAATGAATTTCACATGCAACAGTAATTAGTTTACACTTATCTCCTGTAGTCTCAAAAAAACTTGTATAAATTTCCCTAAAATAGTTATCTGTTTAGGCTTATCATTTTGAGATTCATTTATTATTTGAAAAATATGATTCTAAAATATTTAGTGAATATTTTAACATTCTTTCAGTTAAAAACAAAACTAATTAACATTTTCTCTTCAGATAATAACCATAAAAATTTGCTTATTACAACCACTATCAAATGAATACTATTTTGTCATTCTTTTGGGTGTATCATGGATACTAATTTGCACATCAAGGGAAGATAATCACTAGGATGGCTTTGCACTCTAAATCACTATCAGTGTATTACACTCTAAGTCTTAGAACCATTATTATTCAGCACCAGATTATAATACTTCAACTTTAACTGCACAGCTTGTCTGATAAACACATAAACCAAGGATGCAGTAAATACACTTTAAAAAACAAAAGATTACAAAAATTTGAATTGTTTTCATTTAAACTATATTTTAGCAACTTTATGTACTTAGTTGAATCCTTTTTGCAGTTATGAATTATATTATAAAGAAATTGTTCTAACTTCAGAAGAAGCAAGAAAATTAATAAAATCTGTTCTATACATATAAGTTTTCTATCTTGAGTCTGTTCTCAATATTAATGCCAGTGGTTAAAGCACAGAGCTTTGTATAAGCACCATCTCCAGGCCATATAAACATCATTTCATTCCTCTATTTATCTCATACAATGCAGCACAGCAATTATCATCCAATTAGTATTTCAAGAATTATATTTTATTTTGATTTGCCTTTTAGTACTGTAAGCAGTTTATGAAGTTGTAATAAGATACATTAAAAGAAAATTGCATGCATACACAAGCACAAATATGAACACTATGCATAAACAATTCAAAACATTTCAATAATACTATGACAGGTTTGCAGAGATATAAAAAAAAAAAAAAAGTAAAAACAATGTACACAAATCAAACTATGTCAATACAGCATTCATTTCCAAGCATCCCTACAAAGTAGAAATGTTTATGTGGCACTTGTAGATCCACTACAAAGTGCAAGTGCTTATGTGACAGTCAGTCATCCAAACTTATAAATGGGGCAAAGCAATTTAGGAATATTTTGTGAGAATAATGATCCTTTAGATAAAAATGTTAACATAATAAATTATCTAATGAGTTATTTCTTACTGTCTATACATACAAACTGCTGTTTTTTGTGCAATGTGCATTCATAATAATGTATCTATAGAACACCATGCTTTAAATTATCAACAAAACTGAGTATTTATTGTGCTTTACATGATCATTATCTATATTTACTGTTCACTGAATTGAATCAAGAACAAAATGGAAGTAATCTTGTCAAATATTTCAGACAGGCATTTGACATGAAACAATGTTTGGATAACTGATGTGCTATTGTAAAATATATTCAAAACTAAAAGAGGATTGGAAGAAGGAAAAATTGTTTTAGAAAATCATGCTTGAATTACATACACCTACCAGGGCTGGAATGTTTCATGTGAATGTTATCCATTAACTATGTTTAAAGACAATCAAATGTGCTCACACGTTACTGTCATGCTGCAAGGTATAAAGTGTTGCTGAAACAGGCTTAATTTTTGTATCTTATATATTAAAGTAAAAATTTGGGGATAAAACATCCAAAAGGACTTGACCAATAAATTAGATGCTCTGGGCTTACCGTAAAGCTTTCATTCTATTTTCATGAAGAAAAGTGAAAAAAATAATAAAAGTGGCAGTGTGAAAATGCATTATATTTCAATTATACGAAGGTTCACTGGTCTACTGGTTCAATTAATGCAAAGAAACAATATCTTAAAATATATTAGGCTTCACTATGCTGCTAAATGCAGAAACATATACATCAATTTTAAAAACAATATTTGAAGAAATATTAAAATTCATTACAGTGCTAAGAAACTTAAGTACTTTTAGAAACAATATTTGAAGAAACATTAAAATTCATTACAGTGCTAAGAAAAGAACTTTTTCAAGTACTTTTAAAAACAATATTTAAAGAAATAATAAGATTTACTATGCGGTTAAATGTACAAACATTTCAAGTACAACAGAAAATGCCACAATAATGCCACATTTAATTTAAATCAGCTAACAACATTACAACATAAAACTAATTTTATGACAAGAAAACGACTGGTACTACATGGAGGACTTCTAATAATTAAAATCAATGTTTTCTAAACTTTCCTACTGACTATGAACTCCATGCTGTCAAAATATAGTTAGGTATTTACAATTAATGTTATTTTTGCAAATATTTTTCATCAGATAAAATGGCTCCTATAAATTAAAAGAATACAGTAGTTTTATGAGCATATTGTTATAATTTATTTTTAAAGATTAAATAAGATATGTGAAATTATATATTATTATAAATTATATATCATTTTATCTCATAAATGAAGCTCCCATTTTATCACCATTTTCTAAGCTGAAGTTTCCATTCCATCATTTAAGATGGACTGCTCTAAGGTGAAGTTTTCTCATTCACAATACAGAACTGTCTGATTAATAAATGCCCTTAATACTAGTCTGTCTGCACAAAAAGCAAAAGCACCAATCAAATACTTCTTTACCAATAATTACAAACTGTGTTTACAATTGCCACTTATATTCTATCTCTTTATATACACTGTTACATAAAACTGTAACTGATCTAAACATTAAGCCAGAAAACAGCAAATACTACTTCATACTGTAACTTTCTCTAGGATAGAGTATTGTGACATTTTTTTCAGCATTTACTTATTTATGCCAGATAAATGGGTTTTTCTGCTGTAATATGCAGTGCTTTTTAGTCAATAAAAAGTGGCAAAACACTTTACCAAAACAATTCATCAAACACAAAATAAAATAAATAAACTGTTCCTACTATACTCATTTCTATTTATGAAAGTTAACAAAAATGCCCACATCAATCTGTAAGGTATAGGCATTAATTCACTTACCTTTACTTTTGTAATAAAACATATATTTACTTGATGACAGCATTTAATATTTCCAATTTTCTCGATTTCAGCATCAGATATTTTAAAAATAAATTTGAACTATCTAAAATATATGAGCTGTTAATAGTTTTGACATTATTTCCATATTTCTTACAATGCCTGAAGATATGAAACTGTAAGCAATGTGAGCATATTTACCCAGCTGTAAGTGGGAGACTGTCATGGGAGCGATAAAGATCTGTCATTGAGTGGCTCAACAGTGAAGTGCGAGAGTTGCTGAGAACTGGGCTTCTTGACAGACTGAGAGTTGACAATGACTAAAACAGTAAAATAATGATGATTTAAAAATAATGATTTATGATTTAAAAACAAATATAATAAAATGCAAAAATAAAACAGATAAAACTGCTTATTCAAAAATTTCTCTTTCATTTCCATAAAGAAAATTAAATAATATAATTTTTAGACAGTAAAATAAGTCAGACTCAAGTAGATATGCAGTTTTTGTAACTTGCTATAAGTAAAGATAGTTATATAAAAATATGAAAGAACAGTAGTATGATAGAAGCAAATCTGAAATAAAATCATCTTACAATCAAAAGATATTGAAGACAGAAACATTCTGAAAAAAAAATCTTCTAATTACTTGAGATAAATAAATCTTTTTTTCTTTGATAATAAAGTAAATGTAATTTACTGACAAAATATAATTGACCTAAAACATATATTTTAAAAAAAAAACCTGAAGGTATTTAGTTGGAAAAGAAAACAATATTTATCATTGACTTAACAATTAATTTAAAAATAATATTGTACATATTTAAAAATAAATGCAGCGCTTTATAAAAAGATTCCCTATATAAAAGTCTTCACAATGATCAAGTGTGTCAGCTATTCACAATGATAGCATTAAGTTACAAGTATGTCAATCATTTACAAAGATAGCATTAGGTTACAAATGTGTCAGCCACTCATAATGATAGCATTAAGTTACAAGTATGTCAATCATTTACAAAGACAGCATTAGGTTACTAATGTGTCAGCCACTCATAATGATAGCATTAAGTTACAAGTATGTCAATCATTTACAAAGATAGCATTTGAAAGTGCCATTTGTACCAATGTTTATACTTAGTGTGTTCAATCATTCATCCAAATTTAAAGTACTGTTCTCTACCAATGTTATACTTAGTGTGTTCAATCATTCATCCAAATTTAAAGTACTGTTCTGTACCAATGTTAAACTTAGTGTGTTCAATCATTCATCCAAATTTAAAGACTGTTCTGTACCAATGTTTATCCTTAGCTATTAACAGACTGTTTCTCTGTAGGCATATGTGGGATTCTGATTTAAGATTTCAATGTTTTCTTGATACTACTTCGTGAATAGTTTACTAATAAAATCAATGGCCAAAGGGACATATCTACTTGAATAAATACGTGTATCCTATTTTATTTTTTAATTACTTGTGAATGTTGTCAAATGCAAATTAAATTTTAGAGTATTAACTGAAAATTAATTCTTAATCATGCTGAAAATGGTGAGGGCTCCTATTTCTGTAGTTAATAATGTCTTTTTGAATGCTTACCTTTCGCATCTGTTTGAGTTTCTGGGCTTCAGCAGGATGGTTAAAGCGAAACATGTTAGTCCTTCCAAGTACAACCACAGCCCCTGAAAAAAAAATAAATGAAGATAATACAATCAAGTGATTAACTGTCACTGCAAACAAATAAATCGACTTGTTTGACACAAAATAAAAATAAAACAATAATACTTTTCTCAGCAATAACCAAGATCCCCAAACAATATGGAATATAGTACCCCAGCAAAAAGTCCAAAATGAAAAACTCAGCTCCCAAAGCAGTTCCACTACATGTCAAGAGGAAAAACTTAAGCACCTAGATTCAAGAGAAGCTTCTCTCTATCTCTAGCCTAGACTCTTTTTTTGCCTCTAATCAATAAATCCTGCAAAATTAACAACTTACTATTATAAACTTTGTCTAAATGCCAGCTATTATGCCTCACTAATACTATCAGGCTTTAGTTCCATTTGGTCATTTCTAACTTTGACTTCTAGTCAGGTAAGACACATTTTTGCCTATCAGTCTTTCTAACATTGATTTCAAGTTGAGTAAGAAACATTTTTGCCTGTCAGGCTTTCACGCTGTTCAATTTTATCTAACTTAGACTTTAAGGTTCTCTGCTAATGTCATTAAAACAATAAAAGAAAGACAATTAGTTTTATCCTTAAATTAGCTGGTATAATAATGTTCTATGCTGTCATTAAAACAAAAAAAGAAGACAATTAGTTTTATGATTAAATTAGCTGATTATAATAAGGTTCTATTACTAATGTCATTAAGCAAAAAAAAGGAAGACAAGTAATTTTATGCTTAAATTAGCTGGTATAATAAGGACTTGAGAGATAATAAAGAGAAAATCTTTATCTATGCTTCTTTCTCTGTGAGGAAAATGTCAAGCTAAACAATGTTTAAGAAATCAAACCCAATTAGTGAATTTAAATAAATGCCTGTTCAGACAACATATATATTACTATTGTGTTTGTGTAAATATATATATATATATTTAAATTTTGTTTGAAAATGCAAAGTAATACAGAATTGTAAAAAACATTTGTAATGACCTGCACATTAATTATCTAGCAACTTGCTCATACTCTCTACAGATGACTGAATGTGACTTAGAGAGTCAAGCCATATCTAAAATCTATTCAGGTGACTGAATGTGACTAGAGGGTCAAGCCATATCTATTCTCAAATGTCTGTCAGATATGTTCAATGACATCAACTTTGTCACTTATTCATTCCTAGGCAGCATGGCGCACAAAAAAAAAATGACTGACAGTCATCATTCTGTGTCAAATTTAGGTCCCCTTGAAAAAATTCTAGGTACTCTTCTTTTGCATATACTGCAGGTTTATTAAATAAAGATAATAATCAATGTAAAGTCTAGTAAAACACAAGTTTATATAAACATTTTATTATAGGTGATGTGATTTATATACAATGATAATACCAGACTGTTATGGTGCTCCAAGAACGTAACTGATTACCTGTCCATTTAATGCCATGCTGATATGTCTTAACAGAAATGAGTCCATTCTACTACTACTCTAAAAAGAAAAAATGAAGAGATGTACTAACCCTGTGTTAGGTTCACTGGCTCAGTCACAACACTTCCATTAACACAACACAAAGCATCTTCAATAGGATGCAATGTGACATTGCCATTTCGATACTCTATTACGCAATGCTGATCCTCTACTTCAGCCCCACTGATGCCTGAAAGAAGATTTATCGAGTCCAAACATTTTTGTGCAATTGAAACTAATCATTACAAGTCTGTATTTTTTAATGTCTTATGTAAAATTAATCTGGATAAATTATTAAAACGTGAAAACAATTTGTGTCAAGAATATATAATTTATGCAAACACATAAAATATTTAATTTCCAACGTCATCTTGGTTTCCCTTGTATTATGAAGCAAGAATTATTTTAATTTCAAAAGTTATTGGTGATATTTCATTAAATTCCTGAAAAACAAATAGTGATTACATGTATATAAATAAAACTTACAAATATCTTGCGGTTCTTCAGACTCTTCAGATCCAATGGTTGTTATTCCTTCCTAAAGAAGCCAAACATCAGGACTATTAAAGCAAAACAAAGTTTATTTTACTTACTTAAATTCTTACATACATGATTTAACTGGGCAGCCCTGGATATTCATTAAATTCTTTTGCCCTAATGTTTACAATACCAAAATCTTAATGCTAGAGAGTACTAATTATCAAGAGCTCAAAGCATCTACAAATTCTAGCACCTTGGAAAACAATTCCAACCAGAAACAGTACTTTCCCTGATGTCTGCCAAAAGTACTTTTCCATGTCTATCCACTTCTCCAAGTCTGTCAAAAGTACTTTTCCATGTCTATCTAAGTGCTAGTTTTAAAACTGCATGCTCAGCATTTGTACCATAGTTGCAAAATTCCACCCATGAGGAAAGAGTAGGGTAGAAATAAACTAATTTATCAACACAGCTATATCAGGACAAAAAGAAAAAACTAAAATTACATTTCCTTCGATGCATGCTCATAAACCACATTCACCTACAAGTCAAATGTTGTTACCAGCTGATTTATGCATTTTTCTTCAAATTTCCCGAGCAAGTGACAATGCGATGATAGGTATATAAAAATAAAATATTCTTAAATGAAAAAAAATTCACGTCTAATAAATCTGGTCTTATGTGAGTTTAATGCATGAACTGTTTATATTATTTTAAAAAATCAGCCAAAATAAAACTGTATAAAAAATTATAAAGAGTGAACTTTTACTATTATAGTACATTTAAAAAAAAATCAGTTATAATATCAAAACAGAAAAAGTTTTTCAATATGATAGCTTATCTTGATACAGTACTAAAAAGTGCTGTCTGTATGATGATAAATCATGACTATAAACTGCTGTCTACAAAACATTTAAAATTACAGCTTATCTTAAGATGATACAATATGAAATTAATTACAGCCTAAAAATAAATTATAAATTACAACTTAGGATGATACAACATGACTACAACTATGGCCTAATAGATGTTTAAAATGAAGACTTACTTGATACAACATTAATACAAATGCTGCCTAACAGATATTAAAATAAAAGTTTAACTCATATGATCCAGCGATTTATCACTGCCACCTACAAGACATTTAAAATGATCACTTACCGTTAGATGATAAATTATTACCAATGCTATCTAAAAGATATTTAATGTAAGAATTTACCTTTATATAGAACATTATTATCATTGCTGTCTGTAAATTAGTATCAATGTCTACAAGATGTTTAAAATGATAATATGATACATCATATTCCCCCTGCCACCAATAAGACATTTAAAATGATAGCTTACCTTTTAGATGATACATAATAAGACACCTGTAAGATGTTTAAAACAGACAGCTTACCTTTAGATGATACATAATAAGACACCTGTAAGATGTTTAAAACAGACAGCTTACCTTTAGATGATACATAATAATCAAGACACTTGTAAGATGTTTAAAACAGACAGCTTACCTTTAGATGATACATAATAATCAAGACACTTGTAAGATGTTTAAAACAGACAGCTTACCTTTAGATGATACATAATAATCAAGACACTTGTAAGATGTTTAAAACAGACAGCTTACCTTTAGATGATACATAATAATCAAGACACTTGTAAGATGTTTAAAACAGACAGCTTACCTTTAGATGATACAGCATTATGCCTGTACTGAGGATGTCATCATCTATGCCAATCAGATGTGGAAGTGTAGAATCCAAGACCACACCAAGACCTTCCTTCCTTAGTTCTAAATTCTTCTCCATCTTGTGACAACAGATACAAAGGGACATGTCAAAGACATTGCACAGGAAAGTAAGTAAAAAGAAATATTTATTAAAAAGATAAATTACATGCAGGTCAAAGAGAATGAGAATAATGAGCTTATAAAGTGACAAGCTAAATAAAAGTGAAAGTGAATTAGAATTATTAAAATGAAAGGCTATATCAAAGTAAAGGAATAATAATTATTAAATTTTAAATTGCAAGGCTGTATCAAAGTAAAGGAATAATAATTATTAAATTGCAAGACTGTATCAAAATAAAGGATATAGAATTATTAAACTGATTGGCACCATCAAAGTATTTTAAAGCATAAAACAAGTATCTTATAAATGAGAGACAACACCAAGTGCTTTTTTCTGATAATAACACCCATTTAATGTCACATAACAAATTAATACAAACATTGCTTGTCAGTACCAAGTTACCTGCTTATGTACTAAAATTTAATTTGAAGACACCAGAAAAACTGATGGAATCTAGTGAATCAAAATAACAAAAACTATAAAAACAAATCGGCATAAGATGGAAGTGTCCCCAATTTAAGGTGAAGAACAACAACAAAATCTACCTGCAAAATGGATGCAGATTCTCGCCATTTGTCAGCCCACTCCTCAGTCAGAACTTTTATCTAGAAGTGAAAAATCAATCATCATGTAAATGATGTTCATGATGTTCAATTAAATTTCTGAAAATATATCTGACTAATAAATATTTATTATATTTTTTTTAATCTATTAAAAAACAATTATGAAAAGAAATAAGAACTTACCCTTGCTTCATTTTCATGCAGTTTCTCTTGAACTTTTGGAGATGAAATATTGTCCTGAAAACAGAAAACATGTGAAGAAAAATGGTTACACATCTATAAATCCATTCCCATGTCAAGCATAAAAATATTTGAACATGTCCTCAATGTACCCTTTACTAAATTAATTTCATAAAAATTACATGTAAAGATGGTGCAGAATTTCAAGTCAAAACACACATATGCAATCATCATAATCTAATGTTCAAATAAAGAACTTCTCAAGCAACTTTACACTTTTTACTTTATAATAATAAATAAAATCTTAGCTTTCTTATTCAACCCCACAAAGCAACAAAGCAGAGCTTGGCTTACCAAATTACCTCCTAGGAGGGATTTCAGTCGTGCAATTTCTTCACGTAACTCTCGAATCAGGCGGACATTAGGATCCTGAAAATGAAATAAAACAACAGCATGTTGCAACAGTAAAAACTTAATTAGTATGGTAAATTTAAAATAAGATTTTATATATATATATATAAGCACAACTTAGTAAATCAGATATTAAAAAATAAACTGTTTAATTTACTTGCAGGTGAAATGTATCTTTATTAGATCCACAAAGGTCATTTAAAAAATAAATTGCTCATGCAATAATATCAATAATAACTAATGATAAAATGTATCTGAAAAATGTAAACATACAATGTCTGTATACTGAGAAATAATATAGGTATATCAGACTGCTCACAAACAATAATGATACACAAACAAACCTCATTCACTGTTGGCCTATTGATGATGTTCTTTGCTCGGTTTGCATATCGAAGTGTGCTTAATGTTTCTGCATAGTTTAGGCTAGATGGAGATATTGCTAGAAAAAAGATTAACATTACCCCATTAACAAAGAACAAGTGTGTCAAACACATGGCATAATTTAAATGAAGTGAAATACAAAAGTAATTATGATATTAATTATTCTTTAAGTTTACAATGACAAAGTTAGAAAAACATGCTAAATTTAAAAGAAAAGAAATACGAGGGGAAATTATATTTAGTATATTTATTTTTTGTAATTTTTTATGTCTACATACTCTCTTTCACATATATTCTTTACCTTCAGGAAAATATTTTCTGCATAATTTATATAAGCTAACTTGCAAGTATATGTGTTTAGGCATATTTTGTTAATAATGAATGCTTTTCAGGAAACTGTCTACAGAACTGTTACTTAACATTTATTTTTCTCCCAAATAATTGTATTTAAATTTCCACTAGTGACACAAAAGAAATACCCTCTCTCTTTCTCCACCTCCCACCCCCACATCAGAACAAGATTGTGTTGTATGTGCTTTGATTTTGAAAAACATAATAATAAACTGGAATTAACACAAAAATACTTGATTAGAATTTTTTACACAAACAGTTCAATTTAAATGTGATGGTAAACTATTGTTGACATTATAAAGTCATTGTAGGGGGTGCTTCCGGCTTCTGCACTTAGGGGGGAAGAGGGGGGGAAGTTGCCTTTCTGCTGTATGCGTCTGTTGCTAAAACATGTCTGGCCAGTGAAGGCAGACTCCAAACTCGGTAATCTGTGGGTTGGAGTTGATGTTGTTGTTCCTGGCGGTGGCGTTGATGTTGTTGTAGCCATTCCTGATGTTATGGTGAGGGGTGTCTTACAGAGCCCAGGCTAGTAACACAACAGATCTATACCCAGTGTGTACATGCTAGCTATCATTGGATGTCCTCGCCATTTATATACAGCTCAGTAGTTAAGGTACATGGTCATGTAAAGTAATAAACAAACTCAATAAAACACAATCTACCCAAGCAAACAAAATCACTTATAAGAAGTTAACAAACACAAATGAAACAATCATAAAGAATCTTCTCAAAGTTTATGAACTCAACACAGAACCAAATAACATACTGGCAATCATGATGGTTTTGGCATTCCCGCCAAGACTGTCTTTAAGCAGCCAAGTAAGAACAGAATCACGATATGGGATGAATGTTCCTCGTGATCTATTTCCCTTTTCTTCAGAAATTTCCGCTGTAAAAGGCAGAATCAATCTCCTCATTTAATTTTTTTCTTAATTTCCTTCATTTATTTTACCTCTTTTATTTATCAAAACATTGCAGAAAGGCAAAAAATATCCAAATGTAAACATCTTGCACCAAAACAAATAAAATTATCAGCTTTTTCATAGCCATTACTTCTTCCCTGTATTCAAATCTGAAAAAAAATTCTGTTAATTTATAGACTTTAAGCAGAAACTGTTAACACTAAAGCTTTTTCAAAGTATATGCTTAAACATTCTCTAGTTCATCATATAAATCTTTCAAACTAAAATTTAACTTTTTCAGATGAAATTATTTATTTTAAATTATTTTATTACTGCTTAGAAGGAAAATCATATGCAATATTTAAATAAAATAAAATGTTCAGTTTTATGAAATTATTAAAAATTGTTATATTTAAAGGAGGTATGTAAAGTAGTACAAAAAATAAATGCAATATTATTTTGGTTTATTCTTTTTCATGCATGCACACACTCACTCACACACACACACACACACACACACATACTTTAAATGTTTAACCAAATATCTATTTAATTAAATGAAAGTAATTCTTAACAATTCTTTTTAAATGTAATGAATTGTAAGTATTCATAAATTTTAAAACTTCACATTCTAGACTTTTAAATTAAAATTGTCAATGCCAACATTTAATAATGTAATTTTGTGTTTTTACTTTATTCTGTTTTTCATTCCAGTAATATATCATTCTCTATTTATCTATATTTTATTATTCTTTATTCAGATTATTTTTTTATTATTCTTTTGATAAGCAGCACTTATCATTCTTTAATCAGATTAAATTCAGAACTTTTGCTAAGCAGATATTTGTGTTGTAGAATACAAGAATTGTACAAATACTGTGAGATATGTTTAATTTCAATTGAACTTCCCAGGTTATAAACTGGTGTATAAATAATTAAAGATTTTATAATTATTTTTAAAAATTTTTTGTCATGTATTCGGTTAGCTTATCAAAAAAGCACTACTCTAATGTGGGCTTTAGAATATATATTTTTTCAACTGTTCAGAAAATAAAAATTAATTCTAAATTTTTATAAGAATTGTTAACTGCAGTTAATATCATTTTCCATTAAGCTGGAAACATCTGTGACAGACAATATTTAACTAGTTCACAAACAGTAAAAATATATATATATATATAAAAATTCTGATAATGTTGAATTTAGAATTCTAAAAATTATTTATCTTGAAATAACTGTATCAGTAATAATTTTTAGTGTGCCAACACAATGTAAATTTATATAAAAATGAATGATTTTAATTTACATTGTGTTGGCACACTAAAAATGACTTTTTTTGTCAGAAGTATTGCATGAGTGTTTTTCAGAAGAGGCCTGTTAGAATAAGTTCCCATGTGATGATAATCAAATCATCTGACCTAAGACAGAGATGACATTGCCAAGAGTGACCAGAGACTTGTTGATGCTGCCCCCTTCTTTAAGTCGTTGACCAGTGGCACCACTAGCATCAGCTCGCTCACTGGATTACCACATTACAACAGAGAAAAATCATTCTATTAAAAATATCTGAAAAACATATATAAATAAA
Source organism: Sinotaia quadrata (assembly GCA_028829895.1). Taxonomy (NCBI): domain Eukaryota; kingdom Metazoa; phylum Mollusca; class Gastropoda; order Architaenioglossa; family Viviparidae; genus Sinotaia; species Sinotaia quadrata. Next base: position 61,348,377 of record CM054177.1, on the reverse strand, counting down.
TTATGCTAGGGTTTTTCTTTTTTTGTAAATTGTATCAAAATTTCAAACCTGATTTCAATAATGATTTTAAATAATATGATGATAATAAATAATATGTTCTACACACAAAACATAAAACAACACACACACTCCCCTTTAATCTTTAAATCTAACATTATCATAAAACTTAGAACATCATATAGAGGTAATTTTGAATTTTGAGATTTTGGTGAAAATGTGAACACATAAATTGAAAGTAATATTTTCACATAAGATAATTATAAATTAATTATATGGATGGGCATATAATCCTTTAAAGCTCTCAAATAGTGATGATGAAAAGCATGTCAGCGGTGCTGGAAACAGCTACTACAAAGGCAATGGATATGACAAGTGCAGCAAGAAATGTGAATTTTTATTCCTTCAAATAATGGTATCCAAATAAAAGCACAAAAATCCTTCTGGTGTATAGTGAGCAATGAATGTACTCTCAAAGCCATTTGTTCACAAAATTGATTTAATGCAGCTTTACAATAAAAAATAATTAATACTATTTTTATTAGATATTTTTTTAATTGCATAAAGTAATTGTATATAGCTAAAAATATAATTAATTAATACTATTTTAATTAGATTTTTTTTAAATTGTGTTTAAAATACAATTTAATACCTGCCAGCCAAATCCACTAGGTGAATTTTACTCTGGCGCTCACTTGGGAGACCATCCAGAAATTTGGCCTGCAAAATGTTTTGATAATAATTTTTAAGTAAAGTGTCAATGAATAAATATCTCTCTATTTTACTTACTGAAAAACAAATCTCAAAAGTCACACACAGAGAAAATAATAGGTACAATAATAAATATCTGCAAACTACATACAGGTGTGTGACTATGGTCAAAAGTATACTGCAAACTACACAAAGGTGTGATTGTAGTCAAAATTTATCTACAAACTACATAAAGATCTGACTGCATTCATGACTTTATCTACAAACTACATAAAGATCTGACTGCATTCATGACTTTATCTACAAACTACATAAAGATCTGACTGCATTCATGACTTTATCTACAAACTACATAAAGATCTGACTGCATTCACGACTTTATCTACAAACTACATAAAGATCTGACTGCATTCATGACTTTATCTACAAACTACATAAAGATTTGACTGCAGTCATGACTTTATCTACAAACTACATATTGTCACTGGGCCAAGACAATATCAGAGCCCAAGCAAGACACAATCAGTATTTGTATCAAGCCAAAAAGAAATGTCTGTGAAATCCCACTCTGGTAGGTTAGGTCTTTAATAATTTATTCAAAGGAGTGGCCTTTTAACAGCCTAAAGCTTGCATGCCTTAAGTATAAACAGTAAATCCTACAGAAGGCAAATTTTCATTTTATTTAAATATCCAGCAGTGAAAATGTTAACATCCTGAAGAGTGAAAAGTCTCTATTGATTTCATTTAACAATCCAAAAGAGTGAGATAATAAAAATTACCTGTGTAAAGGTGATGGTAAAAATAGCATGAGATCTACTGCTCACATCATTCATCAGAGTGGCTGCAGTTGTTCTAGCATAACAACAGAAGAAAAAAAAATAATACATTCTGATGATAAATTTTTAATTTAATAGAATAAATGATCATGTTGGATCAAAAATATTCTCCATCAAGAAAAAGATTAGAAAAAATAATTAAAATCTCTTCATTCTTAAAGTGATGCTACCCTCTGGTGAAACATTCTGATTCTTTTGACAGGATAATTATCCAAGATGACTATAGTTATTTAATACCTGTTATTGTTACCCTTGTTCATAAGAGATGCAATTCCCTCATAGCTTACAACTGTGTGCTCAGACAGATCTGAAAAAAACCCACAGAAATATCAATCAGAAGTTCTGTCACAGACACAATAGCATTACAGAATTAGAATACATTCCATTTCCAATTAAGTCTAAACATTTTAAAGAAACAAACAGAGCCATTTTTATGTCAGAATTGTAGACAATCTAAGTACTTATATTTCAATATACATATTGATGTCAGACTTTCCCAAATACCAACTATTTTATTGTGATATCTTGCTCTATCACTAACTATAAATTCAAAGTTATTACTGAACCTCCCTAATTATGGAACATTTTACTTTGATATTAACTCTGCTAATTATAATTATTCCATGTTGTTATTGGCTTTTTGTAGCTAATAATCTTTTATTATGATATTGCTCATCTAATACTTACAAATTCAACCTTCAAGTTAATAAATAATCTTTTCATTCATCTAATAATTAGAAATTCTATAGTGTTATTGATCCTTCTAGCTAATAATGTTTTTTATATACAGTGCTATTGACCCTTCTAGTTAATCTTTTTAATCAACTAATTACAAATTCTATGCTATTATGACTGACCTTCCTAGTTAATAATCTTTATAATCAGCTAATAATTATTGACCCTACTAATTAATCTTTTTAATCAGCTAATAATTCCAAATTCTATGCTGTTACTGATATGATTCCTAACTTTCCTCTTATTGAACATTTTACTTTGATATCTGACCCTGCTAATTATTATAAATTTCCAAATGATTTCTAGTGTAAATTACCTTGGACATAAGGACCTTCCTTGGGATGTTCACGAATGCGCAGTTTGTGTGAAGGCTTACTATTAGAGTTATGCTTGAGCAGGTCTCTCACTTTCTCATTGTAGATTTCTAGATAGCTGTAAAGTGCATTTAAAGATTATGTCAACAAGTTTACAGTATTACACTAAAGTACTGTAAATATATACTTTATTACTAGATTCTACACTAAAAAAACAAGCAAGAACTGTGAATACATAGCTTGTAACTAAAAGTTGCAATTAAAATATGCTATATACTGTTAATACACAGTTTACTACTAGATTCTATATTAAAGAATAAAGCAGAGAAAGATATTATCAATTCAATGATAGTAATTAAAAAATGTAAGTTATACTGTTAATACACAATTGTTTATTACTAAATTCTGCATTCAAGAAAAATGCATTAAAAGACACTTGCTTATTTTCTTGGATTCCTCATGGAACAAAGGGCCTCATATAAAGACACTACCAATACATTAATTACCTCTAGATTCAGCAATAAACAAACACATATATCACCAATACCCTATTAATTGGATTCTGCACAGAAAGTGCATACACAGATGCTGTCAATACACTGTTTACCACTAGTCATCTAGCTGTAAAGTGCATACTAAGATACTGTCAATGCACATCTTATCACTAGATAGTTAGATGTAAAGTGCATGTAAAAAATCTGTCAGTACAGTAATTAACCACTAGATAGCTAGCTGTAAAGTGCATGTAAAGACACTGACAATATACTGCTAACACCTAGACATTTAGATTTTCAACACCACCACACAAAAAAGTATGCTTCATTGTTAATCTGTAAGTGAATGAGAATGTACAACAACTTATGTTGAAAGGTTTATATTATAAAGTTTACTAAAGCATAACCTTGTCTCTACATGCAATTAAATTTATATTCAAATTTAAGGTACTTAAAAAAAAAATATATAGTGACCCCTCAAATGAGTTGAGTTCACATAATATTTCATATAACATTAAGCCTTCCGCAAATGCTTGTGTATTCACAAAACAATTGAGTCTGTGTATAATATTACCATGTTTGCACCAAGCTTGGAATGTTGGACTCTGCAAATGAGCTCTCAGCCAAACAGAAAAACCACTGATTAGATATTTTGCCTTTTTGTACAAAAGTGATTTTGTTTCTGAAGAGAAAGAGCTCTCTCTAACTCCTATATTTTAAAAAATTAAAGTACCTTTAGTAATTCACAATGGCTTCTGGTACCAAGTGTAAATAAAGGAAAGAAGGCCAAGAAAATAATTTAACTGCAAACTAAACAAAAAATTATAGCAAAAGGGGAGAATGGTATGAAGACTAGCATGATTATGGCAGACTATGGTTTTTTAATGAACCTCATAAAAAGATGTTCTTAATCTAAGGTAATAATTATATTTATATTTATTATTTAATGCACAAAATTTGTTTCATTATCTAGATTGTTTATTTATTTTAATTCCCATATGTGCATATTATTAATTTCTTATAGCAATACATTTTCCATGTTAAAATAATAATGAAATGCAAGTGTCTGCTGCATTAATTTTATTCTAAGCATTTTAAATTACAATTTCCCCTATTTTAATAATTATGACAGATATCTACTTCAAGGGAGATCAGCAGACATTTGAAATCCATTCCAGGGGAAACAACTAAAGTTAACATTGTAACTCTACTGGTTTTTAATCAAAGATGAAAATTAACCAATCTGAACTCAAACTGATTAAAACATTTTGGGTGTTTCTGCTTGTTTCTGATATTGTTTAGCATAATCAACATCCATTTACTAAAGTATTTTAAAAAAATACATCATTACTTACCTAACTTGTGTCTTGTGCGTTGCATTTTGGTCCCTCATTCTAGAAAACATTTCCTGCAAGAACAAAAAAATAGACGTAACACACACGCACGCACGCACACACACACACATAACACAAAATAAAATTAGATGTCTTTATTAAATGCTTAGTTAAAGCTAGATTCATTGAGAAGTCAAATATTTGTGTACTGAACTTATTTCTCAAGCTAGCATAGAAAATTGATAAATTTAAAGATGCTGTTATATTTTATAACAGAATGAAAATTCAAATATAGATAAGAACATCCATTTCAAAGAAGTACTTATTTTAAAAATTAATTTACAGCTACAAAAGATAAAATTATGCAAAAGTGATTTTATTTGGAAAATCATGTACCAAGAAACATGGAAAATAACTCATATTAGATCCCACATGGTCTAAAATAATATGGAATAATTTCCAATTGATTTGTCTACATCTAAATTCTGTACTTTTAACTTTAAACCTATTATATTCAACTGAAAGACAAATATCAATGCTTCACAATGAGTATTTTTCATGATTGTAAACATTCTCTGCTGGTCAGTATATAGCGTGTGTCAACACTACAAGGCCATTCATTCTCCCAGAAATTCATCTGTAAAAGGTTTATATTCTGCACAGAAAACTAGAGTCATGCAGAAGTTGGCTTTCCTCAACTACTTCAAAATATGCATATTTTTTGTTATTTTAAAAAAAAATTAAAAACAGAAATGTGGCAAATAAATTAAATTTAGCTGAATCCAGTAAGGAAAGTAAAGAAAGCCATGGTTTGGTGATTTTTTTTTATGATCACAAAAGCACATAAAACATTCCTTACTTTTTTTACTTTTCACTGGGCAAATTCGTTTCTGAAGATTGATATCATCTCTATAGGGCGCACATTCAAATCAAAGATGAGTATATATAACTTATTATCAGACTGACAAAGTCCTGCTAATTTTAATGCAGCGATATTGAAGTTTTAAGAAATGTTAATATCATTATATAAGTGTTTAGATTATTTTCTGAGACATAACATAAATTGAGAAGCAATTAGTTATTATTTATCATGTATTTTTTTAATGGCAGAAACATATTACCCTAATAAATTATTTTAATTTTAATCATAATTACATTCCTCTAAAAGTTATTTCATCATGATTATATATCTCTAAATATTTTCTCACTTTAATCACTTCTACAAATTATTTCTCCATAATTACAAACCTCTAAAAATGAAGTTACTTTAATTACTTACTTCTACAAATAATTTCACCATTAATTACATACCTCTAATAATGATCTTACTTTAATTACTTCTACAAATTATATCACCAAAACTACATACCTCTACAAATGATCTCACTTTAATTACTTACCTCTACAAATTATTTCACTATTAATTGCATACCTCTATTAATGATCTTATTTTAATTACCTCTACAAATTATGTCACCAAAACTATATTAGTATATACCTCTACAAATGATCTCACTTTAATTACTACCTCTACAAATTATTTCACCATAATTACATACCTCTAAAAAGTTACTTCATCAAAATTTTACCTATACGGATTATCTCACCAAGACCATACTCATAATGACCACATACCTCTTTAAGTTATATCTTCAAAATCACATTGTTCTTCGAAATTATATAATTCTAAAGGATTTCTCACCACGACTATACACAACAACTGAATAGCACAAATCTCACTAAGTGTACACATAAAGTTATCTCAACAGGACCATACACAAGTGAATGGTAAATTGGTATATATTGGGTGACACAAAAAAAAACGCTCATCACAGCACTTGGTCGACGGAGAGGAATTGTCAGGGTCCTCCAGTGGTTCCAGCAGGATGGTGCCACCCCCCACACCTCAAATGAATCATTGGCATGGCTACAGCAGCGTTTCCCTGACCGACTGATCAGCCACAGGAGTGACCCGGAGTGGTTGCTGCATTCACCGGACTTGAAACCCCCAGATTTTTATCTCTGGGGATACCTTAAGGACAGGGTATATGGCAACAACCCCCAGACTATCCCTGACCTGACCTGAAGGCAGCAATCACAGCAGCAATAATAGTGATCCCAAGGAAGGAATGCGGGAGGGTCATCGAGAACTTTGCCGCCGGATCCAAATGTGCCTGCAGCGCCGGGGAGCTCATTTGGAGCACATTTTGGAGCGCCAATGAAACAAAGAGTTTTTGTTGTACAGACTTGAAACTTTGAAGATGTCTGCTACACAAGCTTGACCTAATGTAGCTAAAGTTTTGTGTTGATCTAAATAAAATTTTTTGGAAGTTATTCATTTTTTGGTGATGACCGGTTTTTTTTGTGTCACCCTGTAGCTCAAAGAAACACATAAAGTTGCTTTACTAGGACCATACACATCTGAATGACACATACCTCACAAAATCTTGGTATGAGCCCTGGATCTTCCTGAAATAAAATTTTAATACGTACACATATATACAGAATCATCAATATTTTATCAAATTTGAAGCAATTCAAAGAGAGGAAAAGTGTATAAGTATTCAAAACAGCAAAATATAACACTATGCTAATAATTTCTGAAGATGGTTACAGAGACCAACAATAATGTAATACATGTATTTATATAATATTGCAACCAATAATAGTAATGATGTTATATTTATATAATCTTAATGGCTACAAGATCATAGTGATGGACATGACTTTAGAGTTAATGTATGAAATGACCCCAATGAAAATAGTGATATAAGAAAAAACAAAAGAACTATTGAAGATACAAGGAAATGAAGAGAGTACTTGTTGAACATCAGTATGGTTTTAGTAGATAGTCCCAACATTACTATTTTGCAGGAATAAGTAACATTTAGTGCACAAATTTGGTGTTTTTTTAGTAGCAATGTTAGAGACTTCAATTATTTATTAACATTGGATAAAATTAAAGATAATTTTTTTTATCTAAATATTATTGTATTATATTTAATGTATTAAACATGTCTGAAAGAAAAATAACTACACTTACTAAGTGTAAGATGTGTTTTTGCTGTAATTGTGACCTGGCAGCCACTAAGTTGTCATGATATAAAAATTTGCTTTGGTCAAGATTTCTGGACTTTTTATTATATACATTATTATTATTATACATTATATATATTTTATTATATAAGATTTAAAAAAAGAAAAGGTGTAACCATAAGCTTATTATCTTCTCTAAGAACTGCATGTAAGATTTAACTAAAAGTGCTGTATCAAAATTATATTTTACATTAATACAATAAAGTGAATGACTGATTAACAATTTGAGACTGTCCTCTAACCATTCTTTTTGTTGTTTATTAGTAATTAGCCTTCCTTTTATGGAAACCTGCCACATTTAGATTATTTAAAAGTTGTATTTGAGGGCTTTACCAGACAGGCAAAATGTTTTGCAGTGTATTACAAGTTTTTTTGTTGTTTTTTTGGGGGGAGGGAAGAGGGGGGGTGAAAGGGGGAAGGTATTCAAAGACTGAGGCACTATCATGGCAAATATAATCTTCAATAAATAATTTGGTCACTTAAATGGTGAGGAAATATTAATTATGATTATACTAACTTTTAAGTTTATTTCTGCATGGAATGTTGCTTACTTCAATTATAGAATGTGAAATATGGACCTGAAGAACTATAGCAATCATATGCAAATAAAAATCTTTGTATTGTTAATGGAAGTATAGTACTGAATGCTGATGTAAGCTAAAAAAAGATAAAATAATGTGCTTTACATTCGTAATAATGGTAACATCCTAAAGTCCTCTGGGGCTGTACAGAGCCCTATCTCGGGCGGCCCATGGCTTGTGCACCCCTGACTTAGAATATACCTTTATGTTATAATTTTAATATTGCCATTTCATTGAAGATTTTTTATCGTTACAGTATATAAAAAATGAGCATTTATTGCAAATTTCACCAAAGTTTCAGTAACAGAAATACAATGAACACTATGATAAAATAAAGAAGAAAGATGGAAGATAAAGAAAGAAATTACTTGGTTGCCCATCATAGTGTATGTCTTGCCAGATCCAGTCTGACCATAAGCAAACACACAGACATTGTACCCTTCGTATGCTGAGCTCACAACATCAACACCCAATGCAGCAAACACCTGTACAAAACAAAGTCAAAATATCATGAGAACAACTGTAAAATGTTAAAGCCACTAGAGTCAAAACATGCAAAAACCTGTAAAACACCAGTCAAAACATCATGAAACAATATATTTAATTATTTCTGAAAACATATTTAATGACTAAATAAATGTTTTGCCCATTTATCCCACTGATAATAAATTGATGATAGTATAATGCTCATTCCTTTAAATAATTATTTAATTATAATTAGTCAGAAGCATGCCTGGAAATATCTACAGAAGAGGAAGTACCCCAGCATTGCTACTCATGAAAAAACATTTAAACAATCCACTGACTGCAGTATATGTAAATTAACCCATTCCCTGATAGAAGCACATATTTCCATGTTGGTCTATAGATTACATAAGCATGTTTTATTTGCATTGGTCTGTAGATTACATTAGTGTGAATTTCTGCAGTGTTTTCTCATATGCTCATCTGAGCACATCTGTTTTCAAAAGCAGACAGTTGTTTACATAATATCAAAATGAGGCTGATTTTGAGACCTTTGAGGCCAGCAAGGGTAAAAGAAGTTTTTTTAAAAAAAAAAAAATTCAAAAGCAATGCAGGTTGATGTCATAAATTGATTTGAAAATGAACAATGAACTTATTTATTATAATCAGTTTTTAGATTTAAACCAAAAATGTATGACTGTTTTTCTAATTATTTCATTGAGCCAGGATATTTTAAAATAGATTTTTAATGATAAAATAATTGTTGAGTAACTTTTATTACTATCATAAATTGATGAGAACTTGTTTTTAGTGGGAGAATATAGCAGTTCAAAAATGATAACCCAATTTTGCTCTCATTTCTTAAAAACCCTGATCTAAACAAACTGATTACTCATAGGAAAGCTGCTTTTGATTTAAATCAGCATCATTGAGAAAGCTGCTCTATAAATAGTGGTAGTCAGGGAAAGAGTTAAGCAGTTCCACTAAAATTTTTTTTTAAAAAAATCCTCTAAAGTTTATACTGAAATTGCAAAATTTGAATCCAAAAGAAATTTTAAAAAAGGAATAGTTTTAGTAGTTACCTGTTCTTGAGTGACAAAATTGGGGTCAGTTGGACAGGCTGACCAAAAGGAATGATCAAAAGTAAATTCCCTAGTCTTAAATTGTTCTCGAGCATGATCTCCCTCACTTCCAGTATCTGGAACCTGTGGAAGGGTCAAGGTCAAACTGACAGATATGTTTAACATCATTTGTTATATTTTATATACTTGTCACAATTTATACCAAGATAAGCCTTATTACCCATGGTATAACTGATAGCACTGTGTGTGTGTGTGTGTGTGTGTGTGTGTTTTATAGACTCTTCACAATAAAATTAAAATAAGTATGTTTGGAGGAGGGATATTACAACTTTTCTTTTAAATAATAACAATTAAATCTTACATAAACATTTTTCAAAAATACCATCAGAAAAACAAAAACTTTGTTATTCCATATGCTGCCATTTACAATCTAATCATAGTTTTCAATGTCTGATACATCCTGTAGCTTTGACAAAGTAAATAGCTTTTATTATTTAACGGTTTGGGAGAAGCAAAGCCTTATCAAATACTGTTCAATTTAATGTTGACTCTGTCTGACACAACAATAGCAAAATCATTTTGCAAGATACTATGTGATGTTTTGCTGGGAGATGTGCAAGATATTAATTCCCACCACCCCAGGCCACCTGTAACCTTAGGCTAATCCCCGAAACACACCTTCTGGCTGGCCACATGAGTTAGAAAGATGAATGATATATAATGCAGAATAGAAGAGTGATAGTTCCAGTAGATAGCTTGAGCCCATGATACATACTGCCAGGATAGTAAGTAAATACAGGTGACAGACTACAACATATTATAACATAAGTGAGACATGCTAACACAAGTGGTCTTTATCAACAATAAATGTATTCAACAAAAAATAACATAAGAGTGAATAGCTCAACAATTACAATTAAGTTTGTAAATGTTTATAGCTCAAATCATGACCTTGTGGTGTCATAAGAGAACATTTGTTTTGAGTCTTATGGCACTGCAGTACTTATTTGGTTCATTCATATGAGTGAACTATAAATTAATTTATAATTTATAAGAGAACACTGAATGTTTCTGAGTACTCTAAAAGTACTTTGATTAAAGTTTGAGTTAATTCAAATGTATCTTGACTGAAGCTGTGCTCCAGTTGTTGACTTTATATTTACAGAACTCTCAGTGAATGTCATTAGCAGACACGTGGTCTGTTGAATCAGTCCTTCGACTCCCTGGCAAGTGGTCATTCTGCTCTGGTGTTGCTTTGCAGTGTAATACTCATCAGAGTCAACACCTACAAAGTAGTCCTGTTCTGGCATTGTTTCGTGGTTCAAAGTCTCAGATAAGGTCTCAGATAAAGTACCGATCTTTAGCAGTAATTTACACAGAGGATGATTTCCTGCTGTGCTGTTAACCAGCAAAAAGAGCTAATATTATGGATATAGCTTATTAAGGCTTGGAGCTAAAATATGTGTTGCCTCAACAGTCAGCTGCATTCAACTAATAATTAATTTATAGGTGAGTTTCTAGTATGTCTGTTCATGTGGATGATCTGTACTTTGATTGGTTAATTTAGTGAGCTGTTTGGAACATTCAGATATGTTTCCAGCAAGAGGATAAGGGTCAGTCTTTCTAGAAGGGAGGTTTAAGTGTAGTCTATTTTTAGAGGGGGAGTAGGCTACATAAGCCATTGACATATTATACAATGGAAACTCCAGAAAGTTACAAACAAAATTAATATATTAAACATCCAGTATCATTATAAAGATATATCACTTATATCACTTTATCCATATAAAAAGTCCAGCTTTACCTTTGGATTGATGATTCTGGTTTTTTCTCCTGCCATTTCAATAATGCAATTAGAGCCATCTTCCCTAAAACCAAATGAGATAATGAGAGAAATATTTATATGAAATACATTGTGTGCATATGTATCCAAGAAAACAACTACAATCTACTTCACCTCACTCAAGATATATTGGAAAAACTCAAGAAAATATTGAACAATACCAGCAGAACTAAAACAAGTTTCTTTCAAATTCATTAGTATTTGTATTAATGATATGATGTATAGATGGGTGAATGTAACTACAGATGCTGGTATTGAAATTTGTATACCACACTCACTCCACTTGCAAACAGTAGCTTAGATGAAAACAGTCACAAAGTAAAATGACTGGTTGTACACCAGACGACAGAGCTTAAAGACATATAGACTGGCCCACAGTCACTCAATTATAGAAGACAGTTGAATGAACAAACAAAAGAATCTGATGAATGTACTGGTGATATCTGGTAGATCAATGACTGTTTTAGAAATATTAAAACAAAAGACAGCAATGTTTATAGTTAAAAACAATAGACATATAAAGTCAACATATAAAAACTGTAACAAATGTATTTCAGTGAACACAGGAATGATGAGATTCACTCCAGAATGTCTGTACACTTTAAATGTAAACAACCTACAATGTGTTGTCTCTGCTGGGGAGGATGATTCTAGAACAGCTGTAAAGGTTGAGGAAGTCTTCCCATGCAGTGCTACTGACTAAGGATTGGTGCAGTACTGTCTTAACATGTGGGCATGCTGGGCAGTTGCCCTGTGTATGTGTGTGTGTGTGTGGTGGGCTCACAAGCTTTACATGTTTTTTAATGTTTAAATACTGATTCTGTGTAGGTAGGGGCCCCAGTACACTGCTTTGCTTGTGGGCTTTTAATGCTGTTAAGATGGCCCTGGACTGGTGACCAGCAGCTTGGTCTAGAGTAGAGTATGTAGAATGGTGGCCAACATAGTAACATACAGCCTTCCTCATAAAAATGTAATATGCTTGCACAAACCTGAGAACTCTTGGTCACATGGACTTGTTTTCAAAGACCTTCCAGAAAAGGAGGGAGGGGCAGACAACAAAGGTGACACTACCATTCTTCCCTCTAACACATGCACACATGAAAAAAAATGCTTATACTAAGTTATACCAACTAAGTTATAACACATATACAGTGTTAGAAGGCACTATATCACAATAATGGTCATAATTATGCAATTCACTTGTTATAATTCAGTTAAACTGATCATAGTAGTGCTTGGTAACTTCCAGTAAAGATGAGATGACATGATAAATTTTACTAAAGTTAATAATAATACTAGACTAAACAACCATCTGTCACAAAGAATTTCTTTGTTAGCAAAATATTTCACAATAAAATAATCAGAAAATGAACTACATATAAGTGTTATTTTTCAAATATATTTTTGTCTTGGACATTACAATTGTGATGCAAAATTCCTATCCAGCATTTCTTTCACATTTAAGTGACACTTTAGTAAATAATATGATAAAGAAATATGTATAATACTATAAATGAAATAAATGTTTCAGTTTGTTTAACTCTGCTATTTATATATATATAATATATATAATATATAATATAGATATCTAGTTCTAAGACATAAAACATGCACAATTTTAACTGTAAGTTATTCCAAGCAATCAACCACTTCAACCTCAAGAACTAATAACTGTGTAATACTAATAGTAATATATGAACATATAATGATATACTGATACTACTACCACCACCATTTTAGTTTATACTATGTAACCTAATAAGAACAACATTCTTACACTAGAGTATATGCCCTTCATATCACATGATGGGTGTAAAATTAAAATGTATGCACTGCTAGATACATAAATGAATTTGTTTAGTGGAAGGCTTGTGAGTGAAAATTCGAGCATCATTTACTGATTTAGCAAATTACCTTACTGTCATTTATTTTTTTTTATGAGTACTTTGATGTCTCTGTTTCATGAATGTGACAATGCAACATAACATGAAAACTTCCATCCTTCCCTCCCCCCCCCTTCCTTGCCAGGTGTAAATTTCCTTCCTTCCCTCCATCCCTTCCCAATATAAAGCTGTCCATGTGGCTAAAAAAATCTCCCACATGTTTGATTATAATTCAAGCCTATAAATGTTTGCATTGTTGCTTCAAAGTTCTCATTAAAAAACCTGACATTCAAGGTCATTTATAGGCTTGAATTATAATGTCAGGTTTTTTAATGAGAACTTTGAAGCAACAATGCAAACATAAAGCTGGCCATGTGGAAAAACCTTCCATGTGCTCGAAGGTCAAGGACACTTTAGCATCGCTGCCAAAAAGTCCTAAGTGCTTGAGGGTAAAGCTGGTCATGTGAAAATAAAAATCCCACATGCTCAAAGGAATGTGTTATACACTGATAGAGCTGGAAAACTACATATATGAATACTTGATTACACACACACACACACACACACACACACACACACACACACACACACACACACACACACACTAGGAGTTTATTCCAGCTACAAATTTCAGATATATGTGCTATATAAACAAGTATGACTGCAAGTGAGTGCAAGTTTGGGTGGGTATTATGTGTGGGTGTAGTGTATGAGAGTTTTGCAAAGGTACAAATGTTACTTTACTAGTACTATTCCCCACAACAGATTACACTTACAGGTATATTATATAAATCCTATTAACTGGGCAATTTTAACATACTGTACTAAAATTGCATAATTTTGAGAAATGTAAGTGAAAGTAAAATGCAGAATATTTTTCTAGATTTTTAGTTTACAAGGTTTTTTAGGTTAACTTTTAAAGTCTGCAGCTGTTGCACAACATATTCCACTGCTTTGTGTATTCACAAAAGTAAAAAAATATGAAAAAAACCCAGCTGTTGCTGATGTAAATTTCTATTTTATGCAAATGCCAGTACTGACTAATAAAAGTAGTATTATAACCCAATAATATTAATAAAGTTTAATTAAATTTAGTCAATGAATATCAATTCCTAAAAATCTGGCAGTAGTGTTTAACTGATTGAAATATTTCTTAATATCAACACTTATCCACGAAAATATCTTATTCTCTCTCTCTCTCATACACACTCACTCACACACACACACACACACACACACACACAACACACGCACACACACACACACACACAAAACATCAAAACCTGGAATACTGTGCACACACATACACACACACTCTACATCAAAACCTTGACAGTTACATTTGTTTTAACTTGACTACTGTAACTTTCAATTATAAGCTCTATCTGCTTCAAGATTTATTGTAACATAAAGACTTTGTTAAGGAGATGATGAAGATTAGAAAAGATAGAAGACAAAGGCTCTTACAGTTACAAACTCCTATAACTAAGACATACTCCAATCATCTTTATAATTAAACTGATACTGTGATAGGCAGCAAAAAAAAAAAACTTTCTTCAAAAGACATGCTTTGATGCTCACTTGCCCATATATAACTGCTGTTGTTATCAAGAGTCTAGTTGCCATTTGCATTGTCTACATACACTGCATTAAATCAATGAAGGTTAGTAAATCAATGAACAACTTTACACATTTCTGACACTCTTAGTCTTATGCAACTGATCAAATTCAAAGGAGGGTGTTCCATAGAGAGGTTTTTTTTAAAGTAATATAAATAAATGATTTGCAAGCATGATTACTTAATTGATGCTACTCTATTTCTTAATCAAAACATTTTTATGAAGCCATACACTAGCTGAATATGCTGACACTTTTACAGGGCTCAGTTTTCTAAGCAGTCAACAAATTGTCCTTACTGATGTAATGATTAGTGGTAGAATCAATGATTGAAGACAATGATTTATCAGTATTGTGAGAAACTGATACAATAATTTGAATAAATGCAGGACAATGAAAGTGAAAGGTTGAATTTATTATTTTACCATAGGACACATGCTAAAGTAATTATAGACCTCTAAAATTTATAAATGGCCACGACTGATGGGTCGGCATTGTTCATTTTGATTATTAAGCACAGATCTACAGAAATTCAAAGCACATTTCTTTTCTTTTTTTTAAATAGCAAGCATCCATAAATCAATAATATTTATAGTTATCTGAGAAGATGGGCTGATGTGATATGAAGTGGATGTTACCACAAGTTTTAAACCAGAGTTAAGAGCACTTGTAACCAGACTTGCATTACTGGTTACAAGGCAAATATACTTTTTTTTTTACTAATCCATCTTAATGATTGTTTTTACAATATAATTTATAATAAAATTTTCTCTCTTCTATTACTGTGTTAGTGATAAATAAATAATTTCACATTTGTATTTGTGCAATTTTCTTCTTATTTTCTTCTACAAAGTGACTTAAACTTATAAGCTGTATGAGATAAGATTAAGAATGTAATATATTTAATATAAAATATAGTTCTATATATCATATATGCATTTTAAAAAAATTATAATACAGTAATACTATTGTGTATACAGATAATAGATATTATTTTAACTTATGTGATTACTGTTGCTACTTCTGTAATGATAATATTGCCTGACACAAAAGAGCCGTAAACGGTAAAATGAATCACTTTTTATATTTCTTTTAATGTGCATGTACATGATTACTGGTATAACGATGACCTCAGCAACTTCATAACATACGTGTAAACTGTAATTGTATTCGTAATTAGTGGAACTGGAAATGGTCTTACTTTATTTTGTTGTTGATAACGTATATTAATTTCAATAAAGCACATCAATTAGTTTAATTTATGAGGTAGTCTTGATAATTATACATTTATAAATTCTGCATGACAAACTGAGCAGGGAGAAAAACGAAACGTCACTTCGTACATACAGGCCTATGGATTTTGTATTTTTGTATATATTATAAGTTACTATTATTACTTTATTAATTTACCTTTGGTTTAATGGTCGAACTCGCACTGCAACTTTGACTGAGGTCATTGCTTATAATTCTGCCCAAGCCACCAAAGTCGAATTACGCGAGTCAATCTTTCTCCATGAAAGGTTTATGAACTGTGCACCACCTGCAAGTCGCCATGTTTACTGTTTGCTCATGTGACTATTAGACGACGATTCTAAAAATAGTTTGTTCACCCGCTTTGTCACTGTAGTGTAGTCAATATGCCGTAGAAATTTGAAAAGCTAATAAAGTGAGAGGCTCAGATACACGGCAGCTTTTCTATGTTGCAAAATGAATGAATGAAGACTATCTCCATTTCAATGAATCAGCCAAACAGCCGAAGGCACACAATCAAAAATCATTGGCGTTGATTGAGTCTCTTAGGATCGTTAGTTTAAACATGCATTTTGGTTTGCGACTTCGTTGGTGGGAAGCGATGTGGAGTACCGAACGGTAGGTTGAGAATAAGAAAATATTCTAAGAACTTTACTCAGAGTTCAGTGAAAGGGATAGAATAACTGAACTTATATGCGGCAAATAGCAATGCCGGTGATATGGACAGATTTATGCCACTCAAAACTCAAAGGTCAGATATCAGTTTGACAATTTACAGTCTCAGCAAGTGGTCAGTGTGCATTATCTATTTCTAAAAACGTAGAATGGCACAATTTCCGGTCAAAACTCAGTGTTATAAATTTATCGTGGTTCACTTGCATAATCTGCATGCATTTATAAAACCACTCCTCATCTTCATTTTCTGATTTATAGCCGGTCTCCTTCAAGTTGTAGCGTAGGATTTGTAGTGGCTCGGTGTGCATATGTTGTGTCTCATTATATCAATAGCAAAATATTGTTGGTGTGTTGTTTTTGTTTTATTTAAAATTGCCTCATAATCATATCTGTGTAATCTGAAAAATCTTACCATGCCATAATCTGCAAAGCCTAAGCATGTCATAATTTACATTATCTAAGCCAACCGTAATCTACAAAATCTAGCACTGGCACAATGTACAAAGTCTAAGCATTGCTATGTTCTAGAGTCTAGACTCTAACCCAATCAAATCCGAAACCTGCCATAATCTGCATTGTATAATGAGTCAACCCTGCCATTCTATAATGTATACAGTCTAACCCTGCCATAATCTACCATTATATAATGTATAAAATCTAACCCTGATATAGTCTACCAATATGCTTTATAAAGTTATATCTAGTCTTTCTTGGCCTTGGGCAGTAAAGGAGCTAAGCGACAATCTGTCGTCAACTCCAATGCGAGAAACATATCAATGCAATTAATGTCTTAACTGATTCGGTGATTCAGATTCGTTGAGATGTGTCATAAACAGTCTCCATATGTATCAACAAGAGAGTAAGGCCGGATCACATCTCTCATTATTTCTGCGCTTGCAACTGTAGTGAGTTAGTGACGAACGAAAAAGCAAACAAGTTGTTGCATATTGTATCGTTACTATTGCTTATCAGAACGACTGACTATTTGTAGTTTTTTGGGGGTTTTTTGTGGTTCCCCCTCCCCCTCCCCCCCCCCCCTCCCCCGCTGCATGAATCACAAAAAGGCAAAGCTAGTAAATGTACTGTCACGTTTTCCCCCCCGCATTCGACAAACTTCAGTTCGAAGTCTTGCTGGTCGTCCTTGAGAGCAAGAAAAAAAAAAAGTGCATGTAAAATAGCAATGCTGATACACACACACGTACACACGCTATCAATGGCTGAATACACTATCAGTAGAATTTATACCGAAAACACAAATCAATGGAAGTGCGTGAACACGCCCACATCAGGCCTAAGAAGTGCGTGAACACGCCCACATCAGGCCTAAGAAGTGCGTGAACACGCCCACATCAGGCCTAAGAAGTGCGTGAACACGCCCACATCAGGCCTAAGAAGATATAATTGACGACATGCAGACAAGTTTGGATTGTCATTTAGTTGCATGCATGATTCAATTGCACCAGTTCAACTAAATTGCCACAAATCCCCCAGTTGAGTATTTAAGGGCTGTCCTTAAAGATTGTCACCCAAGAACCGGGGTTGGAATAGGGTGGTAACATAACATAACGAATAAGATCGATAATCTAGAAATACTTCATGCTCTTTTTTTTCAGACTTATTGTTACATTTTATGACCATCCAGTAATAAATTATATCTGCGTCTTATACAATTAGATTGCAGATTTCAACTTGATCATCGCCACCAACACAAACAAGCAAAAAGGTTTATAACAAATTCACGACAACGACGAAAATACTTTTCAGCAATAATTCGCATTATTATTAAAGTTACACACATTTTATTAGGAGTACGTCAAGTCAAAAGAACATTGTTATTAATACATTCTAAAACAGTGACTCAAGCCAATAGAACATTGTAATTTATCACGTTCTAAAACAGTGAGTCAAGCCTAGAACATTGTAATTTATCACTTTCTAAAACAGTGACTCAAGCCAATAGAACATTGTAATTTATCACGTTCTAAAACAGTGAGTCAAGCCACTAAAACATTTGTGTCGCAACAGAAGTTCATTTTCTATCAAATATTATGACATTTACCATTTTGTTTAATGCAGAAATCAATATTAAGTCATTCTGCTCATATATCGTTTAAAACACGTGTATGATTGTATTATGTAGAGAAATCAATGTTAAGTCATTCTGCTCGTTTAAAACACGTGTATGATTGTATTATGTAAAGAAATCAATGTTAAGCCATTCTGCTCGTTTAAAACACGTGTATGATTGTATTATGTAGAGAAATCAATGTTAAGCCATTCTGCTCGTTTAAAACACGTGTATGATTGTATTATGTAGAGAAATCAATGTTAAGCCATTCTGC
Source organism: Sinotaia quadrata (assembly GCA_028829895.1). Lineage (NCBI taxonomy): Eukaryota > Metazoa > Mollusca > Gastropoda > Architaenioglossa > Viviparidae > Sinotaia > Sinotaia quadrata. The sequence continues at coordinate 61,329,121 of CM054177.1, read as the reverse complement.
TCGTTTAAAACACGTGTATGATTGTATTATGTAAAGAAATCAATGTTAAGCCATTCTGCTCGTTTAAAACACGTGTATGATTGTATTATGTAGAGAAATCAATGTTAAGTCATTCTACTCATATATCGTTTAAAATATACGTTTTTTTTTAAAAGTACAGAAATCAGAGTTAAGTCATTTTGCTCATATATCGTTTAAAACATGTATATGCTCATTTTATTATGTACAGAAAGCAATTTAAGCTATTCTACTCATATATCCTTTAAAATACATGCATGCTCAATACACAAAATAAGGTAAAGTCATTCTATTCATATATCGTTTATAAGAGTTGTATGTTCATTGTAATAAACACAGAAAGTAAAGTCATTCTAGTCATATATTGTTTATAATAGTTGTATGTTCATTGTAATAAACACAGAAAGTAAAGTCATTCTAGTCATATATTGTTTATAATAGTTGTATGTTCATTGTAATAAACACAGAAAGTAAAGTCATTCTAGTCATATATTGTTTATAATAGTTGTATGTTCATTGTAATAAACACAGAAAGTAAAGTCATTCTAGTCATATATTGTTTATAATAGTTGTATGTTCATTGTAATAAACACAGAAAGTCATTCTAGTCATACATCGTTTATAATAGTTGTATGTTCATTGTAATAAATACAGAAAGAAGTAAAGTCGTTCTACTCATGTATCATTTAAAATACATTTATGCTCAATACAGAAAGTAATGTTAAGTCATTTCTACTCATAATCGCTTAAAATACACGTGTGTTGAATACAGAAAGCTTGTGGGGAAGTAACTGCGTTGTGTTTCATTCCCTGGGAGGAAATGAGGTTTTAAAGGTGACATTTTAGAAAGGGTCACAGGTTAATTATTAAGTGTCGGGTTGTGGCCTTAGGGGTGTTTGTGTGTATTGCTGGCAGGGCCCTACTCAGCATTGAATGTATAGAATCTATAGATGCACAATTTCCGACCTCAGGGATCACCTGCCGCTTTCGTTCGTGATGATGGCATACTTTTTTTTCTTTCTCGCTGACAATCCCCACAGAGGACGCGTTATTTTTATTTTAAGGTATTCTTAGCCCTGTAATTCCTCTGGGGAAACTTCCTCTCCTCACTGACTCTGATCACTGTATTTTTGAGCTGCTTGGCAAAAGCCCGGACAAAAATACGCACAGGCTATTGCATTTGCACACGACACTTAAAACTTAGCCTGCGTGACACTGACATGCATGCCGATTCAAGGTATGAACAACTGAAGTTATTACAGTGGTACCTCGCATAACGAACGCCGCTGCGAACGCTCGCGTGACTCGCAGAACGAACTTGTTTCACATAACGAACCGTACGTACGCCGCAAAAACATCGCATTTCCCGTGAAAAAATGGCCGAATCAGGCCTCGCGTGGCTCAGATGAAGGCAGGGCGTGTTTGTTCCCAGTTGATTGTCCTTTTTTCCTTGCTTTGATGAACGCCTATGCCCTAACATCTTACATCATCAACACCTAACATCATACCCTGCTTTGGTGAGTGTCTTTACTAGCGTTTACCCCATGAACACTGTCCTGTCCTCATTTTCCTCTAATTTCTTTGATTTTTCGCGGCGATGTGGAACGGATTGCACGATTTCCTGTAGAAGTCTATGGGATATCGTGTTTCGCATAACGAACACCTCCCATAACGAATGTACTGCTGGAACGAATTGTGTTCGTTATGCGAGGTACCACTGTAATTATCATAGTAACCGTTAGACTGACAATTTATTCGTCCTTTAAGACTCGTGGCCACACTCAACAATAGACTTAAAGAGACATAAGGAATGTATGCGACAATATATTTACGAAACTCTTTCATTACACAAAAAAACTACACTACACTAAATTCGATCTATACAGTAGGCGAAGGCGGAAGAAACTATTACACAACAAAACTACACTACACTAACTTAGGCCTATACAGTACGCGAAGGCGGAAGAAACCATTACACAACAAAACTACACCACACTAATGTAGGCCTGCTTATACAATACACGGAAGGCGGAAGAGTTTGTTCGACAACAAAACTACACCACACTAATGTAGGCTATACACCAAGGCGGAAGAGTTTGTTAAATATATATATATTAAATGAATACACATATATAAATGAATACACTTAATTGCACACAAGCAAAATCATAACTGTTGTACATGGTTCAATAGTAAGTTCGACCTGACCGACCTTGATCTGCAAAACTTTTTTATCAGTGGTGATCTAGGAGAACTTTCTGAATGATGTTTCTCGTCAGGATTGACTGACCTTTTGGAGCCGATTTTGGCGCGCACAAAGACAAACCGAGCCAGTTTGGTGGTCATTTGGGCTAAATATCTATCAGGTTATTACAACCTGACCTACTAGTTCGGCCAAAGTTGTATATCACCAGCGTCTCGGACAAGAGACAAGCTAAAGGGAAGATGTGAAACGCAAGATCTAAAGTTGAGTCCACTCTGACGAATCTAACAGTGTTTTGAAGCCCTACGAATCTGAAATATTGGGAGGATACCCCTCGTACCGTCAGGAATACAAATTTTAAAAAAATAACATCGCCACTAATATTTGTCATTAAAGATAGTCTTCCTCATCACAGATGCAAGTTTGTTAAACTTAACGACTTAGATAAAATATAAGGAATCAGACAGTTTTTGTTTTTTTATAATTTATATCATTTCAAAGTTAGTTCTGCGTACTGCGTCAGAAGTCTCCAACAACCCATCTCGTAACACAGAAGAATTCTGAAGAATGGTTGTCTTCAACGAGACTGCTCACACGACAGTTCCAAAACACCGGTCCCTTTCCTCGCTTCACAGTCTCAAATCAGTTACGACTATGAAAAGAAAATCCCTGAAACGTGACCAGTTGTGACTCTAAATTATCAGGAAAATGTATACTTCTAAACTGGATCTCTTAAAACAAATTTCTAACAATAGCACCATTATCTATAATATAAAAATCCTAAACAAATCTGTGAAAAGAGGTACCTAGACTTAAACGGTTTCACGATTAACAAACTGCACACCAAAGAGGCTACGTAGGCCTATCACTTTTCGGTCAACACGAAACTAATCCGTTAAAGAATGGACTTGCCTCAATGCCCACGCCATCTATTGATTTTCGGACGAACAATAGCAATGAACGCTCCGTCATGAAAGACAACTCAATACATCGTTCTGTCTATAGATCAGAGTAAGCAGTCTTAGGTTATAAGATTTCACAAATTTTCTTGTTACCTATTTTAGACTATCTACTTTCTCTATTCTGTCTGTCAACTCTAATCACTTTATTTACAAATTAACATTTCTAACGTATATTATAATTAAGTATGGAGAAAATTCCCTTCATGCAATGTCACTTCTACAACAGTGCTTTCAAACAATAGCCTACAACTTCCACAAATACCACAATACCATTTACCAAAATTCTATTTAGTTCCTACAAGACCAATTCCAGAAACACCACAGCAATGTTTACCGTAATACTATTTAGTTCCTACAAGACCAATTCCCAAAACACCAGAGCAATATTTACCGTAATACTATTTAGTTTCTAAAAGACCAATTCCAAAAACACCACGGCAATAGTTACCGTAATACTATTTAGTTTCTAAAAGACCAATTCCAAAAAAACCACAGCAATAGTTACCGTAATACTATATAGTTTCTAAAAGACTAATTCATAAATACCACAGCACACATTCAATTTTGATGATACTCCGGGCAATGTCTAATAATCCGTTTAGAAGGATTCCGTTGTTTTCTATATTGTGCATTTAAATGTAACGTGCAATGTATGATGTCTACTTTAAACTTTACATATGAATTTCGGAAATATGTGCAAGTGCTCCACAATTATCACAAGAAAAAATATTTCATAAATAAAAATATGATATAGAGAGTAAATAGGAAAAACAAGTGACAAATGAAGGAAGGGATGGAAATATTTGTCAGAGTATTATAGTTTATTCAAATACAGTTATGGAAAATATACTTTCTTGTCATCTCTACGGACCCACTTTCACTTTTACTTTCCTCTGTTTCATATGTCCACCCTGTTTTCATCTTTTACCATCTTTTTTTCATCTTTTATCTTCTTCTTCAATATAATAGAATGACTCAACAAAAAGTACCAAAGCTTTACTCAGCAAGTACTCTTTCAAGCACTCTTCGATCTGCCAGCTAGATAAGCTGCTACCGGTTCCTAATAACAATTAAATCCCACTCTGGGGTGGGTGGGAGGGGTAGCAAATGGTAACAGAGGGAAGACTGTTAGCCTCTTTATCAAGTGAAGTTCAGTCCTCGCTCATTAACTTACAGGCGGTCCTGAAACTGTTCCCTGCCTGGAAGTGGAGGAATTTCTTTTACAGATAGAGTGGAAACTGGTAACTTGTTTTATATCTATGAAGCAGATATTTCAGAAGAAGAATTTATTCGAAATTGTAAAAAAAAATGTTACATTCTCAAATGTATTAATATATTAGAATTATTTATGAATTTATTGCCTGGTGTAGATCACTTACAACTTAAGGTATTTATCTGGGCTTTTTTCTGTAGATTAAGTGCACAATAATACTTGTTTCATATCAGCAAATTGTAATGATTAGCTCAAAATACAGATTGCTATTATTAGATTGCTTTTAGACTGCTTTACTTGACCCTTAGTTTATATATTATTCTATACTAAGATCATAAGGGTAAGCTATTCATAGTAAATTATCCCATTATGCAATAATTGAAGCTGTCAGGCTGTTAGAGTATTTACTACTTACTTCTGAGGGTGAACATTGAAGTATTTCCACCCCCACACATCTCACCCCCGTGAATGCCAACGCAGCAATCTTTCCATCAATCAACACTCGGATTTTAACTTGCCTCAGGCTCTTACAGATAGAGAGATAGACAGACAGACAGACAAACAGCCAGATAGATAGAAAGTGAAAGTATATACACAAAACCCATGCGAAAATCTCAGACAGTAAAACAGACGAATAATTAAATACACGTATTAGCATATGTGTATACAAAAGCCTTGCACGAAAATCCACACTACACTCAATAGGAACTGCTATCTTCAAGCTACATCTTGTCAAAGTTTCATTATGTTCCTTGACCAGTAGTCGTGTTAGAAAAACAGCGTGTAGAAATCGTCTTAAAATTCAGGGTACATGTATATGAAATTCACTGTAGTGACAACGTTTATAAATCAGATATTGATTTTGCATTTCGGCACAAACTGAAAATTTCTTTCTGCATTTGATATTTTCCTGTTGTGAAAGATACAATAAGTCGCACTTGCAACATTAGAATGTCGCTTGTTGTCGTAGAGGTTGGACACAGGCATGTCGGTGTGCAGTGTACAGTCTTGCCTCTGTTTCTTTTTGACACGCCCTTCCATTTGGAAGCAGGCTCTTATAGTAGCCATTTTTCAAGTGATAACGCAGTTGCAGGAATCATTAAGGAAAAACGAACATTCAGCCTTCTACAGTGGAAAATGGATGGGTGGAAGAGAAAATTCCAAGCATTGTGGAGGTGATGGAGGAGGTTTAGACATGGTGCGGTTTCCTTAGTAAAGGTACACTGTCTCTCTGTCTCACTTGCATGTGCATTGTTAGCTCTCTGCTTTTTGTTCCCCTAGTTATGTTTAGTTTGCGAACGCGAGATTGCTAGCGCAGTGACATGCGGTAGTCAAGGAAGTCAGTAGGCCTATCAATACTTCTCTTTCTTGTGTTCAAGAACCACAGCCTCAGGATCACGGCCAGGTGTCGCCAACACAGCCTGCCAATACCGATTACTAATCTCTTCTTGGAATTGAGAAGTACTCCAGAGAGAGACGGTACTCTCAATCAAATGGGAATGTTGGGTTGCGATTTAAAAAAAATTTCTAAAGCTATTTTAGGCAGGGATCTTATTCCAATAAAAAAAAAAAATTAGTATTGTTTGTTTTTGTATACTTACGTCAGGTATGCGCAGTAGTAAGAGCTAGTTTCTAGCATATATATAAAAGTATTTATGAAATAAAATCATAAATATGTTTGACACAACACTACCCTGTTATTGGTTATTATTATTATTATTATTATTATTAATCATCCATAACTAATTACAAGTGATGAGAATCTTAATCTATGTTATTAATAATTCTAAGGAAGACACCACTCTTCTCTCTCACTTGGGGGATATGCGGGCACTGTAAACGTTTTCTCTCTTCCACAACGTTAAAGACAAACCTCTACTGTCACACACTATTTCTGTAGGTGGAAAACTTCTTACCAAAGAAGAAGATAAATCCGTCTTTAATCTATATTTAGTTAGCCCCATCCACCCACTATATCTCCAACATATGTGTAAGAATGTCAATAAATTTAACATTAATATTTATTAAATCAACCATCAAATATACAACATATGACTATAATCAAAAGAGCATTGACACTGACATCACTTCACAACAATGTTAGATTAACTTTAGACACATTTAGTTTATTCTAGCACATACATCAGCAGTCACATTAATATATATATAATCAAGTTTATACCTGTAATTCATCATAGAAATGAGAGTGGAGTTTTAGAGAAATAATTATTGTCAATGTACATAACCTGTTCAATGATGGCTGCTGTCACTAGTACGCGTTCACAATCACGTAGTTTGCAGCAAGTCACTGTCCTTTAGATGATGGTCCCACGCACCCTTCTAGGTACGTTACATGACTGTTCCAGAATCTTCGATGCACCCACAAAGCGCACATTGGAGAACCATCCAGAACTTTGCATGTGCTAATAAGCGCATCACGCGGTATGTTCTAGAATCTTCATGTGTGCTACTCAAGCATGCAATGAGGAATATTCAAAATAATTTTAATGAATTCTCGAGACCAAACTAAAGCCTCAATTTTTCACTGTATTGACTCTTGAACTGAATTTACAGGAATCGACTTTCAGCAATGCGTTTACTGATAAGTTCGATGAGAATGTTGGACACACACATCAAAGTGCAGAACAAATGCACCAAACAAAAAAAAGGTGCACTTCTCTCATAAGCTAATGATTGCCTTTATGACCTGATTTCCTGCATATACCCCACCTGAGTTGCTTACTTCCAACTTTGACACACACAAATGACATCATAAGGAGTGCCCAAGGTCGGACCATTGAAATTTAACAATTTGTAAAACAATTAAGTTTAGAAATAGGGATAGGCAAATTTACTCCGCCATACTTTATTGTTCCAGTTATTAACAAATAAGGTGGGTGGTGTCAGGCTTGAATTTGCTTTGTCTATTGCATGCGGCTTTGAAGTTGAGTGAATGTGCTTTTAGAAACGAATCCTATCAGGAGTTCTGCCAAAAAAATAATTTAGCGGTTGAAATTCCATATATTGACGTGCTTTGTATATGCTAGCTTATAACTTGATTTGGAGTCAGAGCTGTATAAGATTAGACTGATTTACCAGTGTAGTAAACTGTGTGCTTTATAGACACACAATCAGTTATTTTGATATCAGTTTGCTATAATTTATAAATATAAATGTTATTTACACTTTTACACGATTTCGGCTTTTTCTCCCATTCGGGGCGATTTGAGCACCAGCATTGGTATTTTCCATGCCACTCATAACGCTCCCTTCATGACGCTGCACACATGTCCCCATTGCCCCATGCCACTCATAACGCTCCCTTCATGACGCGTGCACACATGCCCCCATTGCCCCATGCCACTCATAACGCTCCCTTCATGACGCGTGCACACATGTCCCCATGCTTAATAACGCTCCCTTCATGACGCGTGCACACATGTCCCCATTGTCCCATGCCACTCATAACGCTCCCTTCATGGCGCGTGCACACATGCTCCAGCAAGCTCGCTGGTACACGTACAGAAAAGATCTGACACCGTTTTCAATTAAACCGATTCCAGGAAGTCGCAAAATGTATTCTTGGATTTGTTTAAGAGGTTCTGCATGAGTAACTGGGCATTGACTGTCAAAGTATTATTTGTAGGAATTTTACTTCCGCCTTGTGTATGAAATGGAACTCAGACAGACACACAGACGCACATAGAACACAGATTGCATTTTCATCTTTTTCCAAGTCAAAACAATAACTCGATTTAGCGTGACAATACGCCGAATTTGAGACCTACATAAACTAATTACGAGATGGAACCCCAAACGCCTCTTTCAATAAGACGTGGTTGTTGTTTTTGGTTTTCTTTTTTGGCAGCAAATCTAACAATCGGGATCGGTTATTTTGGGACTGTTCTTTAACCACTAAGGTTTGGCTGAGACGGACTCGTGATCAGAAGAGAACTCTATCGATCTGAGTTGTTCATTAAATTAGGGAAGGGGGTATTTGGCCTGTGGGTGGATGGGTGTCTATACGAGAGGTACTGAGAAATTCCAGGACAACAATCTGTCACTGCAAGTGGATCTATGACCGAAACCTGAGTGTAAAGTGGAGGTTTGGGACTAATTATTATTTATTACTCTTTAATTCGTATTTATTGATGTTGCAGTGTTTTGGTGACAAGATTTTCATTTTATCATGTCCATTCAGGATGTAAGATAGAAGCGGAAGTGGAATTTGCATACATTTCGGATAGTTATTGGAAAAGTATATTTGCCGAAAGCTAAGCATAAGAACGTGTTCAGTCACAGTACTGTCAAACGCCTCTTGGCAAAAATTAAATATGAGCAGTGACATCCCACCCCCCTTCTTCTCTCTTGTCCTCTAGTATGAACTAGTCCTTCTTGACTGACTAAATTCACAAACAGCATCTAAATTACTGCTAAATAAGTAAGAAATACAAATCACTATTTCGGAAGTTATCTTGCTGGATATGTTCAATATAATACAATAGCAATAATCATAACCGATATATTTTTCAGGCAATTTGACAACTGCCACTTAGTACGACATTGAAGCAAAACAAAACAACAAGAAGAGAAATACAGGAAACATCAGCTCATCTCTATCAGTTTTTAACAAAGTTAGTGGCATTCACAGGCACGCGATAAAAAGAGAAAATATACAGTCGTAAAACAAAATAATAAGTTATCGATTTCCGTACAACCAATGGCCGGGCAGCGAAACGACGACACAGGCATTATCAGTGCATGAATTTCCAGTGTTTGCCAACCATTCGGCTGGCCTGATATATCTGTATTCTGTGGGCCTGACGTACGCGACTGCTTGTGATACAGCAAACTGTTGTGACGCACTGCCTTTGGCCTGAGAGGTTTTATTTCATCCGACAAACGCCGCCAAAGCAAAGGTAAGTTCAGGATACCATTCTTTTTCTTCACTCTCTCTCTCTCTGCTTTTAATTTTTTGTGTGTTGAAAATCGACCTCTCACTACTGGGTGTTCGTTTCAGTACTGAATATTTATAAATACACTTAGAACATGAATTAACCAAGCAATACGTTTCTTTAACCTGAAACTGATTAGTATAGTATTAGTATTATAATTAGTATAGTATTAGTAGTATGATTAATATAGTATTAGTATTATGATTAGCATAGTATGAAAATAACTTTACAATAATCTTGACCTTATGAGAAGCAAGAAGATTTTAAAGTTTAAGGTATCTTTTTTCTGTTTTCATGTTTTGAAAATTATAAAAAGAGTACAATGATGCATCATACCGTGCATAAGCATGAATCACTGAGTCATCTGAACACTTTCGAACTCGAGATTAAGTCTTTAGTCGCTCGACGAACTGACACGTTAAGAAAGCTAAATAATGTTAGATTTTGCTTTTAAATAATAACAGACAACTTCACTTAAATATTTACGGCTGTTACGTGATTTCTATTTGCGCTGAAGTCAAAATAGACTAAGCGATTGGGATTACAGTGAAGTCAAAAAAGACTAAGCGATTGGGATTACAGTGAAGTCAAAATAGATTGAGCGATGTGGTTTTGAGCTTAGTCAGAATAGACTATACTTGATTTGAGTTTAAACCATAGTCAATATAGATTAAAATAGAATAAGTGATTTGGATTTATACCAAAGTCAAAATAGACTAGTGATTTGGGCTTAAACCATAGAACCATAATCAAAATACACTAAAATAGATTAAGTCAAAATAGACTAGGTGATTTTGGCTTACACCAAAGTTAAATATACTAGTTATATGGGCTCAAACCGTAGTCAAAATAAACTCTAAATGATGTGGGCTTACACTGAAGTCAAAATAGACTAAGTGATTTGGATTTAACACTGATGCCAAAACAGGCTAAGTGATTTGGGCCTACACCGAAGTCAAAATCGGAGTGAACATTGGCAATGCAAGTCAAAAATCTAAATCTATTTTACCGATAGTTACAGATCTTTATCAGTGTCATAGTTACAGGGTTTTTTGTCAGTGACATAAACCGATCAGTAAGATCTAATGACGCTATACAATGACCAAACCAAACTTTAATAAAACAAACAAGGAAAACAAAACCCTCAGACTACGAGTGCGGCAGTTGAAGCCAGAAAGCATCACTGATATTGAGTTCAATGGCTGTATTTGAACAGAAAACATCACTCATATTGATCAAAACAATCAGAGAAAACAGTGCCAAGCAAAACTGTCAATCAAAATATCCAGGAAAAACAATATCAAGCAAAACTGTTAAGCAAAATAGCCAGGCAACACAATGACAAACAAAACTGTTAATCAAAACAGTCAGGCAACACATTATCAGGCAAAATTGTCACTAAACAATCTGGCAAAGCAGTGTCACTTGAATCTGTCAACCAAAATAGTCAGGCAAAACTGTCAATCAAAACAGTCAGGGTACACATTGTTAGTCAAGTTCTTGTGTCTCAGGGTAAAGACGTACACTTTCTCTAGCCCGCTGAATTCTTTATCATGTCGGCGAAATTAATAATATATACACACTTTTTCTATTAAGACAATGTTGCAAATGGATATCCTCTAGTCTATTCAATCAATCAGTATCGAACATGGCCTAGCAGTGATAACATTAAAGAGAAGTGAAAGGAGTTAACTGCTTGTGAGGACGACCGCATCAATTAAATTACACATGTACTTATAATAATGATATCATATGCAGTCTGGCAATTGGATACTTCTGACGAAAAAGTGAAGAAAAGAGATCCGATGAAGCCTTACTAGAGCAACACTAATATTTAAGGAAATACACAGCAGTTCAGAATGAATACGTCACTTCGTTTGACGTGTTCAGATAGCATGCAGCCCAGATCAATAAATGCATGTATACATTTCTCCGCCCAAACAACAATCAAACAAAATAAAATATAATAATAACATTTGAAAACCAACTAAGAACCGTTCACGTTCGACAACTGGTGATGACGCTAAATCGGGACTTTAGTTGTTAAATAGAATCAGTTGACTTTTTTAATTAAAAGAAAAATGTAAATCAGTCTTGAATTTTAAGATAATAGCTTTTTTTATTCTTAAATGTTTGTGGAGCATCATGAATCAGGAATCTAGGGATGAAGCCGACGAGCTTAAAATATGTGTCTATTTATTCCTGTCATATCAAGGCATTCAACGCCGACCTTGCGCGTTGAGTTACGTCCTGGGTCTGCTACAATATGTCAATATAGGGGACGGATACAATATGTCAATATTATGGGTCTGCTACAATATGTCAATATAGGGGACGGATACAATATGTCAATATTATGGGTCTGCTATAATATGTCAATATACGTGTTTGCTACAATATGTCAAATACAAGGGACTGCTACAGTTTGCTATACGGGACTGCTACAAATGTCAATATAAGGGTGTGCTACAATATGTCAATATACAGGTCTCCTACAATATGTCAATATACGGGACTGCTGCAATATGCCAATATATGGTCTGTTACAATGTTGTATCAATATACGGGTCTGCTGCAGTATTTCAATATACGGGTGTGCTACAATATGTCAATATACGAGTCTGCTACAATATGTCAATATACGGGACTGCTGCAGTATTTCAATATACGGGTCTGCTACAATATGGCAATATACAGAACTGCTACAGTATGTCAATATACGGGTCTTCTACAATATGTCTAAGTATACATTTATCGCTAGCCAGTCTTGAACAAATAATATATATTTAGTGTACATTTACAAATTACTAGCCAGTAGTAGACAAATAATATATATATGCCGTTATATGATAACCTCGTTTACTATAACCTGACGAATTCAATGAATCAACGATGCTCTTATATAAACAAATACTATACAAATAAATAACCAATATTTAATAATACAACAGAATTAAATAAAGTAATATTAAACCCTGGAATCTAATGTTACATAGCGTGGTTAAATAATATCATAATTTCAAAGGCTTATTATTCATCTGCAATATACTGTATAGTTTATTTATTCTAGTCAATATTTGGAGCCAAATTCTGCACCTTTTGCAAACTTAAAGCTCTAAACCAGCTACAACCAGCAGTCATTTGTGCAGCTTTAATCTAGTCAAACGTTGCCATAAACAGGCTAAACTAGTAGTAACTTATGCAGCAGTACTTAGTTAAACGTTGCCTTAATTAAACAGGCTAAACTAGTAGTAACTTATGCAGCAGTACTTAGTTAAACGTTGCCTTAATTAAACAGGCTAAACTAGTAGTAACTTATGCAGCAGTACTTAGTTAAACGTTGCCTTAATTAAACAGGCTAAACTAGTAGTAATTTATGCAGCAGTACTTAGTTAAACGTTGCCATAAACAAATTCAATTAGAAGCTATCTAAGCAGTATTAATCTATTGTTATTTATGAAGCATTAACCTAGACAAACTTTGCTTGAAACAGATTAAACTAGCAGTAATTTGTATTGTGCTAATCTAGTCAAACTGCGTCTTATCCTCTGCTGCACATTAGCTTCGTCAAAATTCGTCCTACACTAACTACCTGTTTTGCATTAGCGTAGTCAAATTTCGCCTTAAACTAACAACAACCTGTGTTGTATTACTGTAGTCAGCATTCTCTCTAAACAATTTGTTTTGCATTAGCCTAGTCAACATTCGCCCGAAACCAACAACAGCCTGTTTTGCATTAGCCTAGTCAACATTCGCCCCAAATGTGCTAAATTATAAGTCATCAATGCTACTGCTCATCTAGTCAATTTGTCCCCGAAGGGGTTTGCTTCCATTGAGAAGTCTACGTCCGCACAGTTGGGAGGAAAAGGTTTTTGCATTTGCTACTGTTTGTGTACTGTACGAGGGTGGTGAGGGGGGAGGGGCAAGACCAAGTAAATATAGTATGTATATTAAGTAAGCAAATCACGTTTCTATGAGAGTTTGAAGAAACGACCTTCTCATGCGTTCTTTTGCCTGGCAAAATCTGTGCAATAGGTGCGAACTACGATGAATACGAGAGAACCACGCTACATGCGAAAAAAGAAAATGTAATTCAGGTATCGAAAACTGCCGAGTTATGCATACCTATTAGCCCTGTTAACGTGCCAAACTGACAACCATAATATGTTTCTAGTCTAAAATTGCCTCTTTAAATGGGCTAAACTGACAACCATAATATGTTTTAGTCAAACGTTGCCTCTATAACCAACTAAACTAAAAACCATAATTTATGTGTCTTATTTCTAGTTAAACGTCACGCCTGTTAACAGGCTAACCATAATATGTTTCTAGTCAAATATTAATCCTATTAAAAACCATATGTGTCTTGTTTCTAGTCAAAAGTCGTCTCTATAACCGGCTAAACTAACAATCATAATGTTTCTTCTCCGTTATCCTTATTAACGGAGGAAAGTGATAACCATAATGTTTTTCTAGTCAAACGTCCATGTTAGCGGGCTAAACTGATAACCGTAATGGTTTATTCTATAGTCCCTGTTGACGAGCTAAACTGATAACCATAATGTTTTTCTAGTTCGGGCTAAAGTGACAACCATAATGTGTTTTTAGTAAAATTTCACATAAAACAAGTAGTCTTCTGTGTAGTATTCATTCCAGTCAAAATTTGTGTAATCTATATAGCAACTATGTGCAATATATTCATTTTAGTCAACATTCACGTAATCTATATAGCAAATGTGTTATTGTATACATTCTGGTGAAAATTTGCCTAAAATAGCAGCCATCTGTCCTGCATTCATCCCAGTGGTAATACGTGCTGTATGCAGATTATTTACCATTGGCGTCAATAAGCTTCCATGTCCGTCAGTCTGTGTACATTTCGATATCAGTGATCAAATCGAGGGTGCCGAATCGATTGGAAGAATGAAAAAAACTAAAGAAAACTACTGTAGAATGACCTCCATTATCGTTTATTTTATTTTTCTTAGGTTACCAACTGTTTGCAGTAAGTAAGCTAAATACAAAATAAGGGTGATGTGGACGCGTACGTCATTAAACGAGATTATTGTATTGTATGCACAGTGAAAGCTTATTCAGGAGCTCAGTACCTCTAGCCATTCTACCATATCTCTCCTGTCAGAGCCAAATCTCTGTACCTCTAGCCATTCTACCATATCTCTCCTGTCAGAGCCAAATCTCTGTACCTCTAGCCATTCTACTACATCTGTCCTGTCAGAGCCAAATCTCTGTACCTCTAACCATTCTACTACATCTGTCCTGTCAGAGCCAAGGCTCTGTACCTCTAACCATTCCACTACATATGTCCTGTCAGCCAAATCTCAGTATCTCTAACCATTCTACTATATCTCTCCTGTCAGAGCCAAATCTCGGTACCTCTAGCCATTCTACTACATCTGTCCTGTCAGAGCCAAATCTCTGTACCTCTAACTATTTTTACTACATCTGTCCTGTCAGAGCCAAAGCTCTGTACCTCTAACCATTCTACCATATCTCTCCTGCCAAAACTCAATATCACTTACCATTTTATCATTTCTCTCCTTTCAGAAGAGCCCAAATTCCGGCTTTCTAATTCACTTCAAGTCATCTCACTCTTAACAAGGCGAGCAACAGCTGTACGTGAAACCCTTGACAAACTAAATCAATAAACATAAATGACTCTAATTAAGGAAACAAATTAGAAGAGTTATTTTTGTTTTTCCCCACTGAAAGATTAAAAAAAATTTACATTTTTAAAATACAGTCCCCGACTTGAAGACAAGAATCCAGTGCCAGTTTCAGCGCAACACAAGAAAAGTGCAGTTGCGATCAATGGTCCTCAACACATATTTTTAAAAATTCAATGAATAATAACAATTAAAAAAATATAGTCAAACCGTTCTTATAGTTACTGAAAATAAAACACACTATTAGGATATAAAGTCCGTGAGTGATCGTTTAAATATGACACTATTGTGTGTTTGTTTGTATGTTAGTATGTTCAAGCACACACGTGTGCATTAACTGCGACGCTACCTCGCTCGTACACACACACATCTCCTGTACCCAAAGGAGAGGAAAAAAGAATTAAAATGTCACTATGGCATTGGCAAACTAGTCAGCCCAACCCAAATAAATTAAATTAAAAAATTCTGTGACTGAGTGTGGAGAAGTTAGATCATAAAGTGAACTCGGATTTTTGATTAGTCAAGGGTTTTCATGTCTGCTTACAGCTGTTGCTCGCCTTGTTAGGGTGAGGTGACCTTTGAATTAAAGTCTTTGTGTGTTCAAATAGTTTCAATGTCTATAAAGTCTTATTTCCTAACACGTGATTCGATCAATAAGTATCAATGTGAATCACAAGGTAATTTCTTATCAGAGAATAGAAATGAATAAAAGTGATGAGATTATAGCATAACAGTTTGTATGCAACCTTGTTGAGACAAAGCCGCAATTATCTTTTAATAGTCTTTGCGCACTTTCATAACAAAGCCACAAGCTTATAGATTTGATAGTTTCACGTGTTTCCCTTGCACGTTGTAGAACACTGATGAGCCGCTATTCTCTCGAGGCTAATCTGGGCACTCCGCTGTATTAGCTCCATCAAGCAGAACAACTATGTAGCAATTTCCAGTAACTTCCTTGTACCAGAAATTCCACTAGTCAGCATACTTTGCCATCATACATCAACAGATTGCAGTGTACTATTACACTTGCTCACTGGGAGTAAATACTTCTCATGCCTACCATGGTTGTAGTAGTTTATAAATCATTCAACCTGGAGATTCAGGTAAAACAAGAAAAGACTGCTTATTCCCTGTAATTTGTAAAATATAATCAGAGAACAAACATTAAGTTTCTACTTTATTCATCTCTAACTCCATTCTTTCTTACATTCAAGTCTCAACTTACAGTTTCCCTGCAACAGTACTTATTAGCCGGATACACGCATACAGCATAATAAATACAACATATCAATTTTATGAGGCATATTTACTAGAAACAATATCAAGTATTTAGCATAATATATATGAGAATCATAGTTCACAATTTGTAGAAATAATAGTCTACTCACATAATAATCTCTATGTAAAACACAAGCATAATATATCAGTAGCAAAATATTTCGTAGACCATTCTCTCTGAATCAGTCAGATAACTCACCTTTAAGCTAAAAGCCGCCTTTCATGACCATACTTCTTGCCATTCCAAATTCAAAGTGATTAGACAATGAAATTCTTTAAAGCAGGTAAACTTTTGATCTCAACCCATTGGCTGGTCTCGTTCTTGTAAATCGTAACCATTGGATAATAAAAACTACTCATCAACTTAAAACTGATTTAGGTTACATCAGCAAGTCTAGCACATTCTGCAGTTGATGTTGTTGCCTGTCCTTCTGTTGTTGTTGCTGATGCCATCGAAGCTGTCTATGGTGGCATCTCTGGCAAGGGCGAGAGCGGTGGGGCCAATAGCACCTTTACGTACTCATCAAGGGTGGTCCCAATTCCAGATGATTATATGTAGTCCTCAATTTTGTCTTCCTTTTCTCTTGTTTTCATCTCTGTACTGGCGATTTTAAATTATTTTTTCCTTGTTGTCATCTTTCTTGCTTGTAGTCATTGTCTGTACTTAGCAGTTATTGTCTGGCTTTTCTTTTTCTTTGTTCATAATTGGTGGGGGTTGTGAGAAGGCCTGTTTAGTTTAATTATCTGGATAAGAGTCTGTGTTGAGTTGGCTTCAATTTTTGGTGGTATTTTCCACCGGTTGGTAATATGAGTTTCTCTGTCTGTCGATAGTGGTTGATTTCTAACAGTTGAGATGTGATGGTTTAAAATTTCCCACAGGTAGATGGCACAGTCCATATCGTCATGTTTTTCAATATGTGGTTTCTCACTCTTTCCTGACATGTCCTGGAAGAGAATCCACATTAGTTTGGAGAAAGTCACGTCAAGATGGAAGTTTCCTGATTTGATTGAGAAGTCATAAGGAATTAATGTTATTACCTCATTGGTCGTTGTATCCGTATAGGTTGCTGCATATTCTTGGATGTTGAAAACTTCCTCGCACACACACACAGGCGATGGTGGATACGATGACATTTTAACGTCTCACTGGAACTTTCGTATCGTATTATTTTATCATAGGACGTTCTCTGATCTGTAGAGCTCCAGTCGGACCGGCTTCCCTAATGGGTTTCAGGGAGGGCAGGTAGTGGTGTTGCAGTTGGAGATTTGGTTTAGTGCTTGCTCGGAGCCGGCAGCTGTTACCTCGTGCTGGTGTTGTTGCTTGCTCGGCGGTGGCGCGACTGTTGTTGAATTTAAATTTTTTATTAAAATAAGCTACTGCCTTTAGAAAGTAGGGTCTGTTTTATGTGGTGTTTTGTGGCGTGATTGTTTTCTTGTTTCGTCTTTTTCAAAGTGTTACAGTTGAGAAAAAAGGGAGAGTGGTTTGCTGTTGGTGGTTGTGGCAGTTTTAATTTTGCACATGTGCGATGGGTTTGAAGTGTGCTTGCTGTTTTTTAAAAATTTTAAATAAGATAATGTTGACAGGGTGTTTGTTGTAGGTAGAGTGTGAGGGCTTTGTGAATATTGTTGGCATGTTTTGTGTGTGTGTGTGTGTGTGTGTGTGTGTGTGTGGTACAGCAGGGTGTTTGTTGTAAAAGGTAGTTGAAGTGTTGTGATTCGTTTCCTGAGTTCTTTTTCTTCTAGATATTGTAAACCCGACATAAGGAAATGGCCGACTGTTTTGTTAGTGTTGCAGTAGGGGCATATTCTAATTTATCTATTTGGGTGATGAAGTCTGAGAGTTGCATTCAGTCCGAGTCTAAACTTGGCTTTAATGGCTGTTTTGTTTTGGGTGGCTGGCGGGGTTGTTTTTCCTGAAGTGATTGTTTATGGCTGACATAATTTCTGTGGTGTAGATTGGGGTGGGTAGGGTGAGATACTGTGAAGTTCCTTCTTTTGCCTCTGAAAGCTGACAAGTTTTTAATGATTGAATAAAACAAAATGACTCCTCCCACTCCCGACATCCCCCCTTCCCTAGACACTCACTGCCACAAACTACTACGTTGAAAATATTGATAATGAGATGCCGCGAATCAATCATGCAGAGACCTGCACAAGCAGTCATCATCAATGAATGCATAAAAACGGAAATATTAAGGAAACAAGTAACAACAAAAAACCAATTATTGTTCACGCACGTACGCACGCACGCACACACACAAGCTAGCGAGTGCACTGCAGTTGTGTCGGCAGCCGCAGGGTAAGGATGCGCTAAATTTTCCAATATCAGTGTGTATGACGTATTGTGTACCAACAAAAACAAAAAAAAAAAAGAAAAAAGAAAAAAGAAAAAAAAAGCTCGCTATCAGGGCTCAATATGACGTACCCTGTGGAAAGAAGCAGACATCACAACCGAACGTGACGTATTGCGTAAAGTCCGATATCAGGGCTGTGACGATTTGCGTAGAAAGAAACCCGATTATCAGGACCTAGCGTGACGTATTATGTAGAAAGGGACCGACATCAGGGCGGATTATGTAGAAAGAAGCCCCAAATTATATCCGTCAAAAATAAAAAAATTACAACTTAGTGCAAAAGCGCTGCTAAAATAAAAGTAATTATTAAATAACACCGAGAAAGACAATACAGAAATAAAATAATGAAACAACTCAACACAGTCTCTGCAGAAATAAAATTATTAAACAACTCAGAAAAACTGAATTACTTAACAGTAACAAAGACTGATACTGCAGAAATAGAATTTTATGAAAACAACTCAATACAGATAGACACTGAAGGAATAAAATTATGAAACAATTTTGAATAATCAAACTCAGTAACGAAGACTGAAACTGTAGAAATAATGTTTTAATACGTCTAAGCAATTCAGTAGATACTGATAATGTAGAAAATAAGTTATCACACAACTTTGTAGAGACAGATATTCCGTAAAAGCAAATGAACAGATACTGGCAATATTCAGAAATTAGTAGACACTGGCAATATTCAGAAATTAGTAGACACGGCGACAATGCGTATATACGCTGTCAGGCAAAGGCATTTTGAGATTAACAAATGATGCAGAAATAATTATTAAACAGAGATTGCTAGTGCAGAAATAAGTTATTAAACAACTCCATAGAGACTGGAACTGCAGAAATAAGTTATTAAACAACTCCACACAGATTGCCAGTGTAGAAACAAGTTATTAAACAACTCCACTGAGATTACCAGTGCAGAAATAAGTTATTAAACAACTCCACTTGAGATTACCAGTGCAGAAATAAGTTATTAAACAACTCCACACAGATTACCAGTGCAGAAATAAGTTATTAAACAACTCCACTGAGATTACCAGTGCAGAAATAAGTTATTAAACAACTCCACACAGATTACCAGTGCAGAAATAAGTTATTAAACAACTCTATAGAGATTGCCAGTGCAGAAATAAGTTATTAAACAGCTCAACAGAGATTGCCAGAGCATAAATTTTATTAATCAATTCTGAAGAAATTGCCAATTCAAAAATAAGATATTAACCATTTCAGCAGAGAGTGCCAGTGCAGAAATAAGTTATTAATCAATTTAGTAGTTACTGAACAACTAAGTAGCGACTGACGATGCGAAATATTACGCAGAAGTAAATTCAATGAGGAGAGTCAGCACGACATCACTATATTTAAACAGTAGTTCGAGGATACAAACGGTATAGCGATTCTTCTAGCCCCCTGTGTGGATAAACAAACCGCCGCGCAAAAACATAATCGTAAGCATCTTTGTACGTCATAGAAGGATCTTCGGCGAAAACATAAGCAACGACCACAGACCCAGCCCGACCAATCCCTGCCCGGCAGTTCACGAGAATTTTTTTACATGTGTGCGCGTGATTTTGAAGCCAGCTCACTGCATGTTGTAAATCATTGTCTGGAATCTGGTGCATGGCTCCGTCTTGCAAAGAGATTTTCTTGTAGATAATAGGCTCTGAAAATTTGGAAGGGATCAAATCGAGAGTGTCTGCTAGGTTGAGGACAGCATCAAAACCAAGTTCATCTGCTACTGAGGCAGCCATGAAGTTTCCCAAGTGAACTATACCAAGGATCTGATCATAGTTCGGACCTTGAGACCATTTGGCGTCTTCTGATGGTGGGAGCACTTGCACAACACCATCCTGCATGAAACCGCTAGGCCAAACCCAATCGCCGTTGTAATCGGCATGGCATCCATCGAGACCGGAGAGAGTCTTCCCTTGTGGTTTGTGTTTGACTCTGAACGTAAAACTATAGTTTCCATCACTAGTCAACAGTACACTGTTTCCAAAGGTGACACTTCTGAAATCTGCCGGTATTAAGTTGTCGTTTTCATGCGACTCGATTATATGCAAAGGAATTGAGTGCCAGTTCCCTTCAGGATTGTCTTTATGGTAGATGTTAGTCCAAACCTCGGCTATTACATCGGTTGGTTCTATCGATTTTTCAGTGGCAACAGCAATTTTGAAAGTCATATTTTCTAACATAAACATAACATTATTATAAGATGGCACATTTGGAAATGTCCACTGTATGAACATTTTTAATATATTATTGGTAACGGCAACTTGAGTACATTTACATCAATTCCGAGTGTACACAGGAAGTGTAGAACTCTCTAATATTCAAGGTACAATAAGACTTATCAAATTGTCTGCTACGAATTTTTTTTAGAACTTTTCCAATAAAGACCTATAACTCTTTGCTATACCATTTCGTGAAATCTTTTACTGTCTATAGTATATGTAGTTTGCTTTTCCCATTCGAAATAATATTTACCGAAGCATAAGTGAATACAAGTTAACTAATCCATTTCCGTTTGTATAACCACGGCGCGTCAAGTCTTACTTGTCTCAGTAATTTGAACTTGTCGAAAGATGAATCTAAACGTTAGATAACTAAAATACTAGTGTTAATAGTATTAACCTATGGTTACTGCAGAATGCGGCACACGCATTATTTTAAACATTTATTGTTAATGATGAAAAGTTATTATTTTATTAACTAGTAAAAAATCCAACCGAATAGAACACCACCCAAAATTAATGTAATCGAAACCAAACTGATAGGCCTTTTAGAGCTTTTCTTTTCTAGCCAATGCTTGATTAACACGGATGTAAAATGTGTGATAAGAACACGTATAAAGAATTGAGTACTATCCAGTGAGTATTCAGGCAAATCAACAAAGTTCCAGATACATTTCAGTGCAGTCCAAAATTTACGTAAGCAGCATAGTTTATTTACTAAATATATTATTAGTTTTAGGCCTGGTAGTGGTATATTCTAATTATGTTTTAAGTATTCAATATTATGTTTTAAGTATCCAATTTGCTTTAATTACTTGTATAATTTAGTAAAGACTACAACCATCATTATTTAATTATAATTATATGTTATTATGTACCAATATCACATAGTTGTACTTGTAGCAATCTTTAATATTTATTTTACACTGTATATTTCAAACATGTTCCAATACCACATATTTGCACAAACACATACCTCAAATCAGATTAGTTGTTTTGCATTATTTATTTCAAACATATGTTCCAATACTACACATTTGCATAAACACCAACCTCAGATATGATTATTTGAATCACACTTTATATTTCAAGCACATTTTCCACCACCAGTAGCACACATTTGCACAAATGCACACCTCAAATCTTTAATTTCTATATTTCAAACACATGTTCCAATACATTTGCAACCCCCCCCCCCAATCTGATTAGTTGTTTTACTTTTACACTATATATTTCAAACATATATTCCACTACTGTACATTTGCACGAGCATACACCTTAAATCTGATTTGTTTGAAAGTTAATTTAATGATTAGTACTCAGTAATAGATTTAATGAAAGTAAATTACAGCAGCCAATGACTAAATTTACTTTATATATTTCAAACACATGTTCCAATATTACCATACATTTGCACAGTTCTATGACATCTGGGCAGGTGACATTTTACAAATGACACTTAGCGGGTGACAAATGGCGAACGTCAACTAGCTACTAATACATGCCTAGCAATAACTGGTGAACGGCAAGTGATTTGTGCATAATATGATATACGTTATTTTGCTAAACAACAGAAAAACCTAAGTAATTATCTAATTTATTCTACAGATGTAAGTTATGTGTAAGCCAGTTGTCGCTAGCTGATTGTGTCTAGCCAGTTGTTGCAAACCTCTTGTCACCCACCCACCTGTCAGGCCACTCATTTGCACAAGCACACACCTCAAGTCTGATTATTTATTTGACAGTTAATTTAATGATTAGTAATAGTAGTATTAGATTTAATGAAAGTAAATTACAGCAGTCAGTGACTATCTGTGGTCTTATTCAAACACACACACACACACACACACACACACACACACACACACACACACATACACACACACACACACACACACACATACAAACAACACACATTTATTTCATGTTAGTGTATAAAAATAGTATTTACTAGCATTAGTATAAGACTATAACATTATTAAGATTTTTTGAAATTCTTTTTGTCTTTGAAAAAGTCTTTTAATTTATAATGCAAGCTAATAATATTAATTAATAATATTATTATATAATATTAATATTATTTCCATATAACAGTACTACTAGTGGTAGTAATATTTAGCTACTTCTAGTTCTACTATTTTTTACAATTCCATGTATTATTATTGTAATAACTAGAGTATGATAGACTTATATTAAATAAATAAATCTATAACTCAAAATATGCAGACTACAGAATTCAAACAATTTGAAAAATCATGTTTGCTGGAAGAAGATATTTTAAGCATTTGCTACTAAAACTAGTTCCTGTCATGTAAGTTGTAACTTTAATAAGATATAATTTTCTTTAAATGTCTTTTTTTCAGCAGTGACAAGCTAGACAGCTTTTGAAAATGAAGTTAATTGTATACATGCTTTGTGAGGCATTATTGCTACTGACATCAACTGCTGAAAGTCTAGAAACTAAATCACCAGAATCTGATAGTACACAGACCTCAACCAGTGTATCCATCGGTGACAAGTCCATGAGTTCATTACCTTTTGACTTTAAACATGTAAAGATTCTTGACAGCATTGGACTTCAGAAAATTAAGGATTCTTCCTCAGTAGGTGTGGTGTACTTCTACAAAAAACGTAAGTTAAATTACTACATGCACTTTAATTAATACAAACTAGCTGATGATTTAATTTTTAACCAGAAGAATAAGTGAAACTCTAAAGATTGCCAATTTAATTCAAGAATTTGATTGCATACTTAACTCAAGTCCGGTCATAAAGGCGATCAGCTTAACTGACTGATAAAGAAAGAATGGACTTTGAAATATTTTGTACATTGCTATTGATCTGTTATTTGAATTGGAGAATGCTTATTAAATTGAACCATTATTTCTATGTTCATTAATTTCACCATGTTGTAAATTATACTTGTGAATTTTGATCAGTGCTATATTTCTTATGCTGTATGTGTTTTGGGCTAATGAAATTGTTGCAGGATTTGTAAGTTGAGAATGTTTGTAAGAGAGAAAGGAGTTTGGAGATGTGAAATATGCCTGTAATTTAGTGCTGCCTTAAAGGCAGAAGGCATGCCTTATTCTTTTGCTGCTTCATGCTACAGTGACTTCTGTACTCTGCTGGATCACATTGGTGTGTGGATGCAGTGTTGTCATCAACTTATCAGTAAAACGTGTTGCTGTAAGTTGATTCCTGTGAATTCCATTTGAGAGCTAATACAGTGGAAATGGAGGCTTGAGTTTGGTCTTGAGAATTCCTGAAGATTATTTTGAATGTTCCTCATGGTATGTTGAGTAACGCGCACGAAAATTCAAAAACATTCCTCCTGATGTGCTTGTTAGTGGATGTGAAATTCAGGGCGATTCTCTACTCTATGCTTGGTGAACTCATCGAAGATTCTGGAACAGTTGTGTAATGTGCCTAGAAGGGACACATGGGACTCTCACCTGAATAAGAAAGGCAATGACTTGTTGCAAGCCAGGTGATTGTGAACCTGTGCTGGCAACAGCCGCCATCTTGAAAAGGTTATATGCATTGACTTTAATTACTTATCTGAAACTTGACTCTCATTTTTTAAATGATATCCATGAACTTTATTATATATTTATGTTAATTGACCTCTTATGTCTATGCTAGGATAAACTGAATGATTTCCAGTTTTAATTGAATATTGTTGTTAAGTGATGTAAATGTCAGTGCTTTTTAGATTATATTTATATGTTGTATATTTGATTGTTGATTTAAGGTTAATTTAACCTTCTTACACAAGTTGATAACCATATATTGGAGAGACAGTGAGTGGATGGGGGCTCGCTAAATATAGATTAAAAGACAGATTTGTCTTTTCCTTTGGTAAGAAGTTTTCCACCTACAGAAATATTGTGTGATGGTAAATGTTTGTCTTTAATGTTGTGGAAGAGAGAAAACGTTTACATTGCCTGCATATCATTCGCCAAGTGAGGGAGAGATGAATGGTTTCTTCTGGAGAATTATTAATAACATAAATTAAGATTCTCATCACTTGTAATTAGTTATGGGTGTTTAAATAATAATATTAATCATAACCAATAACTAGCATCAGAGCATTCTTATTCTTTCTTGCTTACAACTATTTAATAGTAATTGAAGTAGCTATCTGTTCTACTAACTAGTGATACTTATGTATCAGTATCACTAGTTAGTAAAACAGCTAGTGACTTTGAAAATCTGTATATGATAGGTTAGGGGAATCTTTTATTATGAAATGGGAAAGTATTTGTATTCAGGGTTTGGTGGGGATGATGTCAGATGAAAATTAAAAAAAGATATCTATCATATAATTTGTAAATGGTACATGTTTATGCCTTTAAGTCCATTTTTGATCAATTCTTACCATAGGACTGCATAAAATTATTTAAGTCAAATCATCATCATTATGATGATTATATTGATCATCTTGTTGTGTATTCAAATGATCATTTGCTATTTTTATGTTTATTTCAACACATAGATTTGTAATGGCTACAGTATTTATTTTGTTATGTCATATTTATTTCATTGTGTATTGTATTTTAAAATGTTTTTGATAAAGCTGTTAATTTTTCCCTTGATTTCTTTTAGGTTTTCTTCGAATAAATTCTTTTTTTGAGGAATATGATAAATCTGCTGGCTATCTTGAAGCATATGGCATTTCTCTTGGAGTAGTGAGTAATATTATTTGTCTACCAATTTAATTGTTAATAAATCTGAAAAGTTTTGAACTAGAGTTGATTTTACACTCAGAGTTAAGTGTACTTTTCAGATTTTTAAATTAAAAAAGTATGGTTTAATTTCTTGTTCATCTGATTACATACACATTTTGCTGTACATTTTAAAAATTATAATAATTCAAATGTGGATGAAAATTGGATTGCACTTAAATTTTGTATTTTGTGCATAGCATCATGAGCTTTGCTGATAATTACATAAAAGACTATTATTACTACTACTACTACTATCACCGCTAACAATACTACTACTACTACTAGTACTACACATGCTTCCATATGTGTGTGAACAAACACACACGTATTTCTATATGCATGCACACACATACACAAACACACAGTGACATATATATTTAATTTTATATTTTTAATCTAGGTGAATTGTAAAACACCATTGCCTAATTTGACAGAGATTTGTCAAAATGCAACAGAAAAATCAATTGTGACTTACAGGTAAGAATGATTTTAATAATAAATATACAATAATTGGTAAATCTAGATTAACATTTTCTACAGATTTTTCTTTGGTTTTAGCATAGGTGTTGATTTTGTGTCACTTTTAAAAAATGTAAATTTGGAAAATTTGGTAAACTTAAATTGTAATCTTTTATAATTATATTTTCAGATTTTGCCGTTTTCTTCTTTTTATTATAATTTTTTGTTGTCTCTTTTTTTATTATTATATTTTGTTGTTGTCTACTTTTTAAAACTTTCTTTGTACCAACAATTTTGTATTTTGGATTTTTAATAATATTAACATGCCTTCTATAATAGTTTGTTAATGTTATAGATATTTATTAGCAGTTTAATAAACAGTTTTTTATAGATATTTATTAGCATTTTAGTAAATAGTTTGTTATAGATATTTATTAGCAGTTTAGTAAATAGTTTGTTATAGATATTTATTAGCAGTTTAGTAAATAGTTTGTTATTAGGGCTGTCAATTTTTTCTAAAATTCTGCCTGGGTACCCGTCCAAATTTTGAACGGGTATCCGGGTACCCATTCAAAAATTAGCATAATCTCCATCACAACTCGCGATCTACACAAAGCTACTTAATCATTAAGCATGTGCTCTATTTCACACAGTAGCCAAAGGTATGCATCTATATGATCTTTATATGTACAATGCAAACTTTTATTTTTAGTATTATCAATCATTACATAAACACTCTATTTCAAACAGTAGCCAAAGGTATGCATCTTGTGACTTACTATTAGTTATGATCTTTATATGTACAACGCAAACTTTTTTAAATATTATCAATCATTACATAAACTAAAGTAAACTAAAACTAAATAAAATGTCAACAACAATAAGGTATTTAAAAATAGGGCATCAAGTTCAATCGCCCTTCGCTGATAGAATTTCATCGCACAGATTGCATTTCATCGTGTCACTATCCAATCACTTGGCATAACTCCACACAGATGATGTCTTCCCCCATATTAAAAATATTACGTTATTATTTAATTTATTGACAAGTTTGTTTACTGAAGTCTTATTAACATCAATAGCATGCTACATTTGTTAATGAGCACAACAACAAGCGAAAAAAAGGGGAGCGAGCTATGGTGATTGGTGATCTATGTCATAAATAATTAGATCTAGGTACAGTGGCTGTTCAGCGCATAAGCCAACCCACAGCCAGGATGCGAGTATAAATCATGTATAGACATAACGGCAGCATTACCATGTGTACCTGTTCTCAATTTTACTACCCGGTATTAGCATGACAACGGGTACCCATTGGCACCACTATTTGTTATAGATATTTATTAGCAGTTTAGTAAATAGTTTGTTATAGATATTTGTTAGCAGTTTAGTAAATAGTTTGTTATAGATATTTATTAGCAGTTTAGTAAATAGTTTATTAATATTATAGATATTTATTAGCAGTTTAGTAAATAGTTTATATAAATAGTTAATATTATAGATATTTATTAGCAGTTTAGTAAATAGTTTGTTATAGATATTTATTAGCAGTTTAGTAAATAGTTTGTTATAGATATTTATTAGCAGTTTAGTAAATAGTTTGCTATAGAAATTTATTTGCAGTTTAGTTTGCTATAGATTTTTAGTAGTAGTCTTGCAAATAGTTTCTTTATTTGTTTAATCTTGATTTTTTTTCACCTGTTGATGCCTTTTCTACTCTGCTGTGCAAAACTGACAGTCTTGTGATATTAAAAAAAAATATCCTCTTAGATTTCATGGTGTTAAAGAATAGTTCTCTTTTCTTCCTCTTGTGTGTCATAAAAGGCGACTAATCGAAGGAGAGGAGAGGGTGTGTTTATCATGTGCTGCAAACTGTGTTCATAGATGAAGAACTCTTGATGAGTGAGTGTAGCATATGGCTACATATATCTAGAGCTCTAATTTCACCTTTACAGAGCAGAGAGGTCCCTTTTCTGATCAGTCGGCTAATTATGCCATGCCATGTGACAGGAAGCCCAACTGCATAAACTATGTTTCTTAGTCTTATTATTAATTAACAACATGTATATTTCTTTATCATTATTATCATTAAAATAGTAGTATTTCCTTTCAAATTTCTCCTTGTATACATCTATCCTTAAAAGATGATCCTGTTTTGAAGGCAATGGCTTACTGTCACTCACTTAATATACAGCTTTGATAGGCATGATTGCCAAAACGCATTCCCTTGATGAACTCACTGATGATGGGATAGTTGGTGATTTGGAATGAAAAGTTTACATAGGCCAGAGTTATGTTTTGGATCACCAGGAGTCTGTGTTGTGATTGTGTTTGAGGTTTTAGTGGGAAGAAGGGTGCAGAGCACGGGCTCTTTTCCCAACCACATGAGATCTGTTTGAATGGATATTTCTCTTGAGTTGGAAGGTGTATGGAGGTTACAGAGGTATAAGTAGCCCATCCTGTGCTTTTAGAGGTGTATGGAGGTTACAGAGGTATAAGTAGCCCATCCTGTGCTTTTAGAGGTGTATGGAGGTTACAGAGGTATAAGTAGCCCATCCTGTGCTTTTAGAGGTGTATGGAGGTTACAGAGGTATAAGTAGCCCATCCTGTGCTTTTAGAGGTGTATGGAGGTTACAGAGGTATAAGTAGCCCATCCTGTGCTTTTAGAGGTGTATGGAGGTTACAGAGGTACAAGTAGCCCATCCTGTGCTTTTAGAGGTGTATGGAGGTTACAGAGGTATAAGTAGCCCATCCTGTGCTTTTAGAGGTGTATGGAGGTTACAGAGGTACAAGTAGCCCATCCTGTGCTTTTAGAGGTGTATGGAGGTTACAGAGGTACAAGTAGCCCATCCTGTGCTTTTAGAGGTGTATGGAGGTTACAGAGGTATAAGTAGCCCATCCTGTGCTTTTAGAGGTGTATGGAGGTTACAGAGGTATAAGTAGCCCATCCTGTGCTTTTAGAGGTGTATGGAGGTTACAGAGGTATAAGTAGCCCATCCTGTGCTTTTAGAGGTGTATGGAGGTTACAGAGGTATAAGTAGCCCATCCTGTGCTTTTAGAGGTGGCTTCCAGTGTTCAACTGGTTTCTCTATAGGGCCTTCACTGTCTTGTATTGTTGTATTTATTTTTCTTTTTGCCATCAAGGATACTCTCTTGATGAGGCTGGGTGATCCCCCATAAAGTTAGTATATTTTGGGGAATTCTCACACTGGGATTCCCAATGGCTAAAGCAACCACAACGAAGACACATACTTTTACTTCAACAAGCATCTTTGCCATGACCAAAACATTTACAGTTGAAACAACAAAGAGGAACAGGCATGTAAGGGTGCACCTCATTTCACTCATAGCCTGCATTAACATGAGGGGGAAGTGACAGGCTGTTGAAAGAATGAGTACCTGTGTGCAGTCAAATGACCCTCTCATTTAGAGCAGGTTCTTTAACATAGATATCTCCCTGTACTGTAAATTTCAAGTGTAAGGTCCTCTTCTGATTTCTTCTTCAGCCAGGTTGATTGAATAACACCTTTTGAAAAATTCAGGGTCTTGTGTGGGAAACCTTGATGGGAACTGAGGATAAGGCTTTTGTTTTAGTAAGTTTTTGGCATGCACAACAGAAGTAGAAAATAAATCATATTCATGTACTGAGGTAGTTGGAAATTTCATAGTCACTTGGGATCTGTTTTAGTCTTTTTTGTGGGTTCAGCTGAGAGACTTCTTTATCTGGCAACAAAGGTTGCCAGATATGACCAAGTCCACAATAAATTGCATTTTGCCTATCCAATTCTTACTGAAATACCTACATAAACTATATAATTCAAGATGTGAAAATGTATTGCTATGCTTGTCTTAAAACAGACCTTACTTGCCTAGCACATTCCTACCTCACTAGGGGAGATGTTTTAAAATGTCATTTTTGTCAGGAATCCTTATCATTGGAACATATTCTTGTAAATTTATGTTATCACAGTATATAAAAAATATTTTAATGCGCATTCTGTGAAAATGTTATTTCCAAACTATACAACACAGAATAATAGAAAATCCCAGTTTGTTCATAAAAGTTTGATTTTTGCAAGCTTTATTTCTATCATTTCTTTATTTCTGTCATGCCTATGCTTGATCTGTTTCCTTGTAGAACATTTGGACTACTAAAATATAAGTGACTGCGTATAGATAGATTTGAATGAACATCTGAAGACAGTATTAAAAGTACTAACATTTATTATGTGATTCTTTTCTTTTTAATATTAACTTTAAGTTTTAAGTCATATTATTATATTTTAATTTAGTTAATTTGACAGCATCCCCTCATCTTGTACATCTAGAACACTGATAGATATTTTATGTTTTCATTTTCAGATCCAAGAGTAAATATCCACAATATCCTGACTTTCACATAAATATCTTGACAGTTTAATGTTTTAATAATTTTCATTGATATTTATCTTGACATGGCATCTAAATGAATTTTCTTTATATGTATTTCTGATCATTCTCTTATTTGTTCAAATATTGCCAGTCAAAACAATAAGATTTTGACTACTTGTAAATGAAGATTTATGAATGGTTGTTGTCAGATTTAGATTATGTGTAATATAAAAATTATGATGCCACTTTTTACCCATCAGATCATTGGAGCAATAGATTAGCATGTCTTAAAGATCATGTGATATTGAGAGCATTCTTACATATTTTTGTTTATTTGTTATGGCATTTCGGTTGATGAATATCTTGCTGTTACATATATGTATATCTGAATCAAGCCTACTGTTACTGTGTTTATTCTCTGTAAATTTGAATAATTAAAGATGTAGCGAATTACTGTATGTAAATAATACATTTGTTGGGTTTTTCCTTTTTCTTTGTTGTTGCAGACTTGGATCACACTTTCTGAATCTTGAACTAGAGACAATGTTTGATGTTAATTCTATTATGTCCAACATTTTGCAGTAAGTGTTTAGACATATTTATTTAAAACTACAGATCTTTTTTCTCAATAATTTAGCACTAACTACTGTAGACCTATCTTCACTTGAGATCCCGAAGTGATGAGAGATTTGATAGGGTTAAAACATAGATTTACAATAAACCTTGAAAGCCTATAATCTCTACAGAGTTTCTTATGATGTACATGCTATGAATCTTTTTAACATTACATAGTAATAAAATTATGAGCTGTGATTATTTTATTTATTTCCTTTGAACTTACCCTACCTTATAAACAATCTAAGGGAATCCTTTGATGTTGTATGTTGCCGTTAAGATATCAGACCGAGATCATTGGGCGATTTGCAAGGTCACTAGATGACTAGAGTCAACGTATGAAAGGAAAACCAATAGGATAATAAAACTAATTAATATTATTCAAAAGTCAGTATTTCGCCTTGCATTATTTTGAAAGGGTGAAGTGTAAGTCTCTTTTTGTATTGTCCTGTACTGTACATCATGTTCCATTCCAAGTGCAATCTCACATGCAAACACAACTAGTAAATGTAACCCTTGCATGCATAATAAAGTATGAGTCAAAAGAACATCTTTGGTGTATGTATGTGGATTTCTGTGACGAACAGCTGAACAGGTCCTACACTGTAATGTAAACATCGAACTACCACTTTTTCATCTGAAGGTTGGGGTTTGGTGACATGTATACATGTTTGTAATAAGTTTGTGTTGTAATTAACTATCCTCACAATATTTTAACAAAGGAGGAAATCTGTAATCTCATACTTTACTTTCATGCTTATTACAAAAAATGTTTTATTGAAATCATAATACATATATATTTAATATATGCACTCAGATTACTGGTTATTGATAATTTTATCAACAAAATCATTTAAACAAAATAATCTGTGGTTTCCTCAGAAAAAAAAAAGAAAAGAAAATATTTAGATTTATAATGTTTTTTTGTATTCTTGTTCTTTTCTGTAAATATGACATTGATTTTGTGAGAAAGAAGAAAAAAGTAATCTGATCAAAGAAAAAGATAATGTTTTACATTTTTATCAGGTTAGCATTGTTACGAGAAGTTCCAATTGCTCAGTCCAAAGATGCTCTGATGTCTATAGAAGAGTCATGTGCTGGAAAGACAGATGTAATCTTCTCGTACCACACTGCTATTGGCACACATGGTGAGGATAGAATGTTTTTGTTCTTTTATGTTTATAGTTAGATATTTACATTCAGATGTTGAAAATAGGATGTTCTTGATTTTTATTCTTTTCTGCAGACATATACCTACAGCCAGATGGAGAGGAATGAATGTTATTTGTGGGGAGCGTGGGCCAATTTAACAAGGAATGAATGTTTTGGTTGGTTTATGCTTTCATTCAGATATTAGTTATAGCTAGATAGTGTAGAATGAATGTTTTGGTGGTTTTACGCTTTCATTCAGCTATTTGGTAAGGAATGAATGTTTTTTGTTCTTGGCTGACTATGTTCAAATTTCCCTTGTATAGTATCCTAGGCTTCCATCTTCCAAACTTGAAGCAAAATGCTGTTGTTTGTATTTCTTTGAGGTGATATAATATCTGTAATACTTGCAGAGCACAGAGTATTCCTGGAGATAGCCTATGCTTACCAGGACAAGTACAGGTTCGTTCTTACCACAGAGCCAGCAAGTTTTGAAGACTTACAGTAAGTCTTACATGTCTCTTTTGAATGGGCTATTCTATGTTTGTATGTACAATTTTGCTCTTATTAAATAAATCAACTAAATAAGAGGAAAAAAATGTAACTTCTCTATGTTGATGAGAATTAAAAACAAGAATTAAAAGTTTGTTTTCAGCTGACCAGCATATATTTTTATCACTTTCATCATCCATTTGCATTTTCTTATACACATTCACAATTTATTCATTCAATCACTTTTATTTGATGTGAGTTTGTTTTTGAGTGTTATCAACAGGTAATTTAAGTATCAAGATATTGGATATTGATGAGAGTAAAATCGATAGTTTATATGGAGAGAGTTAATAAAATGTATGGTCCCTCTTTCAGAGATTATGAGTCTGTGACGCAGAAGACAGTCAGTTCACTGTGGGTGCTGTACTGTCGGGAGAAGTACGATCCAGCAAAAGGCTGCAGAAGTGTATACTATAGAGGTGTCTTTGATCTCTTGGCACTGGCCAACTTTCTGCGCTCACTGGCACTGCCAAGAGTGGTATGTGATTACTTGTGTTTTGCTGGACACACCCATGCACACAAAATGTCTTCCTTATTTTGATTTCTTTCTTTTTTTATTGTAAAAAGAGTTTTTCAATTTCTTAAAATCATAATGCACAGACATTAGTTTTATTGTTAGATTAGCACAGTGCACCTAACAAGTTTATTATGGAATGTGCACGCACGCACACTGTCTATGACTTCTTATGAACACTGATAAAATCTAATGAACACACTCATTATGGATTTATGTTACACTTTCAGTTTTATTTTGTGAATGCTGGTGAATATCTAATGGACACATTCATTAAAGATTTATGTTAATTTTCATTTTTATTTTGTGAATGCTGATAAAAGCTAATGAACACACTCATTACAGATTTATGTTACACTTTCAGTTTTATTTTGTGATGTAGAAGTGCTGCAGACTTATATTTATTGCTTTATGTCAATGCTGAGCATGCACGTATTAAAGTATTGAAAGAGTATGTGCAATCTGCAGTTATAAATTAAGAGGAAAATAATACCATTGATACCTGCTGGCTTTGTTAATGTTTGAGGTAGATTAAGCCGAAACACAGGAGCATCTATTTATATGGTGTTCTAAGTTGTACTTTAGTCATCATTGAATTTGACATGTTCTTTAATTTGTGGTTGTTTATATATTATACATTCCTGTTTACTCTCATAATGTTGCACTTTAATTTAAAGATTGCAACACAACAGTATAATCTAAACAATGTTTGTTTAGAAGAAAATTTAAACTGATTTCCCAACCATTGAATAAAAAAAAAAATAATCAAACTTAGGGTACAAATAGAAGTTGGTGGTTCCATATGATTACATTAAAGAGTGAACATTATGTACATGAAAAACATTTATTTCCTTAATCCTGGAATCCAGTTAAGCATATATTTGTTTTGATGAAATGGTCAGTTTCTTTTGGAAGTGGAATCTGGAACACTGTCATTTAAAGAATTAATATGTACACCATATAGATGACACCATTTTACAGTACACTTGTAAATTTGTAAATTTATTGTGCCACCCACTAACAGCTTCACATTTGATTTTACATAATTTAATAGTTTTATATATACTTTCTGTTTTGCAGTTTCACTTTCCAGAAGATGGAGAGTCATCCCCGTGTGAATCCAATGCAAATTTGGGATGTGTGCGCATCTCATATACACTTGCCAACAAAGAGAAGGCAGATGAAGTCATTGACTCTTTGCAGTTTGATATTCACGGTTTTGCAGATTTGGTGGTGATGAAAGTGTATGTATCTTGGTTGCAAGTCTTTATTTTGTTGTTAATTCTGATGCACCCTCCTTCAACTGCTTCACTACCACACACACTGCTTTGCCAATCCAGTTCTTTTCATAGAGCAGAAATACTTTGGGTACACATATATTTTAAGAAATACTGTTTGAATAAGTAACAGTGCGTCAACTTGATTTTTTTTAAAATTCAAAATTAAGGAATTGATTTACCTTTTGATTGTCTTAAAATTTAATAAAATATCTTTTGTATAAACTTTGTATGAGCTTTTATGTTAATAGAAATATTAAATGTTAGTACTAAACACATAACTTTGTCTGACTAAATATTGTTAAAAGAGAAAAATAAATAAAAATATTTAAAAAGAAAATTTTTTCTTTCTGCTATATCTGTTTTCAGTGGCCATCTAAGAAGGCTAACATAAACTTAATTACTTTGGAAATAATTAATTAAACATTTGAAGCAGTTGTATACCAAGTGGATTTTTGTATTGTATTACTGAGATAGGATAAAGAACTTTGTTTGTAGTAAATATTTCACATTTTCAACAAAATTCATTATTTTAATTATAGTAAATTTAAAACTTTTTATATCAAACATCTCTTATAAGCGTTATTATTATTGAAGGTTTTTATTCTTTACAAACTTGTAACATTTTATCATTAATGTCTGTATACATATTCAGATTTGTGATATGACATCATAATCTCATGTCCTTCTGGTTTGTCATATCCTTACTCATGTCATTCTGGTTTTACATTTCCCTGAAGTCTTGTCCTTACTCTTATATTCTGGTTTTACATTTTCCTGAAGTCTTGTCCTTAACTCATGTCATTCTGGTTTTACATTTCCCTGAAGTCTTGTCCTTAACTCATGTCATTCTGGTTTTACATTTCCCTAAAGTCTTGTCCTTAACTCATGTCATTCTGGTTTTACATTTCCCTGAATCTTGTCCTTACTCATGTCCTATCCAAACCCATGACATCATATCTTGTTTTACATGATGTCATATTTTGTTTTATATCTGGAAATATTCTTGCATGACATAAAAATCTGGTTCTACATTTATTTCTGATATTTCCTCTGCTTCTTATGCTTATCACTATGCTTGACATGAAATCTGGTGCTACATGTATTCTGATATACCTGCTGTCTTCTTGTGCTTATCATGTACTTGACCATGAATCAGTGGTGGATTTGTTTGAGGGCAGGTCAGGAGGATATTCAGATAGGGTAGTACTGATTGTATCAAACACCATGATCCATTCTAGAGGTCAGGTGAAAATCTTTCCCCTCCTTTCTGAGAAGATGGTGGAGGCTGCCAATTAAAACTTGGTGTTAGTTGTCAAGTGTCTGTAGACCAGAACTTCTTGATAACCTCACACACACAAAAAATAAAAACGTTTGTACCCTCTGATACCATTTAGAAAATGAAATAATATGGTGTTGTATGGCAATGGCATCTAAATCTTCTTTCTTAACCAAAAGGTACTGTCATTTGATGAACGTTGAAAAGAAAGATAAATCCCATGAGCAGGGGCTAACACTGGCTCTTCTACCTCCTTTTGGTGGAAATTCATATGGTCAAGTTTCCTCACCCTAGGGGACTGTAAACATGTGGACATAACCCTACAATAGGGAGATAAGACTCATTCCCTGAGTCATCAGCATGAAGACAACACTCATTTCCTGAGTCACCTGCATCCTATAATGGTAGGGTTGGCAACCTATAGCATGTATGCCATGCCTGACACATGGAGCAGTTGTTCCAGACACATAAAAAAATGGTGATGGTAAATAATCATAATATTTTGCAGAAAATATTTAACATTTTGCATAACTTCTTTTTCTTTAAAATAAATCTGCTATACATATAACATGTTTGTTTAACCCATTTGCTCCATACTTTGTCTTTCCCTTGGATCTTGGAAAATTAGGCATAGACCTGCCATGCAGACAATGAAATAGCTAAGCATCCATGCACTGTTTACTCTGTACAAACATTTGACCAGCATGCACAAATGCATGTCTATTCACTCTTGAAGTTTGTGTAAACTGCACATTAGGAGTGGGATCAAAAATATTCTGTTAGATGATCACCCTCATAACATTTAGTGAGACATGATGCAACCAAAATTAAACCTAAGATGTAAACAGGGCAGATTTCAGCTAATAAAAAGTAATGAAAGAAATTCTTGTTTCCAAATTTTGGAACTAGACAAAAGGAGTTAGAAAATGAAAGGAACCTGTAACAAATAGCAACACTCAAAAGTGTGGAAGAAAGCTACCCTAAAAAAATCTTAAATTTTCACAGCCCAGATAATATTAACCATACAAAAGTGATGCAAGGTACTATGAAACAGTCTAATCTACAGTAAGGGGCAAGCTATCTGGTGAATTCTTTTATCATTTATCTCCTTCTGAGAGTTTGCTGAGGTCCATTATGGATCAGCATTGGTTGTATAAGTATATGATACTCCTCAGGTATGTTCATCACATTGTATGATGAAAGATTATATATTACTTAAAAAGTGTCTGTGCATATTTTTTTTTTGTGCCACTAAATCATTTATCTCCTTTTCTCCTCTTTTGGCCCTCCCCATATCTATGTGTGTGTCTGTGAACCATATAGGGTGGGGCATTTGAAATGTGTTGTCTTAAAAATATAGCATTGAAATATCAGGTATTTATATTCAATGTATTCAGAATTATTGTAAGAGATACATAAGATAGTAGTGTAAATTTATATTTATTTGTAATTATTTGTAGTACTATTTGTTTTGAATGAAAATGGTGCCTCTTTTTGTGCTTTGCTTATGTATTGCTATTTTCTTTCATTTTCATTGTGATAAATGATTTGACAAACTTACTGTATAAAGATTTTCTTAGAAATGATAATACATTAAAGCAACATTCTAGATTCCTTTTATCTTGAAACATTCAATTTTATGAAGAAATAATATTTTTAGAAAATGTTTTCTTTGTAACACTTTGTTTCCACATAAATCAGATCCCAAACTTTTATTCTATTACTGAACATGATGGTACACTCATCCAGAGAATGATATATTTGTGTGTGTGTGTGTGTATGTGGAGAGAGAGAGAGAGAGAGAGAGAGAGAGAGAGAGAGAGAGAGAGAGAGAGAGAGAGAGAGAGAGAGAGAGAGAGAGAGAGAGAGAGAGAGAGAGAGGAGAGAGAGAGAAAGAGTATATATATATATATTTATGTTATTCTTCACCTTGGGGATTTATATTCTGTTTTAATAATATTACTGTTTGTGTATTATTTCTTTATAAAACTAAAATACTATTTGCTTTTTACTTTTGTTACTCTTGTTTTATATAACCTATATTTTTCACTATGATTATTCAATCTTTCATAAAAGCCCAGAGGATGCAAACTCTGTGGACAAGCTGGATCCACAACTTTCTCTAAGGAAATCTGGCATGGTTTGTATTTTTTTATTATTCACATCAAAATATCTGCTACTATTGGCAAACAGAATATCTTGAAAACTGGCATTATTATAATCTAATGCATAGCAAGTGATATAATTAGTCAGAGGTATATTTGTTTTATGAGCTATTTTAAGAAGTAAGAAATTTTTCTATTATTTATTGCTGAATTTACTTCTGAATGAATATTTGAGGTTAATCTTTCAGTATTAAGGGCATATTTCTACATTTATCATAAATAATGTATTGTTGTGAATATTTGTGTTTAATCTTTAAATCTGAATGGCTTATTTCTTCATTTATATAAATAATGAATTGTTGTGAATGAAGTTAATCTGAAGTCTAATTGGCATATTTGTACATTTATCATAAATAATGCATTGTTGGAATGTTTATGGTTATTACAATATTAGTCTGAAGAGCATATTTTTACATTTATCATAAATAATGCGTTGCTGGAATGTTTATGGTTAATCATTAGGTCTGAAGGGCATATTTCTACATTTATAATATAAATAATGCATTGTTGGAATGTTTATGGTTAATCATTAAGTCTGAAGGGCATATTTCTAAATTTTATCATAAATAATGCATTATTGTGAATATTAAATGCAATTGTATTTATGAAAAGTAGAAATGCTGGCTATTCTTCCTCTCTTTGTTAATGTCATGCTGTGTTTGCATACAGATGTGTTTGTGTTAATGTCATGCTCTGTTTGCATACAGACTTGCTTGTCTGTGTTAATGTCTGGTGTGTTTGCATACAGACATGCTTTTCTGTGTTAATGTCTTGGTGTTTGTATACAAATATTTTCTTGCCAATCTGCCACTCCCTCATATATAATAAATAAAATGTTATGCAGCAGAAGGAGTACTGCTCTTAATATAGACAGTAGTTTTATGAGATTAAACTAGTAGCTACAATATAACCAACATTTTGGCATGGTGTGTGGTTTATTGTAAATGCACCACTGTGGAGGAATATGGCAGTCAGATTAAAATATGAGAAATTGAATAGTGATATCTGGACTTGATTGGTCCTGAGCAGGATTAACTCCCTTTTTTCACAGTGTTTGTATTCATAGATACTGTTTTACAAATTTTATGCTACAACAATATTTGCTCAAATACAAAACACTATGGTAAAGAAAATATAGCAAATCCCTTGAATATAATTGCCATCTTATTGACACTATTGGCATGCCAAGGATAAAGTGTCATTTTGATAATGTAGAGAAAAATTAAACAGGATAAGTAAGTTTGCATAAGGAATTTTAAAAAATTAGCATTGTATTAAATTAAATTTAATTTACTGGTCATGCATACTTTTATATAGTAGTTTATTGTTTATTTCTGTTTACCACATAATTGATAATATACCTTTATATAGTTAATGTGTTCTTTGTATCTCTTTATATACACTATAATTTTTTTAACAGTGTAAATATGTATGTGTGCATGATTGTCTGTCTGTCTGTCTGTCTGTCTGTCTCTCCTCTCTCTCTCTCTCTCTCTCTCTCTCTCCATAAATCTATCTATCTATACACTTTTATATTTCCATTTTTTTTATCCACAGCCAGAGTTTATAGCTATGCAAGAACCATTTTCCCTTGAGAATGCAGAATATTTCATTTCTTCTAACCTTTTTACTACACAAGATGTTGTGAAAACAGACAAAGATAATAATACTGCAACACCTCCAGTACCTTTTCCTGAAAGTGAAACTTCTGGTAAATGTTTATTGCATTATTTCAATGACTTTTGCTGAAAGTAAGACTTCTGGTAAATGTTTATTGCATTATTTCAATGACTTTTGCTGAAAGTAAGACTTCTGGTAAATGTTTATTGCATTATTTCAATGACTTTTGCTGAAATTAAAACTTCTGGTAAATGTTTATTGCATTATTTCAATGACTTTTGCTGAAAGTAAGACTTCTGGTAAATGTTTATTGCATTATTTCAATGACTTTTCCTGAAAGTAAGACTTCTGGTAAATGTTTATTGCATTATTTCAACGACTTTTGCTGAAAGTAAAACTTCTGGTAACACTTCACATTTTAATGTCTAACATGACAAATAATATTATATAATTAGAAAGACAGGGAGAGGGAGAAACAGACGAATTAAAGAGAAGGTGATAGTACTTTTATGTACATTTATTTAAATTGAATAATTATTTCAAAGATATTGAAACTTGTGCTTGTACTAGACTTTCCTGTATATCATATATATCTAGATTTTATTTGTTTTGTTATTTATTTTTAAAATGTTTATTGATGTGAGGCTGGGCAAAGTTTTATGCTTTCGACTGACATTAACAATTGCTTATTTGTTCTGTTTATCTGATGTAAAAGAATTAAAACATGTTTTAAAATTTTAGATAACCCATTTTGATAGTATAATAGTACACAACACATTTATAATAAATTTTGTCTTGCAGCTGATGAAATTGATGATATGGTGCTTGATTTTGCTAAAAATCAGCTCCATGAAAGAGACATTAGTTTATTTGTGCCAGCCATGAACGAAGTAACTTTCCCTGAAGTTATCACCAAGAGAGATTTTGTGGTAGTATTGTTCTATCTGTTGTGTAAGTACCACTGTTGTATATTTAACATCTCTATCTTTTAAAAATTCTTATAGTCATTATTTTATTTCCTATGGTTATTTATCTGTCATTTTCTTTTCTTTTTCTTTTAATTTGATACTCATTACTTTATTCATGTTTTTAAAATCTGATAGACATTGTTTTATTTCCTGTTTTTTGTTATCTGATAGTTATTATTTTAATTCTTATTTTTATTTCTGTCATATTTTTTATCTGCTTGTCATTATTTTATTTCCTATTTATTTTCTGAAAGTAATTTTTTAAATTTTGTTTTAAAAAAAAAATAACATAGTAATTTTTATTTCCTGTTTTATTGTTATCTTATAGTCATTATTTTATTTCCTATAATTGTCTGTTGATCTTCTGCAATTCAGATAATGCATAATATTTTACAAAAATAGTCAGAAATGGAACATATAAACCGATATTTTTTCTTTTCTTAATGGAAACAATATTTTTTCAATAATAGAACATATACTCTAGTATATTTTTCCTTTATACAACCATCACTTGTACTGTATGAGTGTTTTATTATCACAAAACTAAGCCAGTAATACATGTACTATATAGGAGATTTTTGTTTATCACAAATCCTAGCTAGTAATACTTGTACTATATAGGAGTGCTTGTTTATTGTAATCTTAGCCAGTAATATTTGTACTACATAGGATTAGGAGTGCTTGTTTATCGTAATCCTAGCTAGTAATACTTGTACTATATAGGAGTGCTTGTTTATCGTAATCCTAGCCAGCAATACTTGTACTATATAGGAGTGCTTGTTTATTGTAATCCTAGCCAGTTAATATTTCTTGCATTTTATAGTTATAAATATCAATGTTGATAATGAGAATGTATTATTAAATGATTTAAAACAAACACAGTGCAATCAGTGATTCACAACACACATTGTATGGAGTAATAAGAGGTGAATTGTTAGTGAATGTTTGAGGATTGACACTTTACTGATTGTATGGGACATAGTTATTGCACATCATATATGCTGATGTATGGGGTGGTCAATAGTGGATTGTTAATATTATGTTGAAGAATTGACGTTTTACTGATTGTTTGGGACATAGCTCTTGTGCATCTCACACTGACTGTATGGAGTGCTTGAGGGTGGATTGTTAGTGAATGTTTGAACATATCTCTGATTCTTCAGGACAGTTCTTTTAATACTATATATTTGTTTTAATTTTAATCAGCTCTGTTGGCTTGAAGTTAGCACAAGTGTGTCTGCCTTGCCAAAAAACACACCTGTTAGTTTAATGCATGTTTGTGTGTAGTGTAAAAAATCATACCATTTTCTGAATTGCAAATCATAACAATGCCATCACAGGCTAAAAATGATTTTTGTATAATGTAAAATATTATTTGGGTTCTGATGGGCTTCAAAATTAGCCTATTTCTTTTCTTTTATTTGTGAAGATATCAGTTATTGAAAGTAAAGCTGCTCTGTCAGTCTGAAAAGGCTAGACATTCAATCAAGTTCACAGCTGTGAGAAGCAGTGCAATATAGTGTACTCTAAATCACTCAGAGCTGTGAGAGAGCAGTGCATTCTAGTGTACTCTAAATCACTCAGAGCTGTGAGAGAGCAGTGCACTCTAGTGTACTCTAAATCACTCACAGTTGTGAGACTGCAACATACTTATGTCAGGGAAATTATTTAAACAATTGCTAATAAGTGAATCATGTAATGAGTGCTGTTATTACTTATTGATTGATTAAATCTGAGCATATTAAAAAAATGCATTTTCACATATATGCATCTGTTTTATTTGATACAGTTGATGCAAGAAGTAGGCTTTTTCTACACTATTATGAAGAAGCTGCTAAGGTGTTGAAGAAGTTTCAGAAAGATGTTGAAGAAAATCACCCTCTTGTGCGTCTCAACTGCTATGATTGGACAGATATTTGTCTGAAAGAAAACATCACCACTTATCCAACAGTCCGCATTTACCGATCTGGTCATAGTCAAGAATATTTGCAGGAGCTGGACAAGGATGTGCTGGTCCAGACAGTAAGACTGTAAGTGCTAAAAGAACGATACTGAATTTTGTCATATGCATTCTTTCAATTCTTGCTTTTTTTCTTTGCTTCTTCCTTTTTATTTTCTTACAATTCAGAAACATTCATTCAGAATTCATTTTTAGGCATTTAATATGCAATTCCTTTGTTTAATTTTCTGTCAAAATATTGTTTCTAATTAAATGGTAATTTATGTGTGCCTTTCATAGCACAACTTTATTCATAGCCAAGCCATATTCTTTTTGAAGAATTTGTAAACTAGTCTTGTCACAACAAGAAGTGCAGTGTTCTATGTGGTCCTTTCCTAGGGTCATCTTTATCACCTATATGTAGCCTTTTTCTTGTCACAACAAGCAGTGCAGTGTTCTGTGTGGTCCTTTCCTAGGGTCATCTTTATCATCTATATGTAGCCTTTTTCTTGTCATAACCAGCAATGCAGTGTTCTATGGACTTTTCAGTGGACTTTTCCTAGGGTCATCTTTATCGCCTATATGTAGCCTTTTTCTTGTCATAACCAGCAATGCAGTGTTATATGGACTTTTCAGTGGACTTTTCCTAGGGTCATCTTTATCGCCTATATGTAGCCTTTTTCTTGTCAT
This sequence comes from Sinotaia quadrata, assembly GCA_028829895.1. NCBI lineage: Eukaryota > Metazoa > Mollusca > Gastropoda > Architaenioglossa > Viviparidae > Sinotaia > Sinotaia quadrata. The sequence goes on along the minus strand of CM054177.1, from coordinate 61,285,889 downwards.
AACCAGCAATGCAGTGTTATATGGACTTTTCAGTGGACTTTTCCTAGGGTCATCTTTATCGCCTATATATATGTAGCCTTTTTCTTGTCATAACCAGCAATGCAATGTTCTATGTGGACTTTTCCTAGGGTCATCTTTATCACCTTCTATAGGTAGTCTTTTTCTTGTCATCTGTCCTATGGTATAACACTACTTGAATGACATGCTCACTGGTAGAAGTCTAGTGCCCTGCTTAAAATCTGAACACCATCTAGTTTATAGAAAATATATTTTTGTCATTCTTTTCTGTCAGCATCAAGTAATAGAATTGCTAAACTGAAATCATGCTGACTACTTACATGTGTAAATGCGACTAAAAGTGCTAAAACTAAAGCATGACCACCTCACATGTATAAATGCCACTAAAAATGCTAAAACTATAGCCATAGTGACCTCTTCAGATGCCCATATTTTTCCAGATTTTAAAACTGAAGTCATATTGGCCACCTCGAATGTTCTTAAAGTGTCACTTGAGATGCTAAAACTGAAACCATATCGGCCACCTCAAATGTCTAGTGATATTTATGCATAATTAAAATCACACTTTTCATACATCACTTCTTTATGATATAGTTACTTTCTTTTTCTGTTTTCTTATAATTCTTTCCATTACATAATAAGATATTCCAGATAATTTTCTTACACACGTGAATCATTAAATACATGAACACAACATTAGTTAAAGTATCAAAACACAAGTATGAATATAGGTTGCCTTAACTACTCTACACACTAAAATTAAATAATGAAGCATCAGTATTTATCTTTTTAAAAAAAACAAACCATCAACTAGCACAACTCAGTAATTTAGTGATAGCATGATTGTGTGCCTTTGTACAGGAATGATGAAAATAAAACAAATGAGTCTCTAGTAGTTTGCCATTGTCCAACAGTTTAAGCAAAGGGAAATAAGCCTGTATGCAACTGGGCAGTCAGCCTCCCCATACAAAGCTTACCTCTCACAGTTACTGAGAGTGTCACTTGCTGGTGAAAGCATTATATAACCTGATTTGTATCTTATTAAATTACTATTTAATCTTTCATGATAGACCCATACTCTTCATGTTTCAGCTCTGAGAATAAACTACCTTCTGAATTCAGACAGAAACATCACAACTCATTCATTAATGCTAAAATGGAGCCTTATTGAAGAATGCCCTGAAACAATTAATCCATGAGGCATTTAAATCTTCAGAAACCAAGACTCATTCCAGAGTTCTATAAAGCTAAAAATGATTAATTCAATAGGGCTTAAAATGAAAAGAGTGCTAAAAAAATATGATTGTTTCAAGAGAGCTAAAATGCAGCTAAAATGGTACTAAAGAATTATGATTCATTCAGAAGTATTACATAAATTGGGACTCAATCAAGAGGGCCTGAAAAAAATATATTTCCTTATGCTTCCATCTGAAAAAAAATGTTAATTCAGTCACATACTTTGTGACATTAGTTTATCCTGCCATAAAATGTATTGGGGTTGTGAGTTTGTAAATGTGTGTATATATTGTCTTTATGTGTTAATTAATATTATAGAGTACTTTGTGTTTTTAAATTTAAAACATTTTATTAGGTAACTAGTTTATTATATATATCATCATCAGTAATTGCAGTATTTGAAGACTAATTACACACAGTACATTGGTCAACTGCAAGTAATTGATTTGGGTATAGAATACTTTTGCAAAATGAATGTCATTCCATAGGATCCCTGTGTGTTCACAACCTCACACAGTGAACAAATTGTGATGGGCACCAATGAATACTTTTACCTGTACCCATATAGTGATCAAATCCTCATAATGATTATCATTATGGAATGGATCACAATCATTATGCAGATGTTTTATGTATATAATACATTAAATGAAGCAACTCAAACAATATTATTACATCTTCTATTTTTAGACTTCAATTAGGACAGCCTCTGATGTTAAAATCTAAAAAAGAAGTGGACAGCTTTGTTGGTGGCTCTCTGCCCTTGGAGTCTAGACAAATGACTGACAATTTGGTTTTAATGAAACCATCTAAGTCAAAGAAAGGTCAGTAATAAATAGAAATTAAAAATATTAAAAAGATTTTAATAGCATCCTATTCTTCTCTGAACTCTTCATATTCAAGGCCACATTTTGTTCATGAATAATTTTCTAGTATAATTCATGAATTTTTATGAAAATGAGAGGTGAATAAGAAAGTACTATCTGATTTAACTTTGGTTGCTTCTCTAAATTGATGTGTTTTTTATAGCCATAATTATGACATATGTATCTTAGTTCTTAGAATTAAAAAATAATAGTTCATTTTTATTTTAATTGCTTTTTAATTTTTTATTTAACTTTAAAAAATATTTTCATATTTTATTCAAACAAAGAGAGTCAGATATAGTTGATTTTCTTGTTAATTATTTTGTACTATAATTAATTGGAAGCTAGTTAATGTCATTGTGAAATTACTTTTTTAAAGGCCATGTCAGACTTGTTATTGTTACTATTATCTTTCTTCGAGAGCTGTCAATCTTCATTAGTTTTTAAGGACAACGTTAGTGTCCCTTGTTATGAACTTGATATTTAGCTTATCCACCCCACGGGCATGTTTATCAAATTGTCATTTGTCTATCATAAGTAAAAAATATAGTAGTCTCTCTTTTTTTAAATTTTAAAAGCATTAAATACCAAAAATTAAATTTTCTATATTAGTTCATTTTTCATTTTTCATTTGTTGCTTTTGTTGTTTCTGTTGATTAAGTTGTAAATAACTTATTGAAACATGTTTAAGTTGTAAATAACTTATTACATGTATACTTTAAATACAGTAAAACATACAGTTACAAATAGTTGTAAATTTGTCAAAAGTTTTTAAACTACTGTATATTTCCAGTTTCATTTACAAATGTAACAAAACCAATTTCTATTTTTTTCTTTCTTCTGTTAAACACAAAGACTTGGAAACATTTCAAATGGTAGTTAAGAAAATGGAGAATCGAATGTTGTTTGCTGTGGCTGATCCAGATATTAATACACCTTTGTAAGTATTTTAATTTTAGTAATTTTGTTTTTTAATATTTTTATATACATATACATCAGTGCCTGTGTGTGTGTGTGTGTGTGTGTGTGTGTGTGTGTGTGTGTGTGTGTTACACCTCTGATATTTATCTATATATAGAGAGAGTGTTGTGGGAGAAAAATATCTGATGTGATTGAAAATCTGTTTACTAGTAAATCTGTAACTACAGTGTTTCTGTCCACATCAGCTGATTTTTTAAAAAATATATAAATTTTACCATGCACATTTACTGTAGCTTTATAGGATATTATGCATATAACCATTTACAAATATCTTTACAGTATCTGTCTATCTGTCTGTCTGTACCTACATACATATATATATATATATATATGACCTTTCTTATTCATGGACTATTTATTATTAATAAGACATTGGTAATATCACTCAGACCTTCTCTGTTCAGTATTTGTGAATCTTGCTTATTTATGATTTATCTCTTGTGTCCCTGATCTACATTTGCACACTTATATTCATGAGGTTGCAACAACAACAACAAAATGTGCAAAGTAAGTTGGTCACAAAAATGACAGCTATGCTATTCTATCTTCTTCCATATTTTGAATCTCAGATCTTGTGTCCCTGAGGTCAGGTACAAATCTCACAGCACAATTAGAATAGAGAACTGAGAACTCAACATTTAACATTGAAGGCCTTTACAACTGTTAAATGAGTTGGCAGTATTTTGTACAATGAACTATAAAAAATCGGTGACAGATATAGCTTATTCTTTTGTATATATGTTGAATTGTATGGAATGATGGTTATCCATTAAGAACATTTTGGTATTCCAAGCATACTTATAGAATCAATTTGCAGTTCTCGCTGTTTTCTTTTATACAGGCCTAACTTGTGCTTTACTTCAGATTGTCAGACTTGGCTGTTGTGGCATCTAGGACATGTTTTGTAAATATAGTGTCATAGTTAATTACTCACTTCAGATTGTCAGACTTGGCTGCTGTGACATCTAGGAGATATATAGTAAATATAGTGTCATAGTTAATTACTCACTTCAGATTGTCAGACTTGGCTGTTGTGACATCTAGGAGATATATAGTAAATATAGTGTCATAGTTAATTACTCACTTCAGTATGTGTCTTCTTAATTACAGTCTTATTAGTAAGATTGTCTTGTCTTAGTCTCACCAAAAAGATTAGTCTTTTAATTTCATTCTCATCTGAAAGATTGGATCTTTTTAATTCTATCAGTCAGAAAGTTGTAATTAGGAATGAATGACAAAAGTACCCCACCCCCCACCAGTTTATCCTCTTACTGACCATAAAACACATTTTATTTGTGTTTTGACTTTATGGAAAAGATATGATTGATACATTTGACTTATGTCATAAACATTCATTCTTGAGATTGTCTTCATTCTTTTTAAAAGGAATTTTCTTTACTTTATGACAGTTGTTTTTTATCTGTGAAATTTGTTTCTTTGATTTTGTATGGCATTGATATCAACATACTTACATTTTAAAATGTTTGCAGACTTCAAGAGCCAGGGATTCTTTTAGTGCGCTTGTCAGACCCTTTTAAATCAATGGAAAAGTTCACTACAACCATGGATGCTGATTCAATAATCAACTTTCTTGAAAAGAGCCAATTCCATCTTCTGGTAGGCTGCATGTATTTTTAATTTTAATTTTAATTTTAATTTTTAATATAGATGGACAGAGAGACAAGACTAAAGGCAAACCTTGTTTGAAGAATATTACTTTTGTGTATTACTTTTGTGTATTTCTTTTTTTTTTTTTTAATTTTAAAGACAAAGAAGTACATGTAAACTAAATATCAGAATTGTTTGAAAACTATTTATTAAAAGCTATCACTAAATTCTTTTTAGATATTTTTATTGGATATATAAAATATGGCACATACCTCTACATTTATTTTGTTTTAATAATTTATTCTATTGTCTACATTTGATTATTTTATTTATTTTGTTTCAATTAATTGACTGATTGATATATATTTTCATTAATTGACTATTTAAAAAGAATTTCTGTTATTTACAACTTCATGACATGTTGGATCTCCTCTCATCCTCCTAAATATATACACCAACAGCATGCATATATATGCACATAAATTATTAGAGAAGCTTATAAAAGATTCCATAAGAACCCATGAAATCAGAGCTATTTCATCCATTGAGTGATAAGCTAATTCACTCCCCACCCCATGCCCAAAGTGATTTGGTGTGGCTTGGCCAGTCAGAATGTTTTGGGTAGAGTTAAGCCCAACCCTCTGTGCCTGAACATTGCTCTTCTTTATGGATTATTTTTCTCACCCTTGTGAAAAAGAGATTGGTACCTCTTTGTTCAGACTTTTGTTGCATATTGACCTTTATCCAAATGGAAAGTGACACATGAAGGAAGTTTCTTTGCTACCTGCAACAGCACACCACCAAACAATTTGTCATTGCCAGTTGGGTTGCAATAAAATTTTTCGTGACCATGGATGGAAGGCTGAATTGAGTAAAGCAAGCAGCCCTTTCCTGCTCTAACACCAAAGTGGTAGGCAGTATACTGACCTACTGACTGAATAAACCCCGCATTGTTCTTGACAGTGCTCCTAGTAATAGCACTAACAGTACTCAACAAACTAAATGTAGCTTTGAGGTTAAAATGTTATATGATGCTGCACCATCTGACTGGTTGAGGCTGTGATGTGTGCATTCACCTTAATTCAGACTTGATAGGCAGCTCAAGATGCCTCTTGTGTGTGCATTCATCTTAGTATTCAGACTTGATAGGCAGCTCAAGATGCCTCTTGAGTGTGCATTCATCTTACTATTTAGACTTGATAGGCAGCTCAAGATGCCTGTGTGTGCATTCATCTTAGTATTCAGACTTGATAGGCAGCTCAAGATGCCTCTTGAGTGTGCATTCATCTTAGTATTTAGACTTGATAGGCAGCTCAAGATGCCTGTGTGTGCATTCATCTTAGTATTCAGACTTGATAGGCAGCTCAAGATGCCTCTTGAGTGTGCATTCATCTTAGGGACAAGCTGGATAGGCTGTTATCAAGTAGAGGAAAAGGAAGGTGTTTTCATGAGGAAGAGAATTCATTAGGCATTAGATTGCATGATTGTAGAAGGAAATTTGGCAGTTTGTCCACTGTGAATACCTTAGAAGCAAAGAAACCAATAATCTTAGCAAAGGATCCGATGAAATAAAAATGTAAACTTTCTTATCACACATGCAATGGTCAGTGCTTGAAGCAAAATGTCTGATATTTTTCTGTCATACAATCCACTGATGCTACAACACTTCAGACTTGTCTCCTGGAATGTATGATTGTCTACCTCACCCTTTCTGTCAGGATATTATAAATGAAGCAATACATTTTTTTTCTGTCTCCTCATGGTCATCACTGTGCACTGAGCCATGGTAGACCCATACTTGTATGAGAGCAGGCTAGGTGATTTTTGACATTGTATTGTCCAGAAGTGTGCATCATATATCATAAGACTTGAGATATATCAAGGGTAGCACAGCAGGATGGATGTGAACACATCTTTGCTCAAGGAGGGAAAAATTTCAAGCAGACCTAGTAAGCACATTATCCTTGCAGAACAGCATGAAACCTTGCTTTCTGCTGTGCCATTTATGCTATAAAGGAGGGTGGCCTCGTGTATCAGTGGCTCCTGAATTTTCTTCACCAAACAAGAGATGTCTTTTCACAGAGTTGTTAAAGATGATTTTTTGGCAAGGTTCAGCAACAGTAACTTTTGTTGTTCTTTCCTCTGAAGTAAAGTCATCTGGTGCCATTACTTTAGAGGTGTTAAATGTATAGCAGACAATTACAAGCAGTAGGTTGGGAGACAATTTCCAGTTCTTTGAATCACTCTTCTAGTGTATTAGTTAGGAAGCAATGAATCTAAGAGGCTTGAATCAGAGGCTATATTCATACATTATTCATTTATATGTGTACACTGTAGTCATTCACTTCAACATTCAGCTTGAGCATTCATACATTGATTCATAAAACAAGCCAAATTAGGTCTTTAGCTTTCTCATTGGTTCACACATATCCATGTGTATTTTTATCTTTTCAGCCCGAGCTCACACACATGAATTTTCCAGCACTCTACAGACGAAACCAGCCATTTGCCATTTTGTTTATTGATCCAAAGGATCCTTCTTCTTTGGGTGCTCGGGATGTTCTTGTGAACATTATCAAGTCTATGAAATTCTCTGACCTCGTCTTTTGCAAAATGTACGTAAATCAGTCAAATTATTGAGGTAAAAGGAAAGAAACTATGAACAGATTTAATAATCCTTATGGTTAATAATTTTTTGTTAATTGAATTTGATTTGGACTTTATTAAAGTCTTCTTGACACAGTTTGTTAAGCAGGTTAGATGCTTGATGTAACATAAACTTCCTGAGATGACATTTATTTGAGTGCCATCAGACCTTGTCATTAGAAATGCAATGGGTGTTGGTTTCTAGTTAAGAAAATGCATGTATGGAACATGTTAAACTGCTTTTTGTTAAGTGAGAACTGGATATTTTGCTATTCAGAAGTTAAATGTTCATATCACCATGCTACACATACACTCAGAATATTACTACTTGATTCTATCTATCTATCTGTCAGTCTGTCTCTGTCTGTGTCCATCTGTCTTACACATGCATGCACACACACAAAGAAAGAGTTGCGAGGTGAGAGTATTCTTCAAATTATTATTTACTGAAAATGTTTGAGAATTTTCTTTTCCTTAGTTTTAAAATATTTCCAGATTGCTTTGCAGCTTTTTAGACTTTCTCAAATATCTGAGAACATTCTAGATAACTTCAGAACATTATAGAATACTCCAGAATTTTTTTTCTAAAATTTGTAGTAGAAATGGTTAAAATTGAAAAATTCATTTAACTGTTGATATTACCATAAATGAACATCAGAACCTGTACATGATGAAATTTTAAATCTGAAGCAAGTACCCTTTTTATATATTAACATAATGATGACAAGTTGCAGAAAAATAATTATTTGAATACTATGCATATTTTCAGTCATACTGTTATTTCAGGAAGCTGATCTTTTTCTCAGCATTGCAATATAATTAATCAAATAATTACATTTTGGGAGATAATTTCTGAAGAATACTACTTGCTTGTATAAAGACACAGCAATATTTGTAGATTGTTGTACACTTTGTTTTATACTTGTATACTTTAGTGCATATGGATTAAATATGATGAAATTATAATACTGCATATAATACCATATAATCTCTCCATAGATGATCAAGTTGACTGTACATATATAATAAAATTGAAAAATTAAACGCAAGCAATCCAGATAAAGTAATGCATTTCAGTTTTATGTATGTTGTAATGTTTTGGCTTTGTTACATATTTTTAAAAAATATAAAATTAAAAAATGCTAATATCTATCTGTTCAACATCTATTTCAATATAAACCTTTTTTGTTGCTGTCTTCATTATGGTTTTTCAGCATAATTTATTTTGTTGGTCTTTGTATAACATAATCTTCAGAATTTCTACTTTCATATATAGGTTGTTTAATATTGGGAAAACTCTAGGTTACTGTAAACAAGTCAGAATTGAATACATGAATTTATTTATTAACTAAATTTTATTGTCTTTTTGATTTATTTTAGGGAGTTTGAAGGAGAAAAGTCTGTAGTAGCATCCATTCTTTCTCATTATGCTGGACAGATTGTGTTACCGACATTTGTCATTGTCAGACACCGTCAGGTTGTACTTTTAATTCCTCATTATATTGGACAGATTGTGTTACCGACATTTGTCATTGTTAGATATCGTTAAGTTGTACTTTACTTTTAATTCCAGCACATTGTAAAGTAAAATATCTATGTAATCATGTTTTAGCTACATTTGAAATAACTGACATACCAGATACACAATGTGTGCATTTGTTTTGTTTATATTAAATTATGTTTTAAAAATAACAAAATGCACATATATGTTTATTGTAAATCAAACAAAAATTTAATATTGATATACATTGCAAAATTATTTAGTTGGCTTATAATGTATGAAGTAAATTCACTGGTAAATAGTTGAACCATTTATTTTCTGAAGTGATGTTAAACAAAATAAATAATTAAATTACAAAATAATTAAATAGTTTTCTTGTTTATTTTTAGGGTCAAGTGTTCGTTTTTGAGGAGAGAAATTTCATAGAACCAGCCCTTACTTCATGGATAAGTAATGTTCTCAATGGTGTTGAAGTACCAACAAGTATGTTTTATATTTATTAGATACATCATGAGCGTTTTCTTTCTTTTATTTGTATTGCTCTCTTGCTGTTAATTTGCAATCATGATTTTTATTTTTTAAGTAATTTCTATAATAGAAATGTCATATTGTGATGAAAATATTTAACGTCAGATTTTTTATTCTTATCTTTTCTACTAAGCAATATAATTAAAATTACAGTCACAAACACCAAGTCTGATGCTTTGCAGAATTCCTTGAGAAAGGAGAGTGGAAACCTGCAGGTCTCCACTATGATTTCCTAGCCATGATTGATAAAGAGAATGAGGCCAAGAAAATGGAACAAATGGATACACAAGAAGGTAATTATCTACTGTCATTTTATCATATCAAAGTTACAAATATATATGTATTGTCTTTGTACAGTCACAATTACGATAATTTATTTATTGTCATTGTACCACGTCTTACCACAGTCACAATTATAAAAGAAAATGTATGTCATTGTACCACATGTACCACAGTCACAATTATCAAAGAACATTTATGTCATTGTACCACCTGTCTTACCACAGGCACAACTATAAAAGAAAATTTATGTCATTGTACCACATCTTACCACAGTCACAATTATAAAAGAAAATTTATGTCATTGTACCACATGTCTTACCACAGTCACAATTATAAAATATATCCTTTCTGTAACTTAGAGACAGACAAAGGAAAGAGGAATGAATGAAACACACTGCAATAAATCCTTTCCGTAACTTAGAGACAGACAAAGGAAAGAGGAATGAATGAAACACACTGCAATATATCCTTTCCGTAACTTAGAGACAGACAAAGGAAAGAGGAATGAATGAAACACACTGCAATATATCCTTTCCGTAACTTAGAGACAGACAAAGGAAAGAGGAATGAATGAAACACACTGCAATATATCCTTTCCGTAACTTAGAGACAGACAAAGGAAAGAGGAATGAATGAAACACACTGCAATATATCCTTTCCGTAACTTAGAGACAGACAGAGGAAAGATGAATGAATGAAACACACTGCAATATATCCTTTCCGTAACTTAGAGACAGACAAAGGAAAGAGGAATGAATGAAACACACTGCAATATATCCTTTCCGTAACTTAGAGACAGACAAAGGAAAGAGGAATGAATGAAACACACTGCAATATATCCTTTCTGTAACTTAGAGACAGACAAAGGAAAGAGGAATGAATGAAACACACTGCAATATATCCTTTCCGTAACTTAGAGACAGACAGAGGAAAGATGAATGAATGAAACACACTGCAATATATCCTTTCTGTAACTTAGAGACAGACAAAGGAAAGAGGAATGAATGAAACACACTGCAATATATCCTTTCTGTAACTTAGAGACAGACAAAGGAAAGAGGAATGAATGAAACACACTGCAATATATCCTTTCCGTAACTTAGAGACAGACAAAGGAAAGAGGAATGAATGAAACACACTGCAATATATCCTTTCTGTAACTTAGAGACAGACAAAGGAAAGAGGAATGAATGAAACACACTGCAATATATCCTTTCCGTAACTGAGTCAGACAAAATACTGACACCTGTCAGATTGTTGCATTCTTCTTGCTGTTTCTATGTTTGGGTGCAAGAGAACTCACTTTTATGCTCTCATGACATACACATGATATATGTCTGGGTGAATGTCCTGTGTTTGACCTCTCAGACCAAGTTTTCTGTTGTCTAGTTTCATTTTTGACCAGTTAACTTGCACAGTCTGGATTTAAATTGTGAATATTATAAATTTTACAATAAATGAAAAAAATTACTTACAACTCATATTTATTCTATTTTAAAAAACCCAACTTATACAAAATTCCTTATTTAAGGGCTAGATACATTTTAGTAAAATGTATATATCTTATCTCTGTATCACTATTAGTTTGTAGCATAACCTCTTAGATGAATTTTAAATAATTAAAATTATATTATATATAATATTATTTATTAACTATTGTTTTTTAACAGGAGAACATTTCATGGCTTTTGTTGAATTTTAAATAAATTTATATCAGTTTAAATGTGAACATTATTCATTGGAGGGAGTGAGATATTAGGGTCTGGACAGAATGTAGGGGTGGTGAATATTTCCAGAATTTGAATGTGATAAGCAGGAGAAATGTATTGTTTCAGGAAGGAATATTGGGTGGAGAATGTTTCCAGATTTTAACTGAGTGATAAAAGTGAAAGAATACCAAGTATTACAAATATTTTAACTGAGTGATAAAAGTGAAAGAATACCAAGTATTACAAATATTTTAACTGAGTGATAAAAGTGAAAGAATACCAAGTATTACAAATATTTTAACTGAGTGATAAAAGTGAAAGAATACCAAGTATTACAAATATTTTAACTGAGTGATAAAGGTGAAAGAATACTAGATATTACAAATATTATTCCAGATAGACTTCATTAGAAATAATTTAACTTGAAACTGCCTTACTGAACAATAACTTCTCTTGCATCTCTTCCTCCATCAAATATCTTGAGCTCACAACTCAACCAGCATTTTAAATGATATTTATATAAATAAAATAATAATTTTTGAAATAAAAATTTAGTTTATTTTCCTTGCACTTAAAATGAAATGTAAAGTCACTTTATTTGCAGATAGCGAGTCAATTGTTTGTTAATGCATTGTTACCAAATTTTGCTTTCCAAAGTTTTCATTTGTTTACAAATTGGATGTGATTACATAACTTTCTCATTGATTATAAATGTCCAGGAGACTACTAAGAAGTTCTAAAACAGAAATAATTAAATAACTTTTTCAGTTTGTGATTCACCGGATTGCGAAAGTCCAGGAGAGCGTGGAGAAGTTATCAAACAGAAAAACAGAGAAGCTGAAGAGTTAGACTCAGATATCCGAGCCACTCTCTTGGAGCTCCAACGCTCACGACTTTATTCATCCAAGGAGCGCAAGTCACACACCCTGCATGGTGTTGGGTCACATGATGACATGGCCATGTCTCATGCTGACATTCTAGGTTCAGGATCTTCTGTGATGAAGTCACAAGACAGCTCAGAGTCTTCAGCTGATGTGATGGCACTTGGTAAAGAAGTCAGCAGTGAGGATGACAGCAAGCACATGTCACACTCAGAACTATAGGATAAAAATTCAATTTGAAATCACCACATGTATAGTTATTATTCACAGAGAACTAAAAACTTAAGTGACCAGTTTAATAGTGGACATCATTAAAATAGAGGACTACATTTTTGTCTTGTAATTCAGGCCCTTTGAATACAATTTAAATATTTTTCTTTTATTAATTAATAAAGTCATAAAATTAAAATTAATTCATAAACAGTTTTAGTTTACAGTGATGAATAGGACTCCTTTTTACAAAATTATATATTATGAATAATTAATTATGAAATGAGGATGATTTTTGTGTAAAAACAAGGTTTCTTAGAATTATGTTTCCCACGTTATCCCCCCCCTCCTCCACCTACCCATCTAAATCATTATATACATGGACCAAGCTGTGTTGCTTATGCTCATCTAACTAAAAATGCCACTGAACAAGTATAATTTTTTAAGTACATAATCATTTTTTATCTTTGAACAAACTGGTTTTAAAAAATTCCAATTACAACTTTTAATGCCTCTGGATAAAATATTTTAAAACAAGTTTAATCTCACCCTAATGTTTATTAAATAAGTTGGCAGAAATATTTATAAAAAAAATTTGTAACCAAGTTAACATACTAAAAATAAATTACAAGTCATTTCTAATATGCATTGAATTAATTCCCAGAACATTATTTCTGAAGTAACATATAATCACAAAGATAATCTTAGACATTAATGGTTTAATATAGGTAAGGGATCTATGTTGACAAATGGTAATAAACATTAATGGTTTAATATAGGTAAGGTAACATATACAAAGATAATCTTAAACATAATTGGTTAAATATAGGTAAAGTAACTTATCAACACAGATAATCTTAAAGATCAAGTGAAATGGAATCTAGCTAAGCCACAGATAAGACTAAATCTGTATGAAATGAATAATTCCCTTTCTTAGAATCAAGACTGCAAAATCTAAACTTTCAGAGATTTGTATTAATGCATTTATTTTGGTATTGAGAGTCATTTTTTCTGAAAGAGATCAGAGCTCTTGTTCATTTGCAAGACTGATTTCTCACCATAGCAACATGTGATGTCATGAGTAGGAACAACAATCTGCAGGCACTGCTGGCATATCGTCTTGCATTAAATACATGGTTTGAAAAATTTAAACATGGTTAAAAAAATATTGCAGTGCATATGTCTGCAACAGCATATAAACCTATAATATTCATTTTTTCACATTTCCCAAAAATCAAAACTTACGAAAAAAAAAGTGGATTACAAAGCTGAAGAGAGAAAATTTTCATCCAACAGCACAGAGGATAGTGTTTAGCGAGCACTTCAAAGAAGACTGAATTGCAAAGCAGACAGTTTAGCAATGACAGGCTTTGTGGTAGGTGCCAAAAGTTAGACTTTACCAGTTTAAAATCACTCTTACACTTACACAGTTATAGTTCTATCATTTGATCATTGACATTGATTTGTAAGTTTACATACAATCAGTTCTTTACAGTTACAGTGACAGCTGTCATAAATATGTAGTGTGCGATGTTAATTCAGTAAGTTTTAAATCCATTCATTTAGTGAATCTTTTTGTAACTGGAAAGTTAAGTAATCACAGAAAATTTATTGATAATTTTACTACAATTTCTGATGGTATTTTTTGTTTTTCTTAATTTTAGATATGTATTTAATTTTATTTTTGATTTTTGACTTACTAAATTTAATTTAAATTCACTTTCCACATAGAAAGATAGAAAACAGTATTAATGCAATAATTAAAAACACTCTTGGTAAATTAATAATGAATATTAGTTGGTAAGTGTCTAAAAACAGTTGTATTTGTAATGAATTATTAAAATAGATACTTCTTGCAGTTTCATTTTTGATATATGTTGTTAACATGATTATTAGTATAATTAATTAACTATCAATTAATCAACTGTTGTTTAATTACTTTGCAACATCTTATTTAATTAAAAAATCTACTGAATAAAATGCTTCATATTTTAAATAGATATTCATCAAACCCCTATCATCATCTTTTAAACTGAATATGTATGAATGCATTTTATTACATCAGCAGTTGCTTTGTGTGTTATTTGCATCATAATATTTTACTTTATATACTGTAGCATTACTTTTAGCTCTATTCATAACATAAATGTATATGACAAATTTTCTTGGATAACCTTATTACTCTAGCCTGTACCATGACAAAAACTTAAGTCTTTACTCTCTGCTGTTAACTTTTGTAGGTAAATCCATTATAATTTGATCATTATTATTATGCACCTGCCAAAACTACTTGTGTACAAATGAATAGTTGAAATAACTTGATCATAATTAAATATTTTACTTTACAATTTTTGGTTTCATAATTCTGCATATTAGCAAAATTATAAAATTTTATAATCATATGCACTAGTAAGGTGTCAAAAACTGGGATTTTTTTCCCTAGAATTCAAGCCATTTTTTTTTGTTTTGTAACTTTACTTGATTGTTACTTTAGTTCATGTATACACAATATACTAATAATTGCAATATTAAAAAGAAGAAATGTATATATTTCAACTTTATAAGACTATCCAACTATTAAATTAATATAACATTGGCCATTAATTGTTAAATTTAAAATATTTTGATTTACAATACTAAATAAATAAAATAGTACACATATACAAAATAAACACATAAAATTTATACAGATATTCAAGCACAAACATGCAAATAATTAGAGAAATATAAAAGAAACTACTCTTGTAGTAAAGTAATAAAAAAAAAATTCTCTATATTTATAATACTCAGTTATACTCATGAAGCTCAATACCACCTCTAAGCAGCCACCCTCACCCTTCTCCAGAAACAAGTGAGGAGAGAAGACCCTCCAGGGGACCACGAAAGCTGATAATATTCCAGATAAAAGGCTTCCTGCATCCTCTGGAGAGTGCCAGCGAAAAAAAAAAAATCAGTTAAAAACAAGACTATACTGCTATTTTCTATGTTCATCATTAGAAAATAAAGTAATTTTACAATCACTTATTTAAAAAATAGCTATACTGCTATTCTCTTAATGTTAGTACAGATCATTAATACTATTACTAATAGTAATAAACATTGGTAGTAAATGTAATATATATATATATATATATATATAAAATGACAATTACAAAACTACTTAAAAAGCTTTCTTCATTCATATAAAAATCATATATAATTTAATAACTGTTAGAAATATGTCTATGAGCTTAATGATGACTACAAATGTCTGGCATGTAGTACGATTACTATATGTTATCAAAAAAATAACTTACCAGTCATGGTCATCATCAGTTATTCTTTCTTCGATATCATGAACATATTAGAAATGGTATGCGAACCACTCTCAGAGGAACTTTTGCTGTCATCAGTATGAATTGGATCAAAGAGAAAATTTAATTGGCAGCCATTTGATTCCCATTCATGATGTCACTTATGCTTGTTTTTACCCTAAGGGCTTTGGATTGTGTGTCTTAGTAATGGGGCAAATCTTGTCCACAAACTATGTTTGACCTAGATTCCATTTCACTGGGTCTTTAAACATTAACATATCAACACAAAGATAACTTTAAACATTATTAGTTTAATATATATAATATATTATTAGTTTAATATACATCATCACAAAGTCATAAACATTACTGGCTTAATGAAAGTAAGGGATCTTATTTTAATAAAAGATAATAATATAAAAGGACAAAGTAGAGTGCTGTGGCAGCTAAAAAACAATAACCTGGTTTCAGAACAATAAGTATAAACTACATTTTTGATATGGTGTGGCTTATAAAATCAGAATTTCACTTCTTTTATAATTGTTTCATTTTGAAATTGTGAATTCCTTAAGTGGTTCATTCTTTTTTTAGAAAATGTAATACCCTTAATCAAAGTTTTTATTATTCTGAAATTGTGAATTTTGAAGTGTTTTCATTCTGAGATCATAAATTCCCATTATCAAAAATTTCTTTATTCTAAAATTGTTAATTTCCTCACTCAAGGGATTTTATTATTTTAAAGCTGAGTTACCTCAATCTGGAGTACAGGTATTAATGAAAGGTTGCTATTATTATAATTCCCTTAGTCAGATTTATAAAGTTTTCTTCCAGTTGCCCTAATTTAATTGTTAGCTTTAGCTATGGAAATGAGGTCATGCATTGGTAAATATCTTTATTGTATTGGATGCTTTTGTGGCTGGTGAGTATGTAGTTTTTCAAAGCATAAGGATAGCTAAATTTAACCAACCAAACTAATACTGCTGTAAACCAGACTGAATGGTTCTAACTGTTGAATCTGTAATATTATTCAGCTTCTTTTTTGTTAAGTGGAAGTATTATGACTAACTTTGGTATAAAATAAACCCCATGACTTTTTACATTAACTTTCTTCATGTTGCACTAGTCAGTCAATCAAGTTGCTGCATTTTAGTAAGTTTACATGAATGAATATTGAATTCTAAAAGTTATATTAAAATATCATCTTACGATTTTATAATGCTGGGAGAGAGAGAGAGAGAGAGAGAGAGAGAGAGAGAGAGAGAGAGAGAGAGAGAGAGAGAGAGAGAGAGAGAGAGAGTTTGGATGACTGAAATTTTTGTGAAAAATAACAAAAGATTAATCATGCAAATAAATTAAACATTTTTGAGTAAAATAAATATAAGAACTAGCTGGAGCCTGATATTTTTGTCTAAAACTCTTTTACAAGTTGAATCTTTGATATACTATTCTTTGCAATAAGAACATTGTGAATAAGTTAAAAAAATATATCTCTTAATCGTATATTCTATTTATTGCTGCCTATGTACATTACAAATATGAATGTAAATGAATTATTTCTGCTGAAATCATTTTTGTTCCAGTATTTGTTGATTCTGAAAACAGAAATGTTACAAATTTCTGAACTCTGCATATATAGAAGTGATTATTCTGTGATTTGTAATTTAGTCTTATCCTTGATATCCACTTAATTTATAGATAAGATTAATTTTATTAAATCAAATAATTGTATTTTAAATGTTTAAAATGTATTTATTTTTTAATTTAATTTGTGTATTGACTGCTCTATAAACTGTTTTTCATGTATTGAATCTTTGTTACATGTGTGCAAGACTTGAGCCTAGTGACTATCTTCTCATTCATTTGCTATTTTATTTCATTTTATATAATGTAATGTTGATATATTTTATTTGAAACATGGTTTTGCTTTTATTTATTTTTTTATTTAAAATATTTATTGCTGGTCAAGATTTATATTTAATAAATTATTCAGGTGGGAAGCAGAAGAGATAATTAAATTTGAAGAAACTGGTTTTGGGGATATCAGTACTCCAAGAAGAATTATCTGTATAAGCAATAATGCAATTAAAATACCAGTGTTGATATTTCACCAGTATAAATATAAACATTTTTGCATGTATTTTGTTGATAATTTGCTTTTATTTTTACAATTTTATTGTCGAGAAACTGCATAGATATTTGTTACCATTAAATCTGTGCTGACTGAATGGACATTTCATTTGAAATCAAATTACTTTACTTCCTAGTTTAAGTAGTAAATAACCTAAAGGCCAGTTCATTATATATGTTCTGTGAAATTCATATTAAAATAAGCATTTGTCAGTATTATTAATCACATCATCAGGAATTGTATAGCAATCATAGCATATTTAATGTAAAACAGGAGATGATGATTTAACTTCTAAAGCTTAACAAAATGTTTGTAGGCATTCTTATTTCTAAACTGCTTTGTGTCCTAAGAATTATTGTCAACATATTCATCATGAAAATGATATAAGTGGTTAAATTTACTACATGTAAATATTAGTAACAAGGTGAAAGTATTGAAAGCAGTTCCTTAATTTAGTTATTTTATGATCAAGATGTATATGTTTATTTGTATTTTACATTTGTTGTACTGTTTATTATCCTTCTGCCTTTTAATTCCAGAAACTCTGATCTCAGTTTTCTTTGAAAATTTCGTTGACACATTAAAAACATTCTAGTTTGTTAGGACCTACATGTTTTTGGTCTATGAAATATTTACCTGTATTGTCAATTAAAGATTAATTGCGTTTGACTGGAGTTTCTTTTCTTTTGCTTAATATTCTTTGGGACTGTAAACAGATAATTTAAGAAAAAAAAATTATTGACTGATTTATTTTACTGAACATTTTTTTTTCTAGAGTTTGTTAATTTTTCAAATTGATTATAAGAAGATAAATAAATGAAACAAGTACAATAGAAATATTTAACATCTTAAAGATAAGAGTACAGAGGAATCTAGAGCAAGCATTTGTATTAAATCAGATTTAATTTAAAGTTTTTCATACATTGGAGGATTGTTAATTAGGCCTTCTTGTCTTTCATTTCTATTGTATTTTCATTGACTCCCAACTGGTCTTGAAGTGTAAATGAGACAGCTTATGATGCCACAAAGCATAGGCACCTCAGGCCAGAAAATTTACGTAAAATGAGCTAGCCAACTCCACACTGCAGTTAATGATGTGGTAAATTTTTTGAATTTTTATTAAAGCACTCCATTGGAAATAATATCACTAAGCACTTTAGTAATATCACTGAAGTGAGGTGGACTGTTAGTACTAAAGAGAAAATGTGTTGGTTGAAAGAAATCCACCAATCAGAATGAATTTAGAACTCATGACTTTGTGATGTGTTTCTCTTGCGTCAGACAATCACTACTTTAGTGATGTGTTTCAATTGCATCACATCACATCAAATAAATGCTGTCTCAATAATGTGTTTCACTTATAATAGATAGAGACTATTTTCATTATGCATTTCATTTACATGGATCAAACAATCTGCTTTAGAGTAGTGCTAGGTCCAATCTGTGGGTGAGCTCACCCTGGCCATGAGGGTCATCTAATGAAACTCCCAACATATATCTGGTGGCATCTTCCCCTCTTCTGTATTTTAAGTGAAATATATCCCCCTAGGTGAACACATCAGTAAAAAGAGTGTTATGGATGTCAGCCAGATTTGCCAGGTCATTCAAGTGAACAAATTTCATCAGAGTGTAGTGTATGCAGTACAACATATATATCTTTAGATACGTGAGAAGTTGTGTGTGTGTGTGTGTGTGTGTGTGAGTGGCCATGAGAGAGACCGATACAAACATCTTTCTCCAAATGGCTTTAGAAGGAAGTTAGAATTTGTACATAAATGTTCCTGTCCATTAATGAAGCATAATTCTTTATTTTATTTTACTGGAAAAACATCAAGATTACTAATAATGGCAATAAAGTAAAATGCAATAATTTGCAAAATATAAAACCTCAAGATCGCTAATAATGGCAATAAAGTAAAATGCAGTAATTTGCAAAATATAAAACCTCAAGATCACTAATAATGGCAGCAAAGTAAAATACAGTAAATTGCAAAATATAAAACCTCAAGATCATTAATAATGGTAGCAAAGTAAATTACAGTAAATTGCAAAACATAAAACCTCAAGATCGCTAATAATGGCAGCAAAGTAAAATATAGTAAATTGCAAAACTGTAACTCGAGACCACTAATAATGGCAGCAAAGTAAAATACAGCATTAAAAAAAATAGTCAAATTTTTACTTAGTCAAGAATTATTTATAGTTTATACAATTAATCTTTGAATCAACATGAATGATTATGTTTTGAGCCAAAGCATTTGTTACACAATGCAAGAGCTTTGTTATATATGGAAAACATCAGTGCACAGAAGTGGATATCACTTTTAGTCAATGTGTGCCCTCAATAAAAATTATGTTTTTAAAACTCAATACAAACAATAACCCAACATGGAACAGATCCTATGATGTATTTACAGATGACACAAATAAAATGCACAACTTTTATAATAATACATTTCATAAAGAGAATGCATATAGAATTACGTGACAAATAAAAGAAGGGGTGAAAATAGTTGTCACACTAAGCACTCTCCATAAGGAAATTCACATTGTGCTAAAACAAAGTGCTTTCTCTATGGAAACTCATGCTATTCTAAAGTGCTAATCACTCTCCATAAGGAAATTCGTGCTGTGCTAAAGCAGAGTGTTAATAATAGATAAAGCACTCTTTATATGGAAATTTATGCTTTACCAAAACTGTTTGATAAGTTCTCTGTATAAGGAAATTCATGTTGTACTATAGTATAATAGTGTTAACTAAGTGCTCTGTATAAGAAAATTCATGTTGTACTATAATAGTGCTAAGTGTTCTGTATAAGAAAATTCATGTTGTACTATAATAGTGTTAACTAAGTGCTCTGTATAAGAAAATTCATGTTGTACTATATTAGTGTTAACTAAGTGCTCTGTATAAGAAAATTCATGTTGTACTATATTAGTGTTAACTAAGTGCTCTGTATAATGATTTACATGCTATACTACAGCAGATTTACTAATGGGAAATTACTGTGCCTTATATGTGAATAAAAGAGTTAAGTTAAACATTAAAATACTGAGTTTTATACATGAAAAGTTCATTTAAATACTATAATACTAAGTTTTATAAGTGATCAGAGTTCAATTAAACACTAAATTACTAAACTGTATTTATGAAAAGTTCAGTTAAATACTATAATATTAAGTTTTATAAGATAAAGTTCGCACTTAATTACTAAACAGTTAAATACTATATTAAGCTTTAACATGAAAAGAGTTAAACTCTAAAATACTGAGCTTTAAACGAAAAAAGTTAATCAAACACTGTAAAATACTGAGCTTTAAACGAGAAAAGTTAACACTGTAAAATATTGAGCTTTAAACGAGAGAACTTTAATCAAACACTGTAAAATATTGAGCTTTATTCACGAACAGAGCTTAGTTAAACTGTAAAGTACTGTGCTTTATACGCGAAAAGAATGGTTCATTTAAATAAAACATACTAACATTATATACGAAGAGTTCATTTAAATTCTAAAATACAGGAATTTTATACATAAAAAGAAGAGTTCGGTAATCGGTTAAACACAAACGTACTGACATGTATATATGAAAAGGTCAAACTCTAAAATAGAACTGTATACATAAATTAAATTTGTGTTCAATTAAACACAAATATACTGAGCTTTATATTTGAAAAGAAGGGTTTAGTTTAACATGAAAATACCATGTGTTGTATTTTAAGTGATCTGTTAAAACAGTACTTCAAATACTGATCTGCATGTGTGACTAAGTCCGATTTAATGAAGTCAAATTGGGCTTTATAAGCGAAGGTAGATAGGTGCTAGTATTTCAAAAAAATGTTAATTAATTCACCAAATTAGAAAGAAAAAAATCCAGTTAAATGGTATCTTAAATATGGAGTCAATGGAGTTGAAAAAAGGATCACAGGGCTTAGCAGCAAGAGAAAGAAGGGGTGGGGTCACTGTATTGCAGTGACCTGTACACCGGAAATGACCAAAGGGAAACAAACATTTGGCCTCTCCAGAGGGCCCACTGCAAACGTCAACTGTATTTGTCTCCCTTGTGGAGGGCAATAGGAACTTAACCTTGAGGTCACTTAGAAAATGTGACAAATGGGAAGGTGTTGGATGCATGTTGAGCTCACCAAGAGTAAATAGTTAATTATATTCTTCTTTGGTACTTGCTCCAAAGTTATCAAGTGTGTTGACAGATGGAGGGAGAGTTCTGCTTAAAAAAATAAAAATAAGCAAATGAAAATAATCTCTTATGCACATAACCCAGTTGTTTCCTTAGTCTGCATCTATTTGTACTATTTCTGCTTTATTTATACTAACCCTCTTATTCTGCTTTGTTTATTTTAGCCCATTTATATTCGCATTGAATTGTTAGCCATTCATTTCTGATTTACTTTTGTTAGCGTTTTATTTATACTTTTCTTTTTATTAGCCATGTATTTCTGCTTTGCTTTAGGTAGCCATTTATTTACTTCATGGATTTTCTTTTCTAATTTAGACTTTTTATGTTTGTTTCACATTGCTCTACATTGCTTTAGTTTTTTTTAGCCCATGTATTTGTTTCACACTGTTTTCGTTTAAAGAGCATACGATTTCTGCTTTTTCTTTGTAATTGCCATATATTTCATGTTGCTCTCTTTTTAAATAAATAAATATATATTGCTTAGATTTGTGTTAGAATATTTAATTTGTTTTGCAAACATTTTTATTCAAAAAAAGTATTTATTTTCACGGCAGAATGAAACGCCCTCTCACTCTTTCTGTCATCTCTCTATCACCATAAATGCGCACTATTTGACAAATGACCACTGGACACTTACTTCAGCCATAGAAACGAGGAATATTTCCTAAAAGTCACGTGCTCTCTACACTTTCCTAACCCCTAGTGGTCAGTTACGGTTGGCCAGTATCAGGCCATTGGTCGATTATGATGTTATGCAATAGGTTATGAAATCTACCTATGTTGACCGCAACCGTTTAGCATAACAGACAATGCATTAATTTAAGCAACAATGCCTAACTAGTAAGTGCCGTTATTTAAATAGAGCTCCAGCCACATAATTTGTAAAGGCAACGAAATAAGCTTTTTAGTGTGGCATGTTACCTCAGGGTATTGTTTTGTTACCATTTGGAGAAATTCCTACACTGTTCACTACATAATTATAATCCTAACATGCAGTGCATGATGTCTACTGTTAAAACTTTCACTAGATAAATTTTAGCGACATAAATACAGCGCACCACAGTTTTACAATAAACGTTTCATAAACAGGAAGCATAGAGAAGTAAGTAACAAATAAAAGAATGGGTGAAACTATTTGTCACAACCTCAATGCTGCTTGCTGTCTTTTACGAGAAGTGCATAGTGTAATGTATAAGAGAAATGCTCATAGACAAAACAACGCAGTACACTCTTTTGCAGGCAGTAAAGGGGGGGGGTTGTAATTGTGTCGTTTGTATACGTGTCAGGAAGTAACGGCTGTGCTTGTGTCAGGAAGTAACTGGGACTGGGCGTGTTATGTTAATTGTCAGGCAGTAAGGGGGTTTATGTGTTGTTTACTTGTCAGGAAGTAACGGTTGTGTATGTGTGTTATTTACATGTTAGGCAGTAACGGGATTTGTGTCATGTTTAAATTTGTTAGGAAGTAACGTGGTTTGTATGTTATTTACTTGTCAGGAAGTAACGGTTGTGTTTGTGTGTTGTTTACTTGTCAGGAAGTAACGGTTGTGTTTGTGTGTTGTTTACTTGTCAGGAAGTAATGGTTGTGTTTGTGTGTTGTTTACTTGTCAGGAAGTAATGGTTGTGTTTGTGTGTTGTTTACTTGTCAGGAAATAATGGTTGTGTTTGTGTTGCTTACTTGTCAGGAAGTAACGGTTGTGTTTGTGTGCTGTTTATTTGTGAGGAAGTAACGGGGTTTGCGCGTGTGTGTTGTTTATCTATTAGTAAATAATGTGTTGTAATTGATATTATTAACTTGTCAGGGAGTAATGGGGTTTGTGTGTGATAATGTGTGTTTTGTCAGAGAATTCTGTTTGAATACGGGTATAATGCACGAATGCACTGTACAACAACAGGCTGCTGACGTTAATTTATGTTAACACTTTCATCAGCAAATTTTATTTGAACTAAATAAATATTTCCTAGAAACGTATTTTTAATTTACTTTTAAATGTTCCTTTAGACAAGGTACCAAAGACACTTGAAGTAAATAAATATTGCCTAGAAACGTATTTTTAATTTACTTTTAAATGTTCCTTTAGACCAGGTACCACTGACACCGTCTGAAAAGGTAGCAAATGATGCACTGCGATACCCAGACCTACACTGATCACGTGATCAATTGTCTGTAAAACTGATCTAAACTGGATATTGACATTTGTGGAATACGTCACAACCATCCAGAAGAAAGGAACGCTTAGATGACATTACAACATCGGAAAACTTTCGTGAATGAAATTCTAAAACTATTTCATTTTCGTGGGTTCTAGCATCCGTTTTCCAAAATGGCTTTGTAACCTCATAAACAAACACGCAGAATTAATTTATTTATTGCAGATTAATCACTATAGATAGATAGATAGTCAAAATACGAAAGTTTTTTTTCCACACCTATCAGATATGTTTAACAACAAACAAAAGCTAGTTCAGCTCAAGGAAAGTTGCAGTACGGTGTAGATTTACAATTAGCACTTGAAATTAGTGGGCGTCGTGACCTTATGGCCTAGCCAAGCACGGCTTTACACAAGCGAGTCAGCATTCCTTGTAATTGAATCGTTTCTTTACAGAGAGATGACCCTCGGCAATAAGTGCACTTAATTGGGGAAGGATTTTTTTCTACTCTTATACACACCTCCCCATCAACCACCCATCACTCACACCCCCTAACCTCCCAGCCTGAGTAGGGTATTTTGATCTTGCCTTGAGGCACTGTATAGTTAACCTAATGGTTACCGCCATCTTGGAAATCAGTTAACATTGGAAACATGCAGATATTAATGAAGTTAATTCGTACCACAAGTGACATTGAATTAAAGTAATAATTTACCACAATTTATATATCTTACTGATATTAACTGACATTTTACCAGAACTCACCTATATTTCAGTGATATTTTAACCATAATTAACAATAAGAAACAGCAGATATGCTTGTCTATGTGACGTCACCTCTTATTATCGCTTTACCTTCGCCTATTTGAGTCAATACATCTGCGTTCATTTGGGACAATTTACCTTTGTTTCTTTAAATCACTTATCTTTATTCCTTCAGATCATTTTACCTTTATTTCTTAGAGTTAAGATATTTCTGTTTATAAGTGTTTTAGTGTGAAGAGAAGATACTACGACAGCAAAGCGTGTCAACATCTGCTACATCCGCATCCTTTCATCGGTCGACAGTAATTTATCGCCAAGCGTCATCACATGATGTTAGGTCACTGTTCAGAGCAGGTCTCCTTGTTCCAGCAACATCACACTTTAATATAGGAACCCTTTAGTCATTAAGAGACGTGTTTTCGGAGTCTCCATGTGTGAGTAATAATTCATTGTAACATAGAAACATTTCAGGCATTAATTAAAGTTTTCAGATCAGGTCGCCATGTTTCAGCAATGATTAAATTAATTGTAATACAGGAACACTTTGGCCATTAGCTGGTTACTTGTGAATTTAAAATATTATGTTGGAATTTTGGTAGAGTATTACCGCTTGAAACATTTGGTTTACGCTTGAATCTAACAGCTAATAGTTTTTTTTTTTAAAATGCATCCATAATAGTCTTGATTTCTAGATGTAATGACAACTCTTCTTGGACAAAGCTAAGTTGACTATAAAGAGTTCTCTCCCATATGCCGTACTGAATCGCTTACATTAACATTTGAAATGATAAAGAAATTCTCAAGTCTATCTATCTATCTATCTATCTATCTATCTATCTATCTATCTATCTATCTATCTATCTATCTATCTATCTATCTATCTATCTATCTATCTATCTATCTGTGTGTCTCTCTGTGTCTGTCTGTGTGTGTCTGTCTGCGTGTCTGTCCGTTTGTCTCCCTGTCTGTCTAATATATGTGCGTGTGTTTCTTGGAGCATTCAACTATCGAAAACACACCCTATCTTCATACAATGAAAACAGACAAAATGTTCACACACAAATTACGTCCTCGAAGGAACTGCAAACACATGAATATTATTCCCTCTTTTTCTTACTCACTCAGACAATCACTAGCACACCTTAGATGTACCCAGCCTACAGTTGACGCAGATGTGCATCATGTCGGTGTTTGCTCGCGCACTTGGCGATCAGGACGCAGTCGGGATGGTAGCTCACACTGATACAGGCGGACTGGGTGTAGACAAGAAAAACAAGTGTGCATTGTGTTTGCATCTTTCATAGAACAGCTATACACTTCTTCACCAGCAATTCAAAGAAATGTCCACTCCCGTATAATGTTTTTAAAAAATTCATATACTGGCACGCGTGTTTCATGTGTCACCTAAAGAGCCTAAACACCAAGTACATTAAACCTACACCAGGGATATCAAAATTATTCCCGGGACATTATATTTGTATTCTAAGATGAAAGAAAAATGCATTTCAAACTGGTTGTCGAACAATACATACCCGAGCCCACACACTATCAAAATACCCGTTTTAGAACACCGCCTGCAGACGCTTTGTGTGACGCACGAAAGCAAGCAAGTTGTAAAGTATCTCGTTTTCTGACAGTTAATAGGACATGACCAGAAAGCTTTTTGACATTTGTAAGGATCTAGACTTTTCAGGGGAGTACACACTCCACACTCCAGCCGATAAGGGGTAAGGCACACTCCCTTTTTTTTTTTATAATTTCAAGACGAAATTCTAAATATATCTGATATCAATAGTGCTTTTAAACACTGGTTCGAATTGAAACGAAGTGTTATGTTTTTAAACAACCGAACTTTTATCTACCTATTCTGCGACTACTACCGGCGAGTTTCATACTGCGAACAGTTATAATTATTGACATTGTTTTAAGCTACTTTTACTGACACCATTTAAAGCTACCTTTACTGACATTGTTTTAAGCTACTTTTACTGACACCATTTAAAGCTACCTTTACTGACATTGTTTTAAGCTACTTTTACTGACACCATTTAAAGCTACCTTTACTGACATTGTTTTAAGCTACTTTTACTGACACCATTTAAAGCTACCTTTACTGACATTGTTTTAAGCTACTTTTACTGACACCATTTAAAACTACCTTTACTGACATTGTTTTAAGCTACTTTAACTGGCACATTTTAAAGCTACCTTTACTGACATTGTTAAAAAGTACTTTTACTGGCACATTTGAATGATATTGTTATAACCTGCTTTTACTGGCACTGTTTTAAGCTACCTTTACTGACATTGCTTTAAAGCTAACTTGATTGATACTATTTTAAGCTACTGTAATTGACACTGTTTTAAGCTGCCTTAACCTACACTGTGTGACACGTGCGCCACTTAGTTAATGAAGATAATTATTATTATTAATTAATATTTCATAACTTATTTCAAGTAATGTTAATATTAATTTTATTTTTATTAATGATCCCCCTACAGACACCACTCGTCTCTCACTTGGCGGATATTTGGGCGTTGTAAACGTTTTGACAATTCCACAACATAAAACAACATTTACAACATTATTTAGTCACATAAGGTTTTCTGCAGGTGGAAAACTTCTTACTAAGGAGAAGACAAATTCGACTTTAATCTATATTTAGCGAGCCCCCATCCACCCACTTTCTTCTCCAACATAAGAATATCAATATCAATATGCGTAAGAAGGTCAATAAATTTAACAATAAATTTATTAAAAGAAAAAATCAACTATACAAATGAAACAGATATTTTGACATCAATATTCCATGAACCCACATTCGGATAATTATAGTTTATAGTCTCTCTTTACATATATATATATACATATAATAATAAAACTACAGCTAATTATAGTTTAACAAAAGAGTTAATACAAATTGCAGGTTAATCATATCAGAGAATAGAAATGGAGTTATTAGAAAAGGTTATTATAAACTTCACATAACCTGGATTAAGTACAGCTTCCCCAGTCTTTAGAGTGGCATTTTCAATCACATCACCATGTCAAAATGTTTGCGCTCAGCCCGTGTTCCTGCCTCGTAAGCAAGAAAACACTAATGCGTTGTTACTCTCAACCAACCTGACACTCTCTTGCCATCAGTTTCTTGATGCTAAAGTACATAAGTCTAGTGAAGATAACCCAATCATTGTGATTGTGTTCTGCTCAACCGACCTGGCACACTCTTGCCGTTAGTTTCTTGAGCAATACAATCACAATGACTGTGTTATATTCACCGATCTGATGTACTTAGCATCCTTGCTTTGGTACTTCAAAAGTAGGAGTGTAGCATACTCCCTTATGCTTACACACTCTGCAACACACTTGCAAGTTTCCCACGCTATCCTGGTCAGTCAAGTCTCGACTAGTGAACAAACGAAGGGTATCTAGGAACTTGAAAGTTGAACTTGAGGCTCCTCTTGAGACTCACAGCTCAGGGTTGAACTCACACTCAGAGACTCAACCCACAACCAAAGAAGAAGAAATCAGAAGGCTGCTTGCTGAAAACTCAATCTAACGATTACCTTCAGAGCCGGACTTCTCTCTTCAAATTCAAAAGTGAATAGACAGCAAAATTCTCTACTGCAAGTAAACTCCTTAAACCCAGCCCATTGTCTAGTCTCGTTCTCACAAATCATAATCATTGGAAAATTTTAAAAAATGCTCATTCAGTTTCCACTAGGTCAGCAAATCTAGAATATTCTTCTATTAAACTGTTTACTTCAAACTCAGACACTTTCAAAATAACACCTAAAGAGTGCCCAAGGTCGGATCACTGACAATTTAGCAGCTTAAATAACAATTAAAATTAAAAATAAGGAGGGGCGAATTTACTTTGTCACTCTGTTTTAAGGTACCTCCACTAACATTGCATTAAACTACTTCACTGACATTATTTTAAGCTATTTTCACTGTTTAATTAACTTCACTCACTACTAATTTCTTTACAATTACTTAATGATACTACATGGAACTACTATCAGTGTTTTTCACTACACATATCACTTGTAACTGATAGAACGTTTTGTAATGACTGACTTTACTTGTAACTGATAAAACATCTCGTAATGACCGACTTTACTTGTAACTGATAAAACGTCTTGTAATAACTAACTTTACTTGTAACTGATAAAACATCTTGTAGTGACCGATTGTAACTGATAAAACTTCTTGTAATGACTGACTTTACTTGTAACTGATGAAACGTCTTGTAATGACTGACTTTACTTGTAACTGATAAAACTTCTTGTAGTGGCCGACTTTACTTGTAACTGATAGAACGTCTTGTAATGACTGACTTTACTTGTAACTAATAAAACGTCTTGCAATGACCGACTTGTAACTGATAAAACTTCTTGTAATAACTGATTTTACTTGTAATTGATAAAACATCTTGTAATGACTGACTTTAACGTAACTGATAAAACGTCTTGTAATGGCCGACTTTACTTGTAACTGATAAAACGTCTTGTAATGACTGACTTTACTTGTAACTGATAAAACGTCTTGTAATGACCGACTTTACCTGTAACTGATAAAACGTCTTCTAATGACTGACTTTACTTGCAAATAATAAAAAACTTCTTGTAATGACTGACTTTTCTTGAAAAATAATAAAAACGTCTTGTAATGACTGACTTTACTTGAAAAATAATAAAAACGTCTTGTAATGACTGACTTTACTTGAAAAATAATAAAAACGTCTTGTAATGACTGACTTTACTTGAAAAATAATAAAAACGTCTTGTATTGACTGACTTTACTTGTAAATATCACCCACATATTGTTTTTACTACACACTGCTAATACTACTGACATTGTTTATTCCTAGCCAGGCCGTCATCATTCTTAATATATGTAGCTTTAGTTCTCTGTCAGTCAGCGTCACGGGTCTAATCAATTTCTTCTTGATCTTTGTCAGTCAGCGTCACGGGCCAAATCAATTTCTTCTTGACCTGTATCAGTCAGCATCACGAGCCTAA
Organism: Sinotaia quadrata; assembly: GCA_028829895.1. Taxonomy (NCBI): domain Eukaryota; kingdom Metazoa; phylum Mollusca; class Gastropoda; order Architaenioglossa; family Viviparidae; genus Sinotaia; species Sinotaia quadrata. Next base: position 61,255,867 of record CM054177.1, on the reverse strand, counting down.
TCAATTTCTTCTTAACCTTTGTCAGTCAGCGTCATGGGCCTACGCCCTAATCAATTTCTTCTTGACCTTTGTCAGTCAGTGTCATCTGCCTAATCAATTTTTTCCTGACAGGATCCTCACATAACACTCAACTAGCGCTCTATCTACGGCATGCACAACTTAATCTTGACCCAAATAACATTTCATTTGCGTTCTATCTATATCAAGCACAACTTAATCTTGACCCAAATAACATTTCATTTGAGTTCTATCTATATCAAGCACAACTTAATCTTGACCCAAATAACACTTCATTTGCGCTCTATCTATATCAAGCACAACGTACTCTTGACTCAAATAAATATCAGATTTGGACATTTACTAAGGTAGAAAGGTCATAATTTTACATTTTGTGTAAGAGGTTGATATATATATATATATATAACTGATATAACTCGTTTCACTACTGAATATAACTCGATTCACTCCTAAATATAGCTTGTAAATTATGACATGATTAACAATTTATTGCGGCATATAATATGATAAATTATTGCAGTATATATTATTACAGGTTATTACAGCATATTATAGGAGCTTATTTATAAAATTTAACACTTTTTATGTTTCAAATTAGAAAAGGGATTTTTATTGTATAATGTGAAAGGATATATTAATAGAAATGAATCAAAATTCACACTACAAACAATAACTTAATTTATATTACAAATTATTAATAGAACAATTTAAGTTGTTATGAAATCTGAAGATAATTCAATCGATGGTTAAAAATTACTTCTACTATCAAATCTAAACCGCAATTCATATATAGATCGATTTGTGTACCGTATTTCTTTGTACTTATTTAATATTCTTTTTTTTTGTCCTCAGTATGAGTTAATTATAAACAATAGAGAAATAAGCAAACAAATAAATTAGTTGGTTTACTGTTTTATTTCATACTTTCGAAATACTTCGCCTTCTTTTGCCAATTTCTTCAAGAAATTGCTTTGGTAAATCTTTCAATTAATTTGTTCTGCCAGTTTCTTCAAGAAATTGTTTTGGCAAATATTTCAATTAATTTGTTCTGCCAATGTCTTCAAGAAATTGCTTTGGTAAATCTTTCAATTAATTTCTTCTGCCAATTTCTTCAAAAAATTGCTTTGGTAAATCTTTCAATTAATTTCTTCTGCTAGCTTCTTCAAGAAATTGCTTTGGTAAATCTTTCAATTAATTTCTTCTGCCAATTTCTTCAAGAAATTGCTTTGGTAAATCTTTCAATTAATTTCTTCTGCTAGTTTCTTCAAGAATTGCTTTGGTAAATCTTTCAATTAATTTGTTTTGCCAGTTTTTTGAAGTGATCTATTTAATAATATTCTCTAATAATCACCATAGGAAGTTCTATCAAATAACCAGTTTGTGTAATTTATTGAATACAAACTTGTTAGTCTATATTAACATGTTTTATCTATTCCTTTAAGTGACGCTTTTCACTATGACCCCTCCCCCCCATAACACAGTTCTTATGGCAGTTCTTTCAAATAATTTAGTGTAGTAATTAAAATAAACACAGTATATGGACAGCTTAATATAGTGCTTTTTGTGGATTCTCTAACATTGTAAGCAGTGTGTTGGTAATTTATTTATGAAATACAAATAACGCACACACACACAATCACGCACATACATCAACAATCACGCGTGCGCGTACACACAATCAAGCGCGCACGTGCACACATACAAAATCATGCACTATTTAAAAGCAAACACTCCGGTAGAAATGAACACTATGCACTATGCTAAGGACAGATCGTATAGCCGAGAACACTAGTGGGTATAGCCACAAATGTGTTATGCTATTCGAATTTAGCTTCTTACAATGTCATCACAATGCCATCGCAATGTCATCACAACATCATTACAATGTCATGCCTTATAGATATGTGTGTAAACATACCATCACAAAGAAGACAGTCCACTTTTAGGTCATTTGTAAGAAATCAAGACTTATATTACAAATAAATCTGTGTGTAAACATACCATCACAATGAAGACAGACTACTGTTAGGTCATTTGTAAGAAATCAAGACTTATATTACAAATAAATCTGTGCTGTAAAATACCTTCACGCAAATCAATTTACTGTTTAATAATAACAGATCTTGTGATTATTTAATTTCGAAGGGAAATGAGTGATTTTCAGGAACGTAGCTTGTTGCATTCTATCATTTTGTTGTTGTTGTTGAATTTTAAAAAAATCACTTTAACCGATCGGTCCAGAGATGCATTAATTACATTCGCCTTAAAAATGCTCATTAGAATTTAGAAGTATTAATTACATTCGCCTTAAAAATGCTCATTAGAATTTAGAAGTATTAATTACATTCGCCTTAAAAATGCTCATTAGAAGTATTAATTTCATGCATTATCTGCTTTGGTATGTGTATGTGAGCGTACATAACTCTCCGTACATATATCTGATTTCAAAAAAAGACTGATCAACTTACCACAGTGAATTGCAGTCCACTTTCGACCATTTCAGTCCACTTCCACAAGCGGTGTTACCTTGCCATTGTATACCACTGAAACCCACTCCATGAAGCTTTTCCTGTACCCCTCCGTGAATCGTGCACCACTAAATACCACTCAAATAATCACTTCGTTATTATTCTCGTACTAATCACATCTCAAGATTGCGCATGGGAGTATGTAGACCACTCTCTAAAATGTTCTCAGGAATGTGTCTATATCACGCAGTACTCTTTCTCAAACCGTACTAGTGAAACCATTGTACAAAGTGTTCTCAAACCACTAACTTCTTATTGCCGTACAAGTAAAACCACTGTACAAAGTGTTTTCAAACCACTCTCTAGAGACTACGCCATGAATTTTTTTTTATAGCACTGCCTGAACCATTTATTTAAATATTCTGATTTTGCCCGTGCCTCTTAGCACCACTCTGATTTCCCCACGGCGTTGCAGTTTCCATTCTTCATTATTCATGATCGAGTCCATTGGCTGATCAGATTATCAAATTATAATTTGATAAAGATAAAGATATTCGTAAAGATAATTATCTTTACGAATCAAAAATATTTCATAACAATGGAAATGTGAAATTAGTCAGCTATTCAGAGGTAAACATTACCCAGACTGGAGAAAGTCATTTACCGAGGCAATCATTTCATAAATTGTACAAGTCTCAATAGACTGACGTAACTGTTTCTCAACTTGTAACACAAGTACCATTATAGTGAGTTATAATCAATACACAAATTGGTAAACAAAATATACTGAATCACTTTGTAAATTATATACTGCTGCATGAATTTGAAACAATTCAATACAAAGCTCATAGCATTATCCTTGTCACCAATTACGTTGAAATGAAATAGCTCTGTCACGTCACTCGTTAATAAAATAACACTCTCAGTCACGTCACTTATTAATGAAGCAACAATCACGTCGCTTATTAATTTAGTAACACTCAAATGACGTCATTCATTTGTTATACAAATTAATTTGCAGTTTCGAAACGCAATTTCTTGCTCATCAGTTGCAGTTGCCTGAAGAAACTCTATCCTTGCACGATCACTTTATAATAAAGTAACGCTCTACTATTATCCAATTGTTTATAATAAAGTAACGCTCTACTATTATCCAATTGTTTATAATAAAGTAACGCCCTACTATTATCCAATTGTTTATAATAAAGTAACGCTCTACTATTATCCAATTGTTTATAATAAAGTAACGCTCTACTATTATCCAATTGTTTATAATAAAGTAACGCTCTACTATTATCCAATTGTTTATAATAAAGTAACGCTCTACTATTATCCAATTGTTTATAATAAAGTAACGCTCTACTATTATCCAACTTTATTGCAGGAGACGCACCAACTTAAATGCTGCAGGAGACACCCAACTTGACTGTTGCAGGAGACACACCAATTTGACTGTTGCAGGAGACACACCAACTTGACTGTTGCAGGAGACATCCAACTTGACTGTTGCAGGAGACACACTAATTTGACTCGACTGTTGCGAGAGACATTCTAACTTGGCTGTTGCAGGGGACACACCAACCTGTCTTAAAATCTCTACTTGCTAATTGTTTGTGAGACTAAAATTAACAAGGGAAATAAAGTGTTTTACACGAAATACATTTTTACGAAAATTACATAAATAAAAATTGTTGCATAAAATTAATTCTACTTAAGGTCTTCCTGAAAATAGCTACATGACAATGTCTACACGAAAACTACTGTCTGCTTTAAATATATCTATTTGCTAAAATGGGGGAAATAAAAATTGTTGTATAAAATTAATTCTACGTAGAGGTTTTCATGAAAATAGCTAGACGAAAACTTGTCTGCTTTAAATGTGTTTGCAAATGATCGGCTTGAATATGGTCTATACAAAAACTTGTCTGCTCTAAATGTGTTTGCAAATGATCGGCTTGAATATGGTCTATATAAAAACTTGTCTGCTCTAAATGTGTTTGCAAATGATCGGCTTGAATATGGTCTATATAAAAACTTGTCTGCTCTAAATGTGTTTGCAAATGATCGGCTTGAATATGGTCTATATAAAAACTTGTCTGCTCTAAATGTGTTTGCAAATGATCGGCTTGAATATGGTCTATATAAAAACTTGTCTGCTCTAAATGTGTTTGCAAATGATCGGCTTGAATATGGTCTATACAAAAACTTGTCTGAGAAAGTGAGCATTTTTGAAAATGACTAAATAAAATTTGTAGACTTAAAAAAAAAAAACTTAAAAAAAATAATAAAATATTAAAGAAAATAGGGCTAAAAGAAAATGAATTGAGATTGCCTACACGAACGAGATCTGTATTACAACAAATCTGTAACACACAACCGAGCTCTATCGAGAGTTGCCTTACAAAGCCTGACATTGCTTATCCTATGAAAAAGAAACACACTAGAGGAACAACCGAGCTCTATCGAGAGTTGTTATAAAGCCTGACATTGCCTATCCTATGAAAAAGTGCCATTTTTAAATTGCTAGATATATAGAGTGGAGGAAATAGTAAACTAGTGTGTTGTACTCAAGCAAGCCACCTTTGACCTAATTAGTACACATCCGGGCACGGGGAAGTGTACTGCTCCCGCTCCGTGGTGCCTGAGAGTAAAGATTACCAGCTCGCAAGTAAAATAATTATATTCCGAGAGAGGTCAATACATTCTCGGGGTGGACAATATATTCCCAGAGCGTCTATGTATTCTTAAAGTAATCAGGCATTTTCGAAGTGGTCAAAGCATTCCCTGTGCGGTTAACAGTTATTTTATATCAAATTGTATTCTATAGGTAAGTATTCTATACTTCCAAGATTTTTTTTATATCTCGTTATTGAAATTCTGAAATATTCTGTAAGTTTGCTCTAGTGTTCGCCAGTCATAATGTCAAATAATAAAGAATTTGTTTTTCAAATTCTGTTTCCTGATAGGGTTCTTTAATCACGATTTGAAATGATAAAGAAATTCTCAAGTCTATCTATCTATCTATCTATCTATCTATCTATCTATCTATCTATCTATCTATCTATCTATCTATCTATCTATCTATCTATCTATCTATCTATCTATCTATCTATCTATCTATCTATCTATCTATCTATCTATCTATCTATCTATCTATCTATGATGCGGTGATGGGCGTAGAGTAGAGGGTCAGCACAAAGATGAACTTGATGATAGACAACCATAGCAAAGGACGACAACATGCAACACCGTGTTAACTTGAGAGACTTTATTTTTATGGCCTGCCAACTTATTCTCTCTCTTATTTTACATAGTTCTCTTTTCAGTTTTCTCTCCTCTCTCTCTCTCTCTCTCTCACTCTCTCTCTCTCTCTCACACACACACACACACACACACACACACACACACACACACACACACACACACACACACACACACACACACACACACACACACATACACACACACACACACACACACACACACACACTAGTCACGCCAGTATACTAGCAAGAAAGCCTCTTGAATTTGAAAGCTACCCTAGAACCATGCATTACTTCCATTTATGTGTTTCTTACTTTTGTTTAGATGTAATTAACTTGTTTTCTTACTTTTGTTTAGATGTAATTAACTTGTTTTCTTACTTTTGTTTAGATGTAATTAACTTGTTTTCTTACTTTTGTTTAGATGTAATTAACTTGTTTTCTTACTTTTGTTTAGATGTAATTAACTTGTTTTCTTACTTTTGTTTAGATGTAATTAACTTGTTTTCTTACTTTTGTTTATATGTAATTAACTTGTTTTCTTACTTTTGTTTAGATGTAATTAACTTGTTTTCTTACTTTTGTTTAGATGTAATTAACTTGTTTTCTTACTTTTGTTTATATGTAATTAACTTGTTTTCTTACTTTTGTTTATATGTAATTAACTTGTTTTCTTACTTTTGTTTAGATGTAATTAACTTGTTTTCTTACTTTTGTTTATATGTAATTAATTTCTAAATCCACGGAGTTATGTGGTGACTTTACTAAGGAAACTACATTAATTATTCTTTAAACAACCCTTTCCTTTCATATAATTTGAAAGATAACTTACAAAATAAAAACAAAAATCTATATTGGCGCACTATAGGAAAACAATATTTACACAAATAAATCATAAAATACACAAAGAAAATAATATAAATGTTTTTAACTAATTTGGTAGATTTGTGCTTGTTAATAAGTTTTCGATTAGTTGGAAAACTGGTAGGTTTGTATTTGGCTTGCAGAAGTTCGTATTGTTTTCTGTTTGTATTAATTCACATTTTAAATTTGATATATATATTTGACTCATACTGGGATTTTTATAGACTGAATAAATTATCTTACTTTTAATTAATAAGCGAACATGCAATTCTAGGGGTGGGGTGGGGGTAAGGGAATTGTCAAAAATTATTTACTGGGAATTTTAATTATATTCATTAAATTTAATACACAATTGCTAATACTTGAATTTTTCATCTACTTATGGGGTGGTTTAAATTTTTATTTGATTTCTGACAAATAATTACTGAAAATTAATATTACTTGAAAAGGTCCAGTAATGAAAGGATTTGAGGTGTGCACATATAGAGTAGACCACACCCTGTCCTTTACAATGATTGTTGCCACAACTCTCCCGTGCAGCTCCATATAGAGTAGACCACATCCTGTCCCTTACAATGCCTGTTGTTACAAATATTCCGTACAACTTTATACAGAGTTGACCACACACTGTCCTTACAATGCCTGTTGTCACAAATATTCCGTACAACTTTATATAGAGTTGACCACACACTGTCCTTTACAATGACTGTTGTCACAACTATTCCGCACAACTTTATATAGAGTTGACCACACACTGTCCTTTACAAACCCGATACTTACTTTCATCTCCATTCAAACTTTCGCTTAGAAAATAGTCACCAGACGTGTGGAATAAGAAAATAGTCACCAGACATGCAATAAGAAAATAGTCACCAGACGTGTGGAATAAGAAACTAGTCACCAGACATGTGGAATAAGAAACTAGTCACCAGACATGTGGAATAAGAAACTAGTCACCAGACATGTGGAATAAGAAAATAGTCACCAGACAAGTGGAATAAGAAACTAGCCACCAGACATGTGGAATAAGAAACTAGTCACCAGACGTGTGGAATTAGTCACCAGACATGTGGAATAAGAAAATAGTCACCAGACGTACAATAAGAAAATAGTCACCAGACGTGCAATAAGAAAATAAAATGAGGGCGAGAAAAAGTACGAACGAATATTGAAAATCAAGAAATATTATGATCGAAGACAGAAATATATTGTAAGCTGGAAAGAAAGAAAATTGCGGAAAGGAAATAAATATAATGTAAGATGAAGCAAAATGAAATATGCGAAAAGGAAAGAATATTGTAATTGTAACGTGGTGTGATTTCTTACAGCCCTAAGAATGTGAGAGGGTGTTCCGGTAAACGTGCTACGCCGACAGACTTGTAGAATCTGCACACAGTGCGCATGCTCTTAGCTAATTTGCACTTCCGCTCTTATGCGCGGTCAGTCTAGTCTTTGTTTGTTGTAGTCAAGATATTCCCCCCACACCCGTGCCTACAAAGTGCTTAATTGAGGCGTTCTCCCCCCCCCTCCATCCTACATATGAATTGCTTAGTTCGTGGTCAGACTACAGAACAAATAAACTCTTTCCTGATGTCATTTGACGAATGTGCAAAGAGAGAGAGCACCTGAGTAAATCACGTGACAATCGTGAGCTTGCAAGCTACTCACGTGAAAACCTCCAAGTTATATAGAGCCAGTGACCTAATTATTTAGCATGGTCGACCTGTTCTCGTTAGCTTAAGCCTTTACGTAACAATTAAACAATAACTTAGTATTATTTGCGAATAATTACTGTTTCTGAAGATAACTCCTTTAAAACGATATATGGAATTTAAAATAACAAATAACTTGTTCCAAATTAGAAGGTTAAATATCACTTTTTTATTGTAGGTTAAAACTGTTTTCACATAGCTATTTAACTTATAATTAAAGTTTTCTTTCTAATATAAAATAATTTTATAGATTATTTAAAAATAAATTTCAGCTAAACTGGTAGAATTCAAATGAGAAATACTTTATGCTTTCACAAGAAAATAAAACAAATCTTAATTTAAAAAAGAATCAACAATATTTCCCCTCTCCCCTTTTCGAAAGAAACAATGAATATCCTACCCACAAAGCAGCAAACAAGCGACAAATAATGACTAAAACTACCACCCCTGAGAAATAAACAATCGGCGAATAAAAGTAACGAAACTCCTCCCAACCCATGTAACAAACAAACGACCAATAACAATGACACTTTTTCCTTTAGGAAAAAAACAAACGACTAATGAACAATGACATTTCTTCCTCTATGAAGCAAACAAACGACTAATGAACAATATTTCTTCCGCTATGAAACAAACAAACGACTAAATATAAAGTCAAACTCCTTCCTTCCCGGAAAGAAATAAACATCATTAAAACTATGAAACAATCAGTAATGAAGTAATCTAGCAACTTCTTCTTTCTTTCTTTTTTATTTATTTGTTTAAATGTGTATTTCTCACCAGAATCTTACTTCACCAGAATCTATATGAGAAATAAAGCAAGCGATGGAATTTAATTCAACTGAGTATAATTTTAATTTTTGACATACAGATTTTTAGATTAGCCATTTAAATAAGTCTCAAGGGAAATATTATAGAAACTCAGTGAACAGTGCACCCCCCCCCCCTGTTTTCCCCCTACCCTTTAGTCCCCAAACTTCATCATGAAGTTTATATATGAACTCAAGTGAACAGTGCAAACACAACCGTACTTTTCTAATGGTAATCTTTAGTCCCACACATCATGAATGTATAGACTTTCAAATGACTGATTATTTAATTATCAGGATCTTTAATATGATCAATTTTACATTTAATTATCATATTCTTGAAAAGGACAAGTGTTACTACTCTCTATCTTGCTATCCTTTAATAGGACCAGTTTTCTAATTAAGTCCCTTAATTTCACCACTCGATATGTAATTATTTCGTTTCTTAGTGAGACCATTTTCATTATTTTATATTTATTTCTCACCGCCCTTATTTTATTACGAAAGGAGAATTTATTTATTTATTAACGTTTTTAACATGACCAGCTTTACCGTTCAGTATTTAATTATCACTGCCCTAAATGCGACCACTTTGACTAATGTATATTGTAATATCACCACTTTTACTAGACTCTGTTTAATTAGCAAGTTCGTTCATACACAGATCTTTGCTTCTATATATTTCAGCAGCACCGTCTTAAAGAGAGAGCAAGCCTTACCGCTGTATATTTAATTAGCACGCTCGTTTATATGCAAGTCACAACACAGTATATTTAATTAGCACTTTCATTAGGTCTCAAGATGTGAAATGCGTTTTGCATTTAAAATAATAGTTACAATTTTACAGGTGTAATAAACCAATGACTTCTCTTTAGCAATGAACTTTACATATGTGTCATGAATTATAAACGACAAATGTATCATTCTGTAGCAAACCAATGACTTGTCCTTAACAACGGAAAGCAATGACTTCTCTTTAGCAATGGGTGTTACATACGTGTCACGCAATATAAGATAAATATGACATTCTCCAGAACCGATTTACAAAGAAAGACATTAATGTGAAAACTTAAGTACGTTATACATTTATTTCAAGCCTTTTCTTATCAAGAGACTTTCGTATATTTAAAAACAGCCATTGGACATAAAGAAGTTTTTAAAAATACAACTTAGAGTTATCTGATTGTCACAGTGCGGGCGGGCTTGTTACAAGCCGACCCGAGCTGAAGTTAGAGATGCAAGGGGTGAAGTCTATTTTTGGCCTGCTCCGGTGCACCTCCAAAAAAAGCCCGTGACGTGTGCCAGTACTACGTCGTGTCAGGTTGTTACATAGACACACATGACATACTCCATTGATGTTTGGGTGGGGCCCACTTTATTAGTGTCATGCCAAGGAACGTTTTATTGGCGGTGTGTGTTGTGAGTGTGTATCATAAATGTGAATAAATGGACGAACAGACGAACGGTGCAAAACAATAGTACAAATTCTTTCGTCCCTCTCAAAAACTATGAATAACAAGAGAGTTGAAAGATGTTTAAATCAGGTTATTTATTTCCCGATTTAAAAGGGGCACTACTCTTTCGCACAGTGATTAATCATTCATTCAACTTTCCAATGTCATGCACTCTTTGGGGAATAAGGGGAGATGAAAATGATGAAATTCAAAATATAAAATAAAGATTAATTACACAATTCTTATGCGGCAAATGGGGCCGCTTTAACAATAGTTGACATGTAAAATAAGCATTACTTTTAACATTAGAGTTCTTATTTTGCAAACGATATAATAGTGTTCATTTTCTTAAGAGTCCTAGACTTAAGTATGTGCGCGTTAGCCGTGCTAATGATTACTCACTATTAATGTCAGAGTTCCAAGGAGATGACGTAATCTCACACGTCACTTATAAGCGGCACTTCAAAGTGAAGATCACGGCGCAATTGAGGCGTCGCATTACAGGTGAAGACTCTGCAGAATCTAGGCACCACTTTCAGATTATCACGGGGAGAAATCTGAAATTTAGCTGACTGCTGTCAGCCTCGATAATTATCGTTGTTTGTCGTGGACACGGACACCTCAACGACGTTTAGCATTATCGGATGGAGTCGTCCAGTGGGATGTGTCGTCGCATTACATTGAGTGTAGAAATCCGGATATGTCTGTGAGAAAATCTCGGTGCTAGCCTCTCAATTTGCGGGATAGACTGCCAAAACGAACTCAGACAGGGGGAAGAACAAGTTGGTCCCTCGTGTCGTTAACTGCATACAACCAGCGTCGCATGCATCGGGTTTTTCTGGACAGCGAACTTTCCACTTTGCCAACAGTTATACTGAGTAATTTTGCCTCGCTACTCAATATATGGCATCAGACGGATGGAAAACGGATGGAAAGAGATTATTGCAGCTTTCCTTTATGAAATCTCTGTACATGAGATAATTCATACGTGAAGTTAGACTGGCTTCAGACGAATCGACGTTTTCAACATTGAGAGTAAAAGTCTTCATTTTGCCTCTTATATAGCTCTCACTGAAGGTTTCCAAAACTTCCAGAAGCTATGTCCTGTGACATGATTTTTGCCTTGGATATATAGTGGTAATCGTGATGCACGCTTTTCTGTGGTCAATTCTAATGCGCACTGGCCATTTCACTCGTCAACAACATGTGACGGTATTGCGCAGTTGTCCCAATTTATTTAATATACATATTCTTCATAAACTAATATATATATTCAATATGATAATTAACACACACTGTGTCACGAACGTCTGTCTACTAAAGAGATCTTAGGTGACCGTTACTGGAAGTTACATGCTACATACGAAAAATAACAAAACTCGGATTACTTCAATTAGTTTTGTTAGCGGTTTTTTAAAATGAAATAAAATATAATTTCTGTCCCTCATTTCCTGTGACACTGATCTTATAAGAAATTAATTACTGATACAATTGAACATATGGCAATTTATTAGTACACGTTTTGTCATTCTTTCTTTCTTTCTTTCTTTCTTTCTTTCTTTCTTTCTTTCTTTCTTTCTTTCTTTCTTTCTTTCTTTCTTTCTTTCTTTCTTTCTTTCTTTCTTTCTTTCTTTCTTTCTTTCTTTCTTTGTCTCACGCAAGCTGTTCTTAAAGAACGTTACGTATGCAGTATTTTCTTGAAGAAAGTGATTCATTGATAAATTGATATCACTTATAAATAAATGGTGTACCTCGACTTTCACGAGTAATGTTGATCTCTTTATGTTAGGCAAGAGTGACTTCCAGCATCACAGGTAGTTTGTCCCATTATATGAGCACAAAGGCTACATCATTCCAAACTTTCGGTAAAGAACAATTCAAACGATAATTGCTTAAGTGGTTTCATAATCTTCTAACATACACTTAAACAGGAGAGCTTTACGAATGATCAGTATTTTCCTATACTACTTTTATACACTTTAACAGTAGAGCAGATCAAAGGATCAATGATTTCCTAGTCTACTTTTATACACTTTAACAGTAGAGCAGATCAAAGGATCAATGATTTCCTAGTCTACTTTTATACACTTTAACAGTAGAGCAGATCAAAGGATCAATGATTTCCTAGTCTACTTTTATACACGTTAACAGTAGAGCAGATCAAAGGTTCAATCGTTTCCTAGACAACTGATTCACTTAAACAATAGAACAGTTCAAAGGAATTATCACTCTGCATTCATTACCGAAATTTTTTGTCATTGTCCCTAAACATTTGTATTGTTCATTTTGTTAATGTCCCCTCCCCCAAAAAAACAAAAACAAAAAACAAAAAACATTGTTCATTCTAGCTAGTGTCCTCAAAGATAAGTATTATGTCATGATACGCTTCCGTTAAACGGCTGAATAAATATACACAGTTAAAATGCCCACGCTGTTCAGGACATGTAACCACAGAGTTGTCTACCCTGTAATTTACACAATACAGAGTAGTCTACCCTGCGACTGACACAATGTATCGATGGAGCTGTTGAGCGGCAGGAGACAACTGACTAGACACGAACGGTAAACTCTGGTTTGATGTTCTTTCGTCATTTTCCGGCGCCCAGGGTCTGAGAATGGTAAGGACAAATAGGCAGGCTTCTGTTCGCTGTATTTTCAAAGGATGGCAGCAATTTAAAAAAATGAAAACGCATGGTAAGACAACACAAATAACGATATTTCAAGGAAATTGAAGCAGATTCATTCTCTTTGTATCTGTTAAAAATGTTTCCTTTCATGTAGAAAAAACTGTGTTTTGTAGGTCATGCACGAGTTTATTGGTGTGCATGACATAAAACATTATTGTGTGTCATTGTAACGAATATAAAACATTATTGTGTGTCATTGTAACGAATATAAAACATTATTGTGTGTCATTGTAACGAATATAGACGAATATAGTAAAGCCTGTAGACAGATTATTGTGTGTCATTGTAACGAATATAGACGAATATAGTAATGCCTGTAGACAGATTACTGTGTCTAGACTATTGTGTATACTATACCAAGATTTAAATGAAGTAAAACATTGCTGTATATCATGTAAAACAATAGTGTGCATCATGTAAAACATTGCTGTGTATCGTGTAAAACATTGCTGTGTATCGTGTAAAACATTGCTGTGTATCGTGTAAAACATTGCTGTGTATCGTGTAAAACATTGCTGTGTATCGTGTAAAACATTGGTGTATATCGTGTAAAACATTGCTGTGTATCATGTAAAACAATAGTGTGTATCGTGAAATAATATTACTGTTCGTAGTTGTAAAGACTGAGATAAAGTTATTCTATAATAAAATTAGCGTGCTTAATTTTGAAAAATATTTTTATCCAATGAAAGATGCATATACACGATAGTGTGTAACATGTAAAACACTGGTAATGTACCTTGAAACAGTATTACTGTTCGTCCTATTAAAAGACTGCGGTAAGGTTATGCTATACAGGAATTAGCGTGCTTAATTAATTTAATTTTTATCCTCTGCAAGACAAAATCCAGAAGAGTATAATTGTGAAAACTGTCAACGTTTGTTGTACGTCTTGTTTAAAGTGGTGTGTTTCTCGTAGAGATGTCAAATATACTATGATGCGTTTTCATTCTGTCATTTGTTTGACTCTTAACGAAGAATGATGTACATCTTTTTATTGCTTAGTAAATACTAACTTCAAGAGAAGACAGGAAGGTAACTGATTTGGAAACAAATACAAGCATTGTATGGAAATTGCTAATCGCACGAAAGCTAAAATTAACACACAAAGCCAAAACTAACACACAGTGCCAAAACTAACACACAGTGCCAAAACTAATACACAAAGCCAAAAACTAACATACAAAGCTAAAATTAACATACAAAGTTAAAACTAACACAGAAAACTAAGACTTACACAAACAGAAAAGATTAACCATAAGGACGCCACAGCTTAACTTGTAAAAGTTCACTATTCATTTACCACAGTAAGCCATATTATCAAAACGAAATCAAAACACAAAGCCACCACGATAGCCAAAATAGTGTAAAGTTCTAGAAAAACTCAAATACAAATTGCCACAGCTGAACCTGACAAGCTAAGATATTCTGTAGAAACAGCTAAAATAGTCCCTCTAAATGAATCACGACAGCCAAATAGTCCAAAGTTCTAGAGAAACTTAAATACAAACTACCACAGCGGACCCCAAAGGGCTAAGATATTCAGTAGAAATGGTCACTCTAACTGAATCACGACAGCGAAATAGTCCAAAGTTCTAGAGAAACTTAAATACAAATTACCACAACGGACACCAAAGAGCTAATATATTCTGTCGAAAAGCTGAAATGGTCACTCTAACTGAACCACGACAGCGAAATAGTCCAAAGTTATAGAGAAACTTAAATACAAACTACCACAGCGGACACCAAAGAGCTAATATATTCTGTAGAAATAGCTGAAGCGGCCCTTGTGCTGAATTCAGACCTGACAAATGTTTGTCAGGACAATGAAGTCATTTTTTTGTGTCTGATGGTCTAAGAACCATTCTGGTTGGCACTGTTTATAATATTTTTGGAGTAAACAACTCAGGTGGAGAATGTGCCAGAAACCTGCTGATGTAATCTAAACCAGTTTTAGGTGGACGACTAGTTTTATTATCCAATGACGATAGTCCTACGTAAGTTACGTCAGTTAAATATACGTTAGAGATAAATTATAAATTTTTATAGTAAAATACGTTCTCTTGTTACAGAATCGTCTTTCATATGGCAATATAGTACTATTATTATTATTAGTAGTCACTGGTTGAACTATTATTAATACGACACTTGTTGAACTATTATTAGTACGTCAGTGGTTGAACTTTTATTAGTACGCCACTTGTTGAACTATTATTAGTACGTCAGTGGTTGAACTTTTATTAGTACGCCACTTGTTGAACTATTATTATTAAGTCAGTGGTTGAACTTTTATTAGTACGCCACTTGTTGAACTATATTCGTACGTCAGTGGTTGAACTTTTATTAGTACGCCTCTTGTTGAATTATTATTAGTAGCCAGTGGTTGAACTTTTATTAGTACGCCTCTTGTTGAACTATTATTAGTAGTCAGTGGTTGAACTTTTATTAGTACGCCTCTTGTTGAACTATTATTAGTAGTCAGTGGTTGAACTATTATTAGTACGCCTCTTGTTGAACTATTATTAGTACGTCAACCGTTGAACTTTTATTAGTACGCCACTTCTTGAAATATTATTAGTACGCCACTTGCTGGACTACTAATAATACGTCAGTGGCTGAGGTATTAGTGAGCTATTATTAGTACGCCACTGGTTGAACTATTATTAGTACGTCAGTGCTGAGCTATTATTAGTACGCAAAATTGTTTGAGGATCCTTATAGAATATAATGCCATTTCACATTTCTGTGAAAAGTCAGATGTTTAAATTCCCCCCCCCCTCCTCAATACCTTCACCAGAAATATCGGCTTAAATTACTGATCGTAAGGTTGTTATTGGCACTATTGGTGAATGAAATATCTTAAAATACTGTTAATGATAAGAATATATCTAATGTTTCCTGTATGTTTTGTGAGAAATTCAAAATAAATTTCAATACACTCGCTTAGGATGAAGCTAAATTTGAATACACTCACTTCAGATTAAGAGAACCAATCTTTACCTCTAAACAAAAAGAACACAATAAAATACGTCATTAATGATTTTTTGAATATAAAGAGTTAGATATGGGTGAGCAATGCTTGAGATATACATATATGTTTGTAAGTATAAACGTGTATTTTTTTCTAAGTTCGTGAAAGCATTTGAGAACTGTGTGTGCGTTGAGTGTATGAGTCAGAATGTGCTTATGTGATCGTATTAGTTTAGTGTTTAAATTGTGTACGCTTGTGTTTGACTCTAAAAATAAGTGAGTCATTGAGTACGTGAGTAATTTGAGTTATTGAGTGTTCGCGTTTGTGTGAGTTTGATTGTAAAGTTAATGTATTTGTGTGTAATTGTGAGTATGTGGGTCATAGAGTGTGTATGTTTGAGTGTTAATAGGTGAGAGTTTGGATGAGCTAATACGTGCTTGTGCGTGAGTGTAAATACTCGCAAGCCACTGAATGTGTGAATGTGTACGTGAGTTGAAAAGTTTGTCAGGCATAGGTCTAGTAAGTATTATTAATGTACTAAATGCTCTTTTTCTTAGAGAGTTTAAAATGACAAGAGATGTGAAAGTTCTAATTCGTTGAGAAGAAATGTTCATTCATATTATCGAATGTGAATGAAATTCTTTAGGAAAGAGTCCCTTGAATGAGATTTCTCGGACAATTGACGTTATTTAGAAATGTATGGAATGCGACCTTGACGATTTTGACAACATGGAAATCAGACCCGTGGGATTCCTGGGCCAGACTGTTTAACCGCTTTCGATCAAATTTGTCCTCTCAACACTGCAGCACCAATTAAATTTGCGTCATTCTCACTCTATCACTCTCATACACACACGCACGTACGCACACACAGTTATACGCAGACAATAATACTCATACTATGCGTAAACACACGTTTGCACACACACATATACACACACGCACATACACACACACACGCACACAGTACCACCGTTCAACGCTTCCACCCCAACAACCAAACAACCCAGGAAAAAATCTGTTCTTGTTACAGTTTTCGCCGATGTTTGGTGAGAAAAGATACTTTTGCTGTCTGGGACGGGAAAGTGTCAACAGGACAGGACTGTACTATAACAACCCTACCTCTTCCTTCTCTTCCAGACCGACAGCACTCCCTCATTTCCATGTTAAATTAGGACATTTCCAAACCTTCTACAACGGTTCGTATTTCCATGTTAAATTACATTTCCAAAACTTCTGGAATGCTCCCTCATATCAATGTTAATTTAGGATATAATCTCAATTTCATTGTCTTGAGGAAAGAAGACTATATATGCAATGAAATGTATTGAATTGAAAAAAGTATCCAACCTAAATCCCCATTCCAGTGCTCTGATAAAATAACTACATCTTCAAACCATTACCCTGACGAAAATAAACCTAATCTCCAACGGAGTGTCTTTATGATAGGTGAGAAAAGTAATTCCAAATGCCACGACAGCCACACACCAGCCATCAGACTATTCTATTTCACCCCAGAAGAACGAGACTCTAGCTGTCACACTGTTCTATTTCATCCCCAGATGAACGAGACTCTAGCCGTCACACTGTTCTATTTCACCCCAGAAGAACGAGACTCTAGCCGTCACACTGTTCTATTTCACCCCCAGAAGAGCGAGACTCTAGCCGTCACACTGTTCTATTTCACCCCAGAAGAGCGAGACTCTAGCCGTCACACTGTTCTATTTCACCCCCAGAAGAGCGAGACTCTAGCCGTCACACTGTTCTATTTCACCCCAGAAGAACGAGACTCTAGCCGTCACACTGTTCTATTTCACCCCAGAAGAACGAGACTCTAGCCGTCACACTGTTCTATTTCACCCCCAGAAGAGCGAGACACACTGTTTTATTTCATTCGAGGGAAAAGAGACTCTTACCATTAGACTGTACGGATAAAAGAAACCAAAGCTTACGATCTAAAGTGGCCGGAGAGTGTTGTGTTTTTTTCCTGTCTTGTAAAGAGAAAATAATACAAAAGAAAGAGCTGTCCTGCGGTCAAGTTCAAAACTCAAGACCAGCTCGCTTCCTAACAACACATCTCCAATTCTGGAGTGACACATTTCCCATTAAAACGAACTTTGACTGAATAATGGATTAAATCCACGGGAGCGTAGTTTGTCAGTTGTGTCTGTTTAATGTACATATTATTAATTATTTTCTTTAACGTATCTATGCGTACTGCAGAAGTAACCGTTTTCAGACATTATTAGTTCGTGGTCTAGAAACAGCCTGTGAACAAATTCTTCGTCCGGTAGGCACTGAAAGTATTTCAATGTATATATCGCGAATAAGTTGTGACCTGAAAATAAGGAAATTCCGTCCTCTGTCCTGAGAACAGGATGAACATAATACTTGAACAAAAGATTTCTATAACAACAGTTAGATAGTAGACAGTAGTGTGGATAAAACTATTAGTGCCAGAGTTACTAGATAATTGATTGGAGGTCAGTGGTTGACACACATCAGGAACACGAGGAGATAACGAGTGCTAGTGTTGGTAGGCAGCATGTAAACAATAAGATAATTAGTTTAGTGTTGGTAGGCAGCATGTAAACAATAAGATAATTAGTACTAGCGTTGGTAGGCAGCATGTAAACAATAAAATAATTAGCTTAGTGTTGGTTGGCAGAACCAAAGCTTTCGTTCCAAAGTGGCTGGAGGTTGGTCTGTTTTTTTCCTGTCCATGCATGTTGATGTAGTAAGCAATCATCCTCTGTGCTTCTATTCTTTACTTTCACACGAATAATGCGACGGAGAGCGAGAGAAACAGACAGGGATGGAGAGATGGAGGGAAAATATAGGATTAAGAATAAATGGTGAGAATACATTGATGTTATTTTTGACGATGACAGTAGGCAGAATTCAAAACAAATTGTGAGTCTATACAGTAGGCAGAATTCAAAATAAATTGTGAATCTATACAGTAGGCAGAATTCAAAATGAATTGTGAATCTATACAGTAGGCAGAATTCAAAATGAATTGTGAATCTCTACACTCTACAGCAGCCTTTCTCAACATTTTTACATTGCGGAACCTTGAAATAATTTTCAATCTCTAGGAATTCCTGCATACAAAATTATGTATCTAAGATGTTTGTTTAACAACCACGATCTCTCGGGGAATCCCCTAACCCAGATTGAGAAACCCTATTCGAGAGTGACAAAGAATGAGAGAGAGCGTCAAAGAGAGAAAGAGTGACAGAGAAAGATAGTGACAAAGAGAGAGAGAGAGAGAGAGAGAGAGAGAGAGAGAGAGAGAGAGAGAGAGAGAGAGACAAAGAGAAAGAGTGAGCGATCGACAAAGAGAGAGAGTGACTAAAAGCCAGTTGCAAAGAGAAAGAATGACAATGCGAGAGTGACAGAGAGAGAGAGAGAGAGAGAGAGAGAGAGAGAGAGAGAGAGAGAGAGAGAGAGAGAGAGAGAGAGAGAGAATGAGAGAGAATATAGGATTTAGAATAAATGATGTAAATGTATAAATGTTTTTTTTTTTTTAGATAGATTTTGGATTCGGAATAAATTGTGAAAATATACTGTGCATAAATGTTGCATTCATATTGAGTATAATTAATTATAGCTGCAGATAGTAGTTGGTAGTGTGCTACGAGTTTGGCAAATTTTGATAGTGTGTACTGAGAATGATAGATATTGGTAGCTGCTACGTATTTGATAATCTTGTTAAGATGTGTTACGAGTTTGATAAATTTTTGTAAGATGTTTTAGATAGATCTTGTAAAATGTATTATGAGTTTGATAAACCTTGGAATGGTGTCCTACAAGTTTGATAGATTTTGTAAGATATACAGTATTACAAGATGATAGATTTTGTAAGATACAGAGTATTACAAGTTTGATAGATTTTATAAGATATAGAGTATTACAAGTTTGATAGTTTTTGTAAGATATACAGTATTACAAGTTTGATAGATTTTGTAAGATATACAGTATTACAAGTTTGATAGATTTTGTAAGATATACAGTATTAGAAGTTTGATAGATTTTGTAAGATATACAGTATTACAAGTTTGATAGATCTTGGAGAGATTATCTACGAACAGTGTTATTCTTGCGGAGATAATTTACGAGTCTTCTCTAATTTGGAGAGATAATTTACGATTTCGGAGTTTCTTTTGTCTTGAGGAAAGTATACATTTCTATAAGACTGTCAGAGTGAAATCGGCCCCACCGGGAGGACTCGACATAATTTCATGCATTCATAAGACTGATCGATCTTGGATGATTTTTATTTTATTTATTTTTTATTTTAGTAAAGTAAATTTTATGAGATCATTAAATGCCCGATTATGTTCAGACTGATATATATGAATACGTTAGCAGATTATAAGTGACACAATAATTTCTGTTAGCAGACTATAAATGACACGATAATTTCTACTATCTAATTCAAGCAGAGAAGGAAATCAGAGAAATTGATAACACATGAAATGAGTGGGTTGCCCTCAAGAAAGCTATTACAGTACTTGAGTTAGCTATACTTTCATATAGTGAACCGTCTTTGAACTGTTTTAGCAACGGCAATAAAACTATTACTAACTTAAGGTGAGATACAAACCCAGTTAATGGTGTAATTCACTATAAATACGATCAAGTTATGTAAATAATTAGCCACCTCAATCTGGACCCATTAAAAATAATTAACCCTTTGGATATGCATCCATTTAGTAAATAATTCACTTAATATACATGAAACCGAATAAGGGAATAATTAACCAATTAAAATAAATCTAATAAAGGCAACCACTTTAAGCATGAATCCAGTAAAAGAAAAACAATTAGCCAATTAATAAAAGAAACCAAAAATGAAATAGTCAATGCTTGCAATAGACATAATATGGTATTAATTTACATATTAATTAGCAAATCAAAAGAATGAAATATGAACCTACTAAATATAAAACAAATAATTTAAATAATTGAACTATGTATTATGACTTAAAGAAACCTGTTAATTATGCAAGCAAAAATGAAATAAATATCTTGTAAGATATGGAAGTATTATAGGCATACTTATACTGTTCAATATCAATAAATAAATTACCCAGTGCAATATGGGATCAATAAATAATTTACCCAGTTCAATATGGAAGTACCGAATGAAAGAATGGCTTTAAAAGTAGATTCATTATTGGAATAACGTATTTTACAAATAGATTCATTATTGGAATCACGTATTTTACAAAAAACTCATTAGTAGAAAGCACAAGATTACGGTTTTCTTATTTTGCACGTTTTAGCATAGTGTTCTATAAAGTATTTCTCCAAGTCTTGCCTATATTCTAAAGTACTTCTCATAGTGTTCTATAAAGTATTTCTCCAAGTCTTGCCTATATTCTAAAGTACTTCTCATAGTGTTCTATAAAGTATTTCTCCAAGTCTTGCCTATATCTCTAAAGTACTTCTCCAAATCTTGGCTGTAGCTCTAAAGTGCTTCTTCAGGTCTTGGCTGTACCTCAAGTATTTCTCCTTGCCTATAGCTCTAAAGTACTTCTCCATGATTGGGCTGCAGCTCTCAAGTGCTTCTCTAAATTTGTACATAATGCTCTGTAAAACTTTAAAGTTTTTTTTTCGTGATCTGGGTTGAATAGATTGTGAAGTACACACATGCATACTAAAATTTTCTCGCAGTCTGGGCATTTGCAAAGTGTAGCAATAAGGTGTATACTAAAATACTAGTAGGATTTTGTCAGCTACCCGGTACCCCATTCTACTCTCTGCTCTAGGCCCATCGTCTCATTTCTCCTGCTTGTTATTTTTTCTTTCATGAAAGCGTCAAATCACTTTTTTCTTGTACAGGTGAAACGGCTCAATGTAGAGGGCGGGGAGCCATTAACCTTTAACCCTGCACCTGTCACCTTGCCCCGCGGTTGAAAAAGAAACTTGTTAAGTAAAATATATTTCAAACTTGGTCTGAGGATTAAAAGGGTGGACTTTTTTATAAAATATTTTAATTGTAAAATTAAGATCTGCAGAATATTAAAGGTATGATGTTCTGAAAAATAACATTTTTGACTGCAACACAAGGCAGTACAGAGATTAAAGGATTTATTTTATAAAAATCAATTCACTAAACATCCAGCCACCACCAGCCTTCTATCCATCCTTTCAATTTTTTTAGCTTTCACATTTACTGTGTACTTCAATTATACGAGAATCTTGATAGCATGCACGTCTCAGTATCCTAATGTGTCCTAGTGTTGGTTGATATGCGAGTCTGTATCTCGAAACAATGTGTACCAGTATATCTAAACACGTATCTTAGTATTACCAGATATAGTAAAATTCCTATATACGTGTGTCAGTATGTCTAAACAATGTGTTCTGGTATGGACATATATACGTGTCTCAGTATGTCTAAACAATGTGTTCTGGTATTACCATATACACGTGTCTCAGTATGTCTAAACAATGTGTTCTGGTATTGCCATATACACGTGTCTCAGTATGTCTAAACAATGTGTTCTGGTATTGCCATATACACGTGTTATAATATCTTCATGCTTACGCGACTAGGTCTATCCCTGTAAGCATATCTCAATATCTTCATACATAAGTATCTCAGTTTCATATGTATCTCAAGTATTTTAATAATACTACAATCACAACTAATAATACTACAAACACACCCACTAATACTAAAAACACAGCTAATAAATACCACAAAAATCTAGTCATACTACAAATACATCTAGTAATGCTATAAACACATCTAATAATACTACAAACACGTGTAATTATACTAATTCTACAAACAAATCTAATAGTATTACACACACGACTAAGAAAATGCTACAAATACAACTAATAATACTAGAAAAATATTTAATAAAGTATCGAACAATTAAGGTAAATAATATTTTCAATAAATCAGAGACATCAACCTATTTGAAAATTGTAGAAATATTTTGACACATAACTTTTTATTCGTCTCAATTGCTTTTGCCTATTTAGTAGTATAATCCCAGTAAAAGTTGCGAAAATAGTATTAGTATTCTTGTAATTACAAAACTGTATTAGAATTCTAATAATTACGTAGCAAATATAGTATTAGAATTCTAATAATTACGTAGCAAATATAGTATTAGAATTCTAATAATTACGTAGCAAATATAGTATTAGAATCCTAATAATTACGTAGCAAATATAGTATAAGAATCCCAGTAATTATATTGCGAAAATAGTATAAGTATCCTGGTAATTATGTTGCAAACATTTTACTAGAATCCTGGTAAATATGTTGCGAATATAGCATTAGAATCCCCGTAATTACGTTGCGAAAAGAGTATTGGAATTCTAGTAATCGTGTTGCGAAAATAGTTTTAGAATCTAAAGAATTATGTTGCGAAAAAATATTATTGGAATCTTAGTAAATGCGTTGTGAAAATAGTATTAAAATCTTATGAAACTACGTTCTGTCTAAGTCTCTAAGATGTCAATGATGTGATGTAAATGTGTTAACAGAGGTGACGTATTTTACAGCAAGGCAAACTTACGTAACATGAAACAAAACAACCGTATTTTATCTCAAAACAGATTTTTATAAAACTACTCAACGTGTTTCATCGCAAGTCGGAAATTTTGAACGCTAGTCAGTTTGTTGCATGCAATGGCAGACTTTCATAACTTAAATGAAAATCAGATTTTAATGGCGCAAATTCAAATGTGATGCAAGGCAGACTTTTATGACCAAATAGACATTCAAGTAGCTATTCCCCATTGTTGTTTATTTAATTCTGAATTTAAACTTTCGTTAATTTCGCAGACAGGCGCAAGCGCCACTGGAGAAATTTGTTTTCTTATGGGAGAGATATAGTGCCATGTAAGGGTGGGGAGAATAAAAATTTACCTGGTGATTGGACAATGCCCGAGCAGCACCTACGTTTTCCGACTGTTCACTCAAAGAGAAATCAGAATGTAGCACAAAGACACCATTTTCCTCTTTTGGCCTTGACCTGGCGAGCGGATAAAGATCGCCTGCAAGTTGGTAAAGCTGGGATCGAACCCCAGTCACTAAATAGGGAGGCCAATGTCCTAGCGAGTGCGTCCCCGTTTGTACCAACTTTCCATCAGTTAGTTACTCTAATAGGCTCTCATTAAATTTTCTGGAAATGATTCATTAACTGAAACAACGTCACTCGCAGATCAAGTATTTTATTCTGTCTATCCACACGAAATGGTTATTTGCATGATTGAATTGTTTGCAGGGCATCGGTAAAATAGTACTGTCAATTATATATATGATATTAAGCAATATTTTAATAAATATTTTAAACCACTCACTGTCACAAAAGTTTGCGCAACCAATTTTATGTTATTGAAAGGCTGATTCTAACTATTGCACTTTGACAGCATGTAGCATGACAGCAGCTAGTCCTTGAAAATAAATGATCCTTGAAAAGCGACAGTCCTTGAAATGAAGCAGTCTGTGAAACAGGCAATCCTTGAAAAGAGACAATCTTTGAAAACAGCTAGTCCTAGAAAACAGGCAAGCCTTGAAAATGTCAGTCCTTGAAAACAGGCAATCTTTGAAAATGGCTAATCCTTGCAATCAGGCAATTCTCGAAAAAAAAGGCAATTTTGTGAAAAGCCAATCCTAGAAATCGGGCAATCTGAAAACAGGCATTCTAAAATCAGGCAATCCTTAAAAACAGACTGAAACCAGCATTCCTTGATAAGTCTTTTGCTGGCATTGCAACCTGAGGAAAGGGAAACGAAAGTCAGTTTGAAACCAGCATTCCTTGATAACAGTCTTTTTGCTGGCATTGCTCACTGAAGAAAGAGAAACGACGGCCAGTCACATAAGCGCTGGGTCCACGTAACACCCTGGGTGGCCTTATATGACTGGAAAGGGGAAGAAACTCTTGAAAAGAACTATTAAATGTCGCGGGGTCGTACAATGGAGTACAAAAATGAGCTCGCGATTCCGGCCTGAGCGACATAGGTGGCGCTTTCAGCGTTTGACCAGCCCAACATTGGTCTTTAGAGTTGGTTTTAATAGCGCGCACCTGGCTGTCGAGTGGTGGCTGAACTTAGCGAACAAGAGGTCATGAGGTAATTGTTTACTTAAGAATGCTCTCCATCAAGGTTTCCTTTCTCTTATTTTAATTCATGCGATGTAAACAAGCAATTATGGTTGGGTGTAAGACTTACCACATCATGGCTGACGACTTCAATTAATGGAGTGTGACCTACATAATATGTTTACTTCCAAATGCACAGAGAAATACTCGTGTTACAGATAAAATTAGTTCTCTTACACAGGAGACATTATGTGATACAGTTATGTTTATGAATGTAGTATTATTGAATAATGAGAAGCACTTCCAGTTGAAGTCAATTTCGTTTTGGATTTTAACATCGATGTGAATGAATGAAATGAGGAGATGCACTTCTGGGTATTAATGTCAATGTGAATGAATAAAATGAGATGCACTTCTGGGTATTAATGTCGATGTGAATGAATGAAATGATGAGAAGCCATCGCCGATTTCAACGTGGGATAAGTGTGTAGGAGCGGGCCAAAAGGTAGCTGGTGTAGTACAGACAGGCTAAATGGTACTGGTGGCTAGAGCAAAATGAATTTGTGTGTACAATCGTAAATTTTATATTGGTGACATTCCCTAAAGAATGGTTTCTATGGTGGTGAAATTCTTTATGAAATATTTCTGTGGTGGTGGTATTCTATAAGGAAATTTTCTATAGTGGTGACATTCCTATCAAGAATGTTTCTAAGGAGGTGTCATGTCTTAAGAAAGATTTCCTATCTGCAAGTTTTCTATATTGGTGACATTCTTATGAGAAAGATTGTTGTAATGGTTCCATTCCTATCAGAAAGAGTTTTATTGTGGTGATATTCCTTTC
Organism: Sinotaia quadrata; assembly: GCA_028829895.1. Classification (NCBI taxonomy): domain Eukaryota; kingdom Metazoa; phylum Mollusca; class Gastropoda; order Architaenioglossa; family Viviparidae; genus Sinotaia; species Sinotaia quadrata. Next base: position 61,229,706 of record CM054177.1, on the reverse strand, counting down.
ATAGATTCTTTCAACAGTGGCACTCCCATACGAATATAGGAATATAGTGGTGATATTCCTATTATATTTTGCTTTACTAGCGGCATTCTTATAAAAAAAGGTTTCTATAATCTAATAATCTACAAGTTTTCAATAGTGGTGACATTGTTATAAGAACGATGGTTGTGATAGTTCTGTAGTGGTGACAGTTCTATTATATTTTCTTGTAGTGGTGACATTTCTACAAAAAACAGGGTTAAGTAGTGATGACATCCCTATTATAATTTCTTTCAATGGTGTGATTCCTCTAAGAAACGTTGCTATGGCTGCCAAGATGCATTCAAAATTGTCTGCTCTTTCAAACTCGTGTTCTTGATTATACCAATGTCATTATAGCACTTTAGTATATTGATACTTTTGATTATCATATAAAGGATTTTATTTATTTGTTAAATGTTTAGTATATTGATACTTTTGATTATCATATAAAGGATTTTATTTATTTGTTAAATGTTTAGTATATTGATACTTTTGATTATCATATAAAGGATTTTATTTATTTGTTAAATGTTTAGTATATTGATACTTTTGATTATCATATAAAGGATTTTATTTATTTGTTAAATGTTTAGTATATTGATACTTTTGATTATCATATAAAGGAATTTATTTATTTGTTAAATGTTTAGTATATTGATACTTTTGATTATCATATAAAGGATTTTATTTATTTGTTAAATGTTTAGTATATTGATACTTTTGATTATCATATAAAGGATTTTATTTATTTGTTAAATGTTTAGTATATTGATACTTTTGATTAACATATAAAGGATTTTATTTATTTGTTAAATGTTTAGTATATTGATACTTTTGATTATCATATAAAGGATTTTATTTATTTGTTAAATGTTAAAGACTCGAACTATTGTTGAAATAAGCGGCAAACTTCAAACGATCTTTTTCAAACCCTCATGAAGTAGTCAAACCTCATCATGCAGTCAAACTACAAGTCCATGGTTCATAGACTAAATCAAAATGGGTGTTTCCTCCCCAATAATCGAACTTATTATTTAAGTAAGTACACTTGCTTTTGCTGACAGTAAACCGGAGGGAGATAAGAATGAGTGTGCAAGAAGCTAAACCCCACAATACCATACTTTGGCTTGATCCACCCCGAGTCAGCAAGCCAATTTGTCGCAAATCGAATGATTTGACAGAGAAGTCAGCAGCGAGCAAGGCCGCCATTCATAAGAATTGGCGCCACCCGCGTCGTCAGTCGTAGGTTTGAAACCACAACCGTTACGCATCAAAGACTCAGTTATGAGTCTGAGAAGCAAATACCAGCACAGTCTCTCCACATAGGGTGACATTACCGGTTCCACAGTTTTCTGCAGGGGACGACGACGCATGAATGGGGTCTCGAGCTGTATGTTTGCCAAGTATTTTACTCCATGATGCATCGTAAACAAAAATTGAAAAGCAGATGTGATACTTCCCTCCCCCTGTTTTCCCCTCATTGCAGCAGAGCACGAGCTGCGTTGTGGACCTGTGTCAACGACGTCGTTATAATAAAGTACTGATCGTTATAATAAAGAGCTGATCGTTATAATAAAGTTAGACGTACTAGGAACTCTGTAACCCTGCCATCGGGAGACTACAGTCAGAGCAAAAGAACCGTAAAGAAAGAAGATAAAAGAGGAATGTGTGTGAGAGAGAGAGAGAGAGAGAGAGAGAGAGAGAGAGAGAGAGAGAGAGAGAGAGAGAGAATCTATAAATAGTGACATACATTATGAGAAAAATGCAAATGAGCAATTTATGTAATAGTAAGATATGGAGAAAGAAAGAGTATTATATGAATATATTTAGAATAGAGAAAGATACTGAGAGAATTATATAAATACATTTACCCAGAGAGAGAGAGAGATAGAGACTTACACGAACTTTCTGCAGTGTGTGTGAGAGAGAGAGAGAGAGAGAGAGAGAGAGAGAGAGAGAGAGAGAGAGAGAGAGAGGAAGAGAGACAGACACATAAACGTAGAAATTTTATAAGCATTTGAAAAAGATAGGAGAAAGATAAGCGCGCGCGCGCGCGCGCACACACACACACACACACACAGACACACACTATATATTATATATTTAAAACAGTGAGAAAAAGAAAGAAAGAAAGAAAGAAAGTGCATTTTGTTAATAGAACATTGACTGACCGGATGTTTTTGCAGTTATTTGTCTCGAAGTGCTGAACGAAGATTCACATTTTTCCTTTCAGTGTACTCTCATTACTTTTATGCAAATAGAGCATCAATATATTTTTGGGACGGATAACATTCCATGACAGTTGTCAAAAAGAATTATTGCACAGTGGATGGACAACATTCCATGACATTTGTTAACCATAATTATTGCACAGTGAAAGGATAACATTCCATGACAGTTGTCAAAAAGAATTACTGCACAGTGAAAGGATAACATTCCATGACAATTGTTAACCAGAATTACTGCACAGTGGTTGGACAACATTTCAGAGTAATTATAATTATTAGCCACAATTATCACACATACCATCGCTACAGTCAAAGTAACTTAGATTTACTCCTTAACATTTAATTTTGATTTCAAAAGGACAAAATAAATCGTCGAATTATCTGCCAGCCAGACTGCTAAATATGCACTCCCCCTCCCACTCTCTCCCTCCCTCTTACTACTAAATGTGCTCATGCAATTTTTTTGTTTCTCTCTCAAACTACAATGAAGGTATTCATATCGTTTATTTATTTAGTTTTTGTCTTAGAGTTTTTTTCTAAATGTGTCTTTCTTTCTTCTTTCTTTCTTCTTTCTTTCTTTCTTTCTTTCTTTCTTTCTTTCTTTCTTTCTTTCTTTCTTTCTTTCTTTCTTTCTTTCTTTCTTTCTTTCTTTCTTTCTTTCTGCTATTTTACTTGTAATTAGGTCTAGGCACTAGAGTTATTGTGGGGCAGGCAAAGAAAGTAGGTACCATTCGACTTGTCTATTGAGTTTTGCATGGTTTGAGCCATGTTTAAGATCATGGGACACGAATGTGTGTGTAACGCTTATAATATTGAAATATTGAGTCATGAAAACGAGATATATTACATGAGAAATACAATGTGAACAATAAAGACATTTAAGAAAACACCATCCACCTTCTATTGTTGTTTTTTGACTTATATTATTTTAATAATTAATAATTAAATATTGTGCAGGCAAAGTTGAATTTTTTCTTTAAAATTTTGAATACAATTGCACTTTCTCCTGTCTGGAATGGTAGCGCTTTGAGTGATTAAAAATATAATTATTCCACTTCACATTTGAACATTTTTTCAAAGCTTTTAACCGCCCTTCTTTTAAAATCACTTCAAGTTGTTGATCACCTTCGTTGCTCGGCAACCGGGTTCATTAGAGACAGTCTGTTAAAGGAAGCCTTCTTTGAGACATGCTGGAGACCGCGCTTGCGCAAAGAGCAAACAGTCTTGACCTTTGCCGTGAAAAGACGAGTTATCTGTCCATAGGGGAGCGTGCTACGCTGACACTGAAAATGTAATTGGCACACATACCCGAATACTCGTTTTTGTTCCGATTATCGCCCTTGATAGTATACGGTTGCCGATTTCATTTCGGAACCTCGAGAGATAATTATCCTTGGTAAACGGTAACATCAAAGGATGTTGGCATTGTTTACGTCATTAGAGTAAGTTGTTTTGTAAGTCGGCAAATTAACATGACGCCAATAACGGTGACAACACACATGTCGTTGACGATCGAACTTGTTTATCATATTCCACACTTTAACTTTGCTTTCTTTGAAGAGCAGATTAACGTCTCGAAATGTTGACCTGCATCAGTACCATATGAAATATCATTACGTCACTGTCTTTGACAATTTGATCAAAATTATTAACACAATTGAAAGCGCGTTTGTACACATGAAATTCATTAGTGGCAAAGACTGTCAAAAGTTTAGTTAAGAAAAAGTCCTTCAAAAATGCAATTACCAAAGCAAACTTCCCAAGGTTATTGAACACTGTGATTAAAAAAAAAAAATATGTAACGTTTAATCAGTGAACGTTTTATGAAGAAGTTTATTTACCTAAGGTGATTTTCCAAAGTTTAATTAGAGACATCTAAACATTTGATCAAAAATAAAAAGTTATTTATAAAAGGTTATTTAACGAATGGTGAAATTAAAAAAATTAATTAGTAATTGTGAGCTTTAAAATATATTTGCATGGGTCACTTGTTACACCTTTCTTAGAGAGATGACTTTTCAAAGTGAAATTACCTAATGGACTTTTAAAAGTGTAATTAATAATTTTAACTTATAAATGTTTAATAATAACTTATTACGTGTATCATTCATGCAGAATATTCAACAGCACCTTTTAGCTTATGTTAAGGACAAAACAGAGAAAAATCTGATGGGTTGGCTAGAAGCACATAGGAAGATATGAAGAAATATATGGGAATCATGTTAATCTGACAGCTAGGTATAATTTTGAGTCATGCAGGCCAGGTAATGAACAAGTGATGCCTAAATGACAGAGTGACAAACCAGATGTTAAACCTAACCCATGATCCTCCATTTGGTAAGATGAAGGATAGAGTACCCACACATCAGTTCAACAGTAAAGAAAAAGGTATTAAGAGTGAACCAGTAGTGTGCTTTAGCTGTTGCAAATCAGATGATATTAAACGTTATTGCCCAGGTAAGATAAATGTCATAGAACCAAGTGGTGCATCTTATTTTAATGCATACATAATGTATTTAATGCATTGTTCCAGTCTTCTGTGAAAAATGGTTGAGGAGTAGGGTTAGTAGTCACCCTAGCCTAGTAAAGGAAAGCAAATACACTGGAGAGTTTCAAACAATCACCCTAGCCAGTGTAGACTGTCATAGTAGACATAGATAGTAAGAATGTATGTGGACACATTCAGGCTGTATGTCCAGTAAATTGTGTTGAGAGTGATATCATGGGATGTAAATATGTTCTCAGATTTGCTCGACAATGTGTGCATACTCACACATAGGCAAGCTGCAGCACAGGAAGTTGAAGATAAGGAAAGGTATGTATAGTCAGTGGCAAGTGTGAAGGTGATGTGCTGGCTGAAGCTGTTGTTGTTGGGGCAAGTCACCAGGATGTCACACCAGACTCAGACATGGCAAGGCAGATAATTGCTTCTGACTGTTGTCAGAACCTGAAGGGGAAAAGTTCTCAGAGCAGCACAATTCACTGATGAGTCTCTAGAGAAATGTCAAGAGAAGACAGAGCTATCATAATTGTATGTGTCTAAATCTTCTGGCAAAGCTAAAGACCATCCTTCCAGTGAGTCTCTTGATTTGTAGGCAGGTAGAAACTGATAGCAGTCATTTGGTGGTACCTCTGAGCTATCAAGTGAATGTGTTGCATTTGGCTCATGACTCACCCACTGCCAGTCATCTAGGACCAAGCAAAAACACACACACACACACACACACACACACACACACACACACACACACACACTCACTCACTCACTCACTCACACATAAATGAAAAATATGGTAACGTTCAGTTAGTTTGGAAAGTTCACACACACACACACATACACACACACACACACACACACTCACACACGCACATACACACATGAAGAAGTTGACAGTATTCACACACACACACACACACACACACACACACACACACACACACACACACACACACACACAAATGAAGAAACAAGGTAATGTTATTCAGTTATTTACAGTATTCACACATATACATATCTACACACAGACACACTCGCTCTCTCCCCCAAAAAATGAGGAAAGAAGGTAACTTTATTTAAAATATTTTCAATATTCATGCACGCACACATACAAACTCACTTACACACATAAACAAATAAAACAAATACTGTTTAGTATTCTAAACCAATTTGTTATTGCGTGTCTTGATATTAACACATGGCAAACCTTTCTGTTTATAATATCTTCCGTTAGACTGTGCTGTGAGAATATATATTAACACATTAAAAGATTTTTTTAAAGTGGAAAATTCAGTCAAATTATAGTATTGCACACACAGATATTAACTCATTAAAATGTAATCAGTATAGAGTAAGTTCAATCAGTGTATGTTGTAGCACACGCACAGGTATTATAATAGTAAACGCCAATCTCTGCACAGTAATTGCAAATAGATTACAGTGCAGCACACGCATGTATTAACCCATTAATAGCCATCTCCATGCATGAAAGAACTAAATACCTTGATTTCCAATAAATCATCAAGGGTCGTTATGCCTCTGAATCAAATTTGTGTTGCATTGTTTCTCTTTCCATTTAGATTGACAGTTCAAATTTTCATTTCCATTAAACTTTTTATCACCGGTGAGAATTGTATGCTAGGGTGGCGTTTGTTCGCGCTGTTAAGAGAGAGCGAGTTTGTTGACTGAAGACTCCAGTAGCTACAACACGTGAACCTGAAGACTGATTTTAAATGCAGAACCTGAAGATAAAAATAAACACAAATGGGGACACTGCCATCCATCACAGATATTGCAAAGGAGATCGTCCTGAGAGGTACAATGCGCAAAATGGCCGCCTGACTTGGACAGTTATCAATCGCTCAACAAAACTCGCTGGAGCTACTGTCCCCACTTTCGTCCACACGTGTTTAAGTTGCATCAATATTTATAAAATAAATCATATATCAGGTCTGCAAATCAACGTTAAAACAAGCATATCAAATTAATGTATGCATATTTATATGCCATACCATCATTAAAACAGTCATTGAAGCTAACGTATATTTCCATATACAAAAGAAAAATAATTGAAATAGTCATGTTTAAGGAATGCATTAAAATATATTAGGCTTGCAAGCGACATTGAAACAGTCATTAAAGGAATTCTTTTAAACATATATTAGGCTTGCAAGCGATACTGAAATAGTCGTCAAATGAATGAATCCCTGTCCATATTAAGTGAGATGCATAGATAGTTTAGATGAACTTACCAAAACTAATACAAAACACATACAGAACACACAACACACGCACAAAACACACATACGCAGACATAAGCGAATGATGGCAAACCTTAAAGGAAAGAAATTCTATTTATTCAGATTTTAAAATAATTTCACACTGTGAATAGTTATGCAATTAATTAATTAACTAAAATAATAAAAGTCCCACCAATCGGGAATTGTAACAATCCATAGTAAATACTACACTAACAAAATATGTATAAAATATAAAATCAGTTAAATTATAAATTTGAGAAGTTTATATTGATAGGGGGTTATTATAGTCCCTAATTCAGAGTTGATTGCTACACCACCCTTCTGCCCACCCTGTTGGTTAGCAGAGGTGGGTACTTGTACCGTTTATGTTAGTATTTTGTGAGGTTCGCAACTAGTTCTTGTAATATTAGTACGGATGGTTGATTCCTTTTTTAAAATTGTTTTAATTCTCCCCCGATTTTGATAAGTGAATGAAGGAAGAAGTGAAGAGTATAAAGAAATGAAGAAAGAAAAAAGTGAGAATAAAAGAAAGAAAAGGTGTTGTTGACATATTTCATAAATGTAAGCAATTTGTTTCATATATTACTGCTAGAATGAACTTGATGTTGGATTACTATTTGAGTGAATCCCTTTCACTTCAATTTTTACATTACGCATCACAGCAATTGACACATGCCAGTTTGTTTTGCTTTAATTTGATGGTCATGACTGCAAATGCTAGAATAGAGTATGCATGCATGTGTGTGTCTGTGTGTGTGTGTGTGTGTGTGTGTGTGTGTGTGTGTGTGTGTGTGTGTCGGTGTCGGGGTGTGTGTATGTTCATGTGGGCACTGGAAATACAACTGACACTCATTATGGTATGTGCAATACTGGTAGAAATCTAGTGCATTATTTGGCTGTTGTTACTCAAATACTCAGAAGTTAAATTTTACAACCATGAAATTATACGTTGACTTGGGACCCTGATTTCTGTGCTTCCAAATCTGAACAATGAAGGATGTCTATGCATTGTCCTGTGACTTAAGCTAATATGTAAAGATAGCTTTACAGATTACTGAATTAAATTAAACCCAAAGCCCAGAATTGTGTACGATTGCACAAAATTGCGTCATTATATGACATAAGACACCAAAAATAATGAAATTACTTCTTTGCAGATAAATCCAAACACAACGAAATGGTTGGCTCACACTTTTAAGCACTCAGGCCTTTCTGCTAGGAGTTCAACCCACAGACAGATATAGACCGCAATACAACAGAAATCTGGTCAAGATGAAAACACGCTTAGTTAGCAAATTAATGTATCTAGTTAGAAGACTATTTTGGGACGGAAAACTTCTCATTGTCCATTTGATAACAAGAACTACAATGATAATTTTGTATGATCATTTGGCAATTTTTTAATGATAGCCGAAGATCGCCACTTAACTGATGACGATTTCAATGCCTACAATAAGAAAATTCTGGTGATTTATCCTTTGTTGCTAGGTGACAAGGTCAACTATGCCAAGTATGTCTCAGGAGGTGGCATCTTGAAGATGACCACTTGTCAATCGCTCATCCAGTTCAAGTGGACACGACAAAGGACCTCTCAGAGTGCAGGTGTGCACCCTGCTGTAAGCCACATGCCCAGTGCTCAGTCAGTGGGTGGGCCCTTACAGCTCTCTCAATGTCGAAGCCTGAGACTATGCAAATGAGAACAGTACCTGAATTGCAAAAGAGGGAGGCGAGAGGTTTTGATTACATTATATCAGTCATTCAATTAGTGTTTCGGTAATTTGGACTGGCTGCCATTTCTTCACTGAGGCAGTCATATGGTCATATGGTTAATTGTTCTATCAATCAATCATTCCGTCATCAGACCAGTGAAGATAACACAATCATTGTGATTGTGTTCTGCTCAAGAAACTGACGGCAAGAGAGTGCCAGGTCAGTTGAGAATAACCACGCGTCAGTGTTTTCTTGCGCACGAGGCGGGAATACGTACTGAGCATGGACATTTTGACATTGTAACATTTTGACACTGTGACGTGATTAAAAGGGCAGTGAAAAGATTGTGGAAGGTGTACTTAATCCAGGTTATGTAAAGTTTATAATAACCTATTCTAATAATTCCATTTCTATTTTCTGATAGGACTAACCTGCAATTTGTATTGACTCTATTGTTGAACTATAATTAGCTGTAATTTTATTATATATATATATGTAGAGACTGTAAACTATAATTACCCGAACATAGGTTCATTTAATATTGATATCAAATTATTTATTTCATTGTAATTGTCATTTGTATAGTTGATTTTTCTTTTAATAAAATTATTGTTAAATATATTGACCTTACGCATATTGATATTGATATTTTATGTAGGAGAAGAAAGGGGTGGATGGGGGCACGCTAAATATACTGGGCAACAACAAATTTGCTGTCTAAGACTTTTTGACGGATTTATGACAATATTATTGTGTTGGATCCAAATATGACATCAGTTTTGTTCAATCAGGTCAACTGTTTGAGCTATTTTTGATCAAGGTTTTGTTCTATTGCGACATTATTTTTTTTAATTTTTTTTTTTACATATAAGGGTATTTTCTATTTATATGATGTAAAATTCTTTCTTATTTTTTTAAATAAACAAATTGTATTTTTTTTTACATAATTACGAAGAGATTACATAAGCTAATTTTTGAATAATTGATATAAATGATATTTTTTCTTTAGGTAATGAAATGGAATCGGCCGAAGACATGACAAAAATAAACCTGATGTACTTTGCTACATATGCGGTGAATACACCATTGTTCCTACAGTAACAGGTTTTATAAAGCGTGGTATGCACGCTTATTTTGGTATAAAACTTGGTGATCAGGATAAAGTTTGGGCGCCATACATGGTATGCAAGACTTGCACCGAGAATCTTCGTCGTTGGACCAAGGGTAAGAAGAGTTGTCTGAAGTTTGGAAGTCCTATGGTTTGGAGGGGACCGACAAACCATATCACTGACTTCTACTTCTGCGCTATTGATGTGACTGGCATTAACAGAAAAAAACGGAGCAGCCTTAAGTATCCTGATCTTGAATGAGCACGTCGTTCATTGTGATGAAATTCCAGTATCTGAAATGTGTTCTGCTACAAAATGGTAACCAGTTTGCCTCTGTACCTCTAGCTCACTCGACTACACTGAAGGAGAAGTATGAAGCAGTGAAGTACGTGCTGGAGAAAATTCGTTACGATCAGCATGGATGGTTACTTTGTGTTGATCTGATGATGATTAACGTTTTGTTGGGACAACAGTCTGGATTCATCAAGTACCCGTGCTTTCTGTACATGTGAGATAATAGGGACAAAGCACAGCATTACACGAAGCAGGACTGGCCTGTAAGGGAGGAACTGGTACCTTGCAAAGCAAAGAACCTCATAAACAACCCTCTGGTGGACAGAGACAAGATACATTTCCCATCGCTGCACATTAAGCTTGGCTTAATCAAACAGTTCACCAAAGCTCTGGACAAGGATGGTGGCTGTTTTGCTTACTTGTGCCATGGATTTCCAGGGTTGACCATTGAGAAGTTGAAAGCTGGCATTTTTGATGGTCCACAACTCTGTAAGCTAATCAGAGATCCAGAGTTTGAAAACTCAATGAATGAAGTGGAACTGGAAGCATGGAAGGCTTTTGTTCTGGTCATGAAAAACCTTCTTGGCAACAATAAGGCCAGGAACTATGCAGAGCCAATATGCTGACTGCTTTCAAAAACCTTGGATGCAACATGAGCATCAAAATGCATTACTTATTCTCACATATGAATCGGTTTCCTGAAAATCTGGGATCAATGAGCGATGAGCAAAGGGAAAGATTTCATCAGGATATGAAAGAGATGGAGACCAGGTATCAGGGATGCTGGGATGCAGTCATGATGGCTGATTACTTTTGGACTCTAAAGGGAGACATTCCTACTGCTGAGCATTCTAGAAGTTCGAAGAGATGGAAGTTCATGCCCTGAATTTTGAACAATGATGACCTAATATTGAATTTATATGTACTTACCGTTATCAATGTCTACTATTTAATATACACTAATCACCTTTTGTAACATTTAATAAATGGTGTTAAAAAACGATTTTTTAAAATTTAAATTATTTCTTTTAATTTAAAAACCTATTTTAGAAATATTAATAAAAATTGCCTAATAATTTTACAAAATTGTAAATAATTTAGCTATAAGATCGGATTTTAAAAAATCGAATTAGATAAAAATACCTGACCTGATTAAAAAAGACGGATGTCATTTTCAAATTTATCAGTGCAAAATTATCCTAAATCAGTTGAAAAATCTTAGACATCTTTCAAAAGGTTTTCTTGTGATGCAGTGATATAGATTAAAGTTGGATTTGTCTTCTCCTTTAGTAAGAAGTTTCCACCTCCTGAAAACTTATGTGACTGTAAACGTTTTTTGTTGTGAAATTGTTAAGCGTTTACAACGCCAAAATATCCGCCAAGTGAGAGATGAGTGGTGTCTGGTGGAGGACCATTAATAAAATAAAATTAATATTCTAATCACTTGAAATTAGTTATGAAATTAATTAAAAATAATAATTATCTTCATTATTAAGTGTCGCACGTTGTCACAGAGTATTCAATATACTATTTCAAAACAGTTCAATCAAAATGATTCCTTTAAAATATTAATAATTTTATTGCTCATCTCAGTATCCAATAATAAAAGAGACAATTATAGATTTTTAAAGTTACGATGAAGGAAGTCTATAGAAATTAAATTCTTTACAAGCCTTAAATTCAAGATAAAAGAAGTCTATAGAAATTAAAATTCTTTACAAGCCTTACAATTCACAAGAATCAACCATGAAAAGGATTTAAACCTGTTATCTAATCCGCTCAAAGTAATATACACACTAGTTTTCACAATCAGAGGTGAAAAATTTCTTAGGTTATAAAATGCAAAATAAGAAAAAATTGCTTGTTTTCAAAATCCATTGAGGACAATGGTTACAATTTAAATAATTAAAAATAATAATTTATTCATTAATTAAAACGCAATTATATAATTTTTAAAAAGATAAAATTGAAAAGGAAATAAAAGTCGATCAACGTGACTTAGTCAATCATAAGTGGAAAACTGCAAGAGTGGGAATTTTCCTTTAACTTCAACTAATGGAAAACTGCAAGAGTGGGAATTTTCCTTTAACTTCAACTAATGGAAAACTGCAAGAGTGGGAATTTTCCTTTAACTTCAACTAATGGAAAACTGCAAGAGTGGGAATTTTCCTTTAACTTCAACTAATGGAAAACTGCAAGAGTGGGAATTTTCCTTTAACTTCAACTAATGGAAAACTGCAAGAGTGGGAATTTTCCTTTAACTTCAACTAGTGGAAAACTGCAAGAGTGGGAATTTTCCTTTAACTTCAACTAGTGGAAAACTGCAAGAGTAGGAATTTTCCTTTAACTTCAACTAGTGGAAAACTGCAAGAGTAGGAATTTTCCTTTAACTTCAACTAGTGGAAAACTGCAAGAGTAGGAATTTTCCTTTAACTTCAACTAGTGGAAAACTGCAAGAGTAGGAATTTTCCTTTAACTTCAACTAGTGGAAAACTGCAAAAGTAGGAATTTTCCTTTAACTTCAACTAGTGGAAAACTGCAAGAGAGTAGGAATTTTCCTTTAACTTCAACTAGTGGAAAACTGCAAGAGTAGGAATTTTCCTTTAACTTCAACTAATGGAAAACAAGTTTTCAGAACAAGACTGCAGTTGAGAAAAATGAAATAAAGAAATGAAATTAAATTAAGTATTTTTGTATTGCATAACGACTGCAGTCGTTCAAAAAGTACCTGGAAAACTTTCAGAATTAAAAAAAGTCATTGGCTTCAACTAAAGGAAAACAAGTTTACAGAAAGGACATCAAAATCTGTCTTGAGAGGTTGATAGATCGATATTCATTCAGTTCAAATCATTTTCAGCAAACATCGTCAGTAATAAATTAAGACAGAATTGGGGTTAGGGTTCCATTCCAATTTTAAAATGAAAAAACTACAAGAAGACTGATTCAAGAACGACAATCACACAGACGACAAATAATCGAAAAATGACAGAGCATATTCAAAATAGTAAACTTATGAAAAAACAAAGAATACTTATTAAACAATAAAATTATCAAAAAGAGCAAAGATAAGAAATTTTATTAAATTTATTTAGTAACAAAATTTCTAAAACAAAGAGCACTTATCAAATTAAAATATCAACAAAAAAGCCCCAACCAGAGACTGCTTATTAAATAATAAAATTATCAAAAAACCTCAACCAAAGAACGCTTATTAAACAACAAAGTTATCAAAGAAAACTCAAGGAGCGCTTATTAAATAACAAAATTATCAAAAAACTTCAACCAAAGAGCGCTTATTAAATAATAAAATTATCAAAAACAAACCCAATCAAAGAGCGCTTATTAAATAACAAAATTCAAAAACAAACCCAATCAAAGAGCGCTTATTAAATAACAAAATTCAAAAACAAACCCAATCAAAGAGCGCTTATTAAATAATAAAATTATCAAAAACAATCCCAATCAAAGAGCGCTTATTAAATAACAGAATTATCACCCCACCCCTTCCCAAGCAAATAGCGCTTATTAAATAACAAAATTATCAAAAATCAGAAAGCAGTTATTAAATAATTAAAAAATTATCAAATACAAAGGGCGCTTATTACATAATAAAATTATCAGTAAACAAAAAGCACTTATTAAATAATAAAATCGGTTCGTAGAATATTTATAAAAAGTAAAGTTCCTTTGTGTCAATATTTACAAAAGAACCAACGAAATCATGATTTGAATACAACGTCATGACGTAGACATTTTAATATAATGAGTTGAACATTTGAATACTACGCCATGACTTGGGCATTTTAATATAATGACTCGGACATTTGAATACTACTTCATGACGTAGACATTTTAATATAATGACATATAATATATGTAATATAATGACATATAATATATTTGAATACTACATATGACGTAGACATTTTAATATAATGACGCGGATATTTGAATACTACATATGACGTAGACATTTTGATATTATGATTTAAATATTCTTATTAACAGTACGTCATGGCTTAAACATTTTAACACTATTTCATGAGAAAAAGTGTTTGGGAAGAAAACGACAAAGATACACGGAACATGCAGACCTGTCCAAAACAATACGAATCAGAAGTGGTAGATTTCTTTGTAATAAGTTTGAAAAGCGAAAGTCAGTGTAATTACACAATTTATGACTTGATGATCAAGCGAAACTATTTCATAAACGTAATTCTAATCGCGAAATCTAAAATTCAAATAATTATCACATAGTGATCACCTTTAACTAGTTCATAAACAGAACTCTAATGACAATTGTACGACTCGTAGATAATTACACTAATGATAATTATATTAAACTATTTCATAAATTGCACTCTTGTCACATACTCTAGAACTCGTAGACAGTTACGACTTACGAATCCAATAAAACTATTTCATAAACTGAAAGCTAGTCACAAAGTTTAGGACTCGTAGACAATCATGAATTTCTAATCCAATAAAACTATTTCATAAACTGAAAGCTAGTCACAAAGTTTAGGACTCGTAGACAATCATGAACGTTAGTCATGAAATCTAGAACTCGTAGACAATCATGAATTTCTAATCCTATGACACTATTTCATAAACTGAAAGTTAGTCATGAAATCTTGAACTAGTGAACATCAATGTAAGTACAATTTCATACGAACAACGAGTACTGAAATATTCCAAATGACAATCTAATGTAATAATGAAATACAGTCACACATCCAATGGACATTCATCAATACGATATTTGAACAGGACAGGGATTCGGGGAAAAGGACACACGACGGCATGGGGAGGTAATAGAAGGGAGAGAATCGCGGGTCCCCCGCTTCCCTAGGATTAACACGACTCCAAGGAGTCTGGTCCTGGCGCTGCCCACACCTGATAAAAAATGTCATCCCCTCATGCCGCACGTGCCGCTTCCGGTTAGAAAGCTAACCGCCTTTTTCAAAATCGAGGATTGCATTTTCGGTGCCTTTCCGCTGACTAAGGCATTCTGGGAACGGAAGTTACATCAAGAGAACGTGCCTAGACGACGGCGGTGATCAAAAATGAAAATCTTTGAAAAGCATCGACATAGGCTTTAGAACTTCAGATTTAAAAAAAGCGGACTACGTCATGTTGTTTAGTTTTAAATCCTTTAATGTTTCTTACCTGGTCGCTTTCTGGGACAATAATAATTGGCTGTTCAGATGCAAACCTGTGTTTGGCACATGTCTCTTTAACCCGTTTAGAAACAATTTTGTTTCACTTTGTTCTGATTATAAATGCGCCTGATATAACATTTCCTCACAACAACCCATCGGTTTTATTTTATTTTATAAACGTTATTTGATTTTGTTTGTTCTGCGGCTAAAAGTCTTTCAACACGTTCTAGTGGCTATTTTATTGAATAAGATCTTTGAATTTGTTTGACTGCTAAATCTTATTATGGATAGATTTATTTTACCCCTTCTGAGACAAGTGTTTAAAAAGTGTTCATTTGTTGGGCTGTTATGTTACGGTCATATATTTTGTTGGGCTGATATATTGTGTTAACAAAGTTATCGGACCTTGTTGGGCTGCTGAACTATAAACTGTAAAAAAAAATATGTTTTCTTTCCCTTTGGACTGTTTGACTTTGTTGCTTCTGTTGAAAGCGTGTTAGGACATGTTTCTGTTTCCCTTTTTAATTGAATGTTGTTAGATTTTTCCCTGCGGTAAAGTGTGTTAATACATGTTTGTAGTTCCCTTTAAAATTTAATGTTGTCAGATTTTTTCACGTTGCAAATTTGTTTTAGGGACTTGTTTCTGTTCCCTGTTTGAATTTATTGTTGTTTAATTTTTATTTTGCTAATAATACTGTGCGTATTACCTATTTCTAAGACAATGTTGTTTGAAACTGACTGCAAAGCCGTGTTAGAGACGGGTGTTTCTTTTTCTTTTTCTTTTTTTAAATTAACTCCCTTTTAAAATAATGTTATTTGACTGTAGCTGCAAAATTGAGTTGCTTTTCTCTCCCTGTCTAAATGAATGGATGTTCAGTTTTGCTGCTAAATTGCAGTAGAGGGGGGGGGGGGAGGATTTCTTTTTTCATTTCTGAAACAAAGTTTTGAACTTTGCTTGGCTGTTAAACTGGGACAATATTTATATTCCTTTATTCCTTTCTGAAACAATGTTCTTCATCATCTAGGGAAGGGACTTAACCCCAAAGCTTTGAGGAAAAGAAAGATAAACAATATAAAACTCCACACAAACTCTTCCACACAATATTTGCATTCAAAGAACTCTGGAAAAACATATTACAGAAAATAAAATTCCACATACAATATTGTAAAGCAGAAAGAATGTATAATATTTTTATTATAGAAACAATGTACATTACTATTATACAGAAACAATGTATGTTACTATAACAAACAATAATGTCTATTATTGTAACTTCAAACACAAAGTATGTTAATATATTATTGTAAAACAGAAACAACGTATGTAACTGTAATTCAGAATAACGCATATTATTGTAACACAGAAAATATTCATTAGTGGGGTGGGGGATGTAAATAATTTTGACGATTACAAATAAAAATGAGTATTTCCCTATGACAACAGAAAGTTTACTATAAATAAATGGTATAAAAATAAACTTTTCTTTTAAGAAAATAAAATTATTTACATTGATGCACAAAAAAGAAGAAACGATCCTGACTAAATGAACATATAAAATAGCCATTATTATACTAGCATGAAAATTACTGTGAATACAGCACACAACCATTACTTTACTAGCATTGAATATGAAAATTATTGTGAATATAGCACACAGCCTTACTTTACCTGCATTTAACATAAAAATTACTGAGAAAATAGAATACAACAATTAATTTACCTGTATTTAACATAACAATTACTGAGAAAATAGAATACAACAATTAATTTACCTGCATTTAACATAACAATTACTGAGAAAATAGAAAACAAAAATTACTTTACAAGCATTGATTCTGAAAGCAGCGTGAGCATTACTGTACTAGAATTTAGCAGAAAATTAGAAGTCAGCCAATGATGTAATGTCATTTACTAAGACAACAAAGTAGCAACCAGTCAATGATGTAATGTCATTTACTAAGACAACAAAGTAGCAATCAGTCAATGATGTAATGTCATTTACTAAGACAACAAAGTAGCAATCAGTCAATGATGTAATGTCATTTACTAAGACAACAAAGTAGCAATCAGTCAATGATGTAATGTCATTTACTAAGACAACAAAGTAGCAATCAGTCAATGATGTAATGTCATTTACTAAGACAACAAAGTAGCAATCAGTCAATGATGTAATGTCATTTACTAAGACAACAAAGTAGCAATCAGTCAATGATGTAATGTCATTTACTAAGACAACAAAGTAGCAATCAGTCAATGATGTAATGCCATTTACTAAGACAACAAAGTAGCAATCAGTCAATGATGTAATGCCATTTACTAAGACAACAAAGTAGCAATCAGTCAATGATGTAATGTCATTTACTAAGACAACAAAGTGCCAACATTTAGTTTGTAAACAGGATATACTTTAATGCACAAACAGCTATTATTGAACAGAATATTAATTATTATCAAACAGTACCTCTTAACGAGAAAACAGAAATTTGACATTGCAAGCGATTACTGTGGAAACACAAAACTAATATTACTCTACAAGCAATTATTGTGAAAACAGAAACCTAAACATTACCCTACAAGCAATTGCTGTGAAAAAATAGAAACCTCACATTACTTTAAACTCTACAGTCTACAAGCAATTATAGTGAAAACAGAAACCTAACATTATTCTACAAGCAATCACTGTGAAAACAGAAACCTAACATTATTCTACAAGCAATCACTGTGAAAACAGAAACCTAACATTACAAGCAATTATAGTGAAAACAGAAACCTAACATTATTCTACAAGCAATCACTGTGAAAACAGAAACCTAACATTATTCTACAAGCAATCACTGTGAAAACAGAAACCTAACATTACTCTACAAGCAATTATTGTGAAAACAGAAACCTAACATTACTCTACAAGCAATTATTGTGAAAACAGAAACCTAAACATTACCCTACAAGCAATTGCTGTGAAAAAATAGAAACCTCACATTACTTTAAACTCTACAGTTACTGTGAAAACAGAAACCTAACATTTCTCTACAAGCAAATACTGTGAAAACAGAAATAAAACATTAGTCTATCAGTAGATATTGTGAAAACAGAAACCTAATATTACTCTATAACAATTACCTTGATAACTAAAACCTAACATTACTCTACAAGCAATCACTGTGAAAACAGAAACCTAACATTAATCTACAAGCAATCACTGTGAAAACAGAAACCTAACATTACAAGGAATCACCATGAAGCACGATTAAAAAAAAAAAGGTGTTGTTGAGTTAAACGTACAAACTGAGACTCGTACGTTATTGTAGAAATTTAAAAGAGATTATAACTTAAAACAATGACACGTCACTTAGTAAGGGTAAATGGTGGCGTATGTAGCAGTGACGGAAATGTGACACTTTAATTCCACAACATGCGATTTGAAAGAGAAATTATGCAGTTAACCATTTATGGTCTACTGACGCTGTGAAGAAAATAAGAAAGTAAAATTACAGATGTGTTGAACCACAAACTTGTTACTTGTTACTGAGAGGCGGCAAATTATAAGTGTAATTTCTTTGTCAATATTATCTTGTAGCTCACAAAAAATATGCCACTAACCTGAATCAAGTTTTAAAAAATTATTTGTATAACGATATTTAGCATGTTTTGTTAATTGTATAAAATATTTCTCTAAATATTCACAGAGGGATTCAATTGACAGAATACGGTTATTATAGAACTCGCACATAAACAAAAACATTCACACACACACGCGCATGCACATACGCGCACATTCTATTCTATTTTATTCTATTATAAGCCAATGTGCACAACCACCAGTTTGTGACTGAACGCACCTCTCTCCTCCAATCCACACTGAATGTTGCTAGTCCCCCCCACGCCCTCCCGTGTCCTCTTGCGTTTATGGTATACTATTTTATTTTTAATAAATAATAGCAAAATAACAAGCTTACCTATTTCTTCCCAAGTTTTGTTCTACAAATCCTCAAACATAACCTTTCTTTTCAATAGTATATCACATAAAAGGTAACTTGAGAACAGAGCTATCTTTTATGTATCATAGCTTGTTGTAGATGTATATATGTGAATTTGTCTTCAATTGTGTTTCGCTTTTGTATTATATGCATTATATATTATTAATTTTAATTTGGAATCTTTTTCTTGTTATATTTGGCTTTTTTTTTGTTTGGTGTGTTTAATCTGCATTTCAAGATCACCACCACCAACACATCATCATCATCATCATTTTTTCTTCTTATTTCAGTTCCATGTTTAATATGATAGACAAGTCTAAATTAACTGCAATTTAAATTAACCTTTTGTCAATGGTTTCTACTCGTTATGTAAATACATGGACTGGTAGTCATAGACGAAGTCTGGACACAGAAAAAACATTGAATTTGCATTGTTCTGACTACATCACACAATACGACTATAGTCACACAATTATATACATCATACTAGACGACTATAGTCACACAATTATATACATCATACTAGACGACTATAGTCACACAATTATATACATCACACAATACGATAATAGTCACACAATTATATACATCATACAAGACGACTAAAGCCAAACAATGTTAAAGAAATGATGTTTGTGTTGCATATTGTCTGTATTGAAGATAATAATGAGCCAGTGAGTATTAGTAAGTTTTTATTTAGGGGTAAGGTTGTGAAAGTAACTGGTAGCCATACAACTCTAGACATCTTTATTCGTTAAGAACAACAACTCTACGCATCCGTATCGGTTAAGTACATAAACTCTGACATCATTATCCGTTAAGTACACAAACTCAGACATCTTTATCCGTTAAATACCTAAACTATGACATCATTATCCGTTAAGTACCTAAACTATGACATCATTATCCGTTAAGTACACAAACTCAGACATCTTTATCCGTTAAATACCTAAAATATGACATCATTATCCGTTAAGTACCTAAACTATGACATCATTATCCGTTAAGTACACAAACTCAGACATCTTTATCCGTTAAGTACACAAACTCAGACATCTTTATCCGTTAAGTACCTAAACTCTGACATCATTATCCGTTAAGTACATAAACTATGACATCATTATCCGTTAAGTACATAAACTATGACATCATTATCCGTTAAGTACATAAACTCTGATATCATTATCCGTTAAGTACCTAAACTCTACACATTTTTATGTTGGAAACAGAAACAAATTTTGAGAATCTTATTGAAAGTTTAACTTTAGAATTTGTATGATAGTTCTGATAAAAGGATAATTCCCTACACTTAAATATGGATCTGTAGCAAGTAATTTATAGGAATATATTCTGAAATAGGTGATAATGAATCTTTAAGCTAAAGCATTCTATTGTAGAACCATATTCAAGAAGTTAAATTATATCTGGCTTCAAGCCACATGAAAGTTTTAGTTAATGCATAAAATGGCATCTGCCGGACATACCATATCTGACGAGGGCGCATAATAAAGATAAATTAATGTATGCCTAAAATTGCAGTACCTTAAAGGTAAGTTTAAGCATGACAGTCATCCAGCTTTATTAAAGTTAAAGTTTGCATAACACATGTGCATACTTGACAAGGCGTTTTAAAGGTAAATTAAAGCAAGGGTATTTTTTGCGGAAAGAATGCCTACTCCCAAGATTTATTTAGTGACGTCATGACATTTAAAAGGTAAGTTAAAGCAATGGTATTTTTTCGGAAAGAATGCCTACTCCCAAGATTTATTTAAAGACATTTAAAAGGTAAGTTAAAGCAAGGGTACTTTTTCGGAAAGAATGCCTGCATCCAATTCTTATTTAGTGAAGCCATGGCATTTTAAAGGTAAATTAAAGCAAGGGTATTTTCTCGTATAGAACGCCTGCCTTCAAGACTTATTTAGTGACGTCAGGTTATGTGGAAAAGTTGCGCGTGTCAAACGTTCATGCCGTGTTGATGTCTGTAGCAACCGAAGGCCTTTGTCAGCCGACAATTCATTCATAAAATCCATCTTAAGCCCCTTCCTACCTTTACACCTATCCTTCCCCACTCACTACTCGTTTCCGGCCTCCCCATATCCTCCATTCTGGTGCTTTGCTCGGCCCCCCCTCCCATCTTTCCCTCTCTGGTGCTGTTTCTCTCAAGGCCAGAGCGGAAGAGCTACCTCCCTTGCGAGTTGTCAGGTACTCGTCATATTCAGCTTTGACCAGTGCAAGAATATCGCTTAGTGTACCAATATCGTCATTTAATCGCGCTACTCTCTGGTCTTAAAATTTTGGCGCCAAGCAGAAATATTGCGAATGTAGCATCAGACAATGACATGTTTAGTATTATCGCGCTATACTGGGCTGCCAGTACTCTGGCCAGAAGACGTCGGTGGAAAAAGTGTCACCGCAGTGGCGCGCCGTTGGGCAGGCACGTTCAACAAAGTATGCTGAATACCGACCTTGTCCCTGCGTTTCCGGACAGAGAGGCTGTGTCAACTCCACTGGTCAACATGCGGCGTTGTCTTTTCGTGGGAGAGAAATTTCCTAGAACGCAGGAAAGCGCATATTTCTAGCCTGTCTGTTATCGACGTGGAATTTCTCTCCGTACTTCTGCGCGCTCTTTCATTCTCTCCCCTTGCCCTCTCCATTCTTTCCCCCTTTCCGTTTTTTTTTTTTAAATTTAAAATTTTGTTTGTTGTGAGTCTGGAGAGGTGCGGGAGGATTCCTACTTTGGACGTACAGTTTCTATTTTTCTCTCTGTTAGCTTCGCTACGGAACCTATGAATATACCGTTTCTGTTTCATTCATTGGTCATCGCTAATGAGTTGTGTAAATTGGTCATCGCTATGGAATTATGTAGATTGATCATCGCTATAGGACTGTGTAGATTGGTCATCGCTATGAAGTTATGAAGATTGGTCATCGCTATAGGATTGTGTAGATTGGACATCACTATAGGGTTGTGTTGATTGGTCATCGCTATGGGGTTGTGTAGATTGGTCATCGCTATGGGGTTGTGTAGATTGGTCATCGCTATAGGATTGTGTAGATTGGTCATCGCTATGGAATTGTGTAGATTGGTCATCGCTATAGGATTGTGTAGATTGGTCATCGCTATAGGATTGTGTAGATTGGTCATCGCTATAGGGTTGTGTAGATTGGTCATCGCTATGGAGTTGTGTAGATTGGCGATCGCTAAAGGACTTTTGACTATTTCGGTTCTTTTTTCCTCAAATCACATTCTACAGAGTATTGAATATTTTGTTTCTATTTCTCATTTATTTAGCATTATTACGGGGCTTTTGGAGCATGCGCATAACTCTAATAAATACTGAGATAGTAATATGGAGTAATATTGGAGATATTTTATTTGTTAATTATTTTATAAAGAATGAGGTTTATCGAGCGTCTTACACCTTAATAAAGACTTTTTTCTTTAATTTTTATTAACGATTGGAGACATTAGTTGGCGCTTCTTACTTTCTAAATCTCTTTATAATCGGGGCTGGACATCTCAAGGCAGGGAGTGAGTGTCATTTGAAAAAAAAATCAACTAACATATTTGGCAACTTGGGTCCCAAACCGCAATCTCTTTTTTGCGGGACCATCGTCTAGATCTCGCGGTCTCTCCGTCCCAAGTTATCAATCTAGTCCTAAACGATAAAACACACTTTTACTGCAACGTATCACCTAGTTCTAGATAATAAAACAATACTTTTTACAGTAATCTGTCAACTTAGTTCTGGACAATAAATCACATCGTTACTGCAATCTATTAACATAGTTCTAGACAATAAACAATTGAATTGTATTGAATTTACTGTAACTTAAAAACAACAATAGATGTACCTGTACTAATTTCTAGTGTATCTACAGAGTAGCCTGAAACAATTACATGAGTAGCTGTAGTGACCTTTACTGTAACTTAAGAACCTCAGTAACAAGATGAGTAGTTGTACTGAGCAATTGTTCCACTCATGGAATACAAACTACTCAATTCCTTACTACACGAGAGAAACGTTTCTAGTAAATGTTACAACGAGTGGCTAGATTACAGATTCTAGCTTCAACGTTGCTTGTGACAGAGACTGACTGCCCTGAGTTGCTAGAAGACAGAATGACTGCATTGACTGCTAGAAGATAGAACGACTGCACTGAGTTGCTAGAAGATAGAATGACTGCACTGAGTTGCTAGAAGACAGAATGACTGCATTGACTGCTAGAAGATAGAATGACTGCACTGAGTTGCTAGAAGACAGAATGACTGCCCTGAGTTGCTAGAAGACAGAATGACTGCATTGACTGCTAGAAGATAGAATGACTGCACTGAGTTGCTAGAAGACAAAATGACTGCACTGAATTGCTAGAAGACAAAATGACTGCACTGAGTTGCTAGAAGACAGAGAATGGATGTAGTAAGTGCATTATGTCCGATTAGGGAATAAACAATATAAATGACAGCGTTTTGTTTTTCCCTAAAAGTCTTTTCAGCATTCCTGACTTTAAATCATTGGAAGCAAATTTGGCGTTCTGAAAAGAAAAAATGCATCCCAGTAAAGAACTTGCAGAAGTCTTTCTGGAAAGATTTCAGTAATATAAATTATTGTATAGCTTGTTGTATGTTAACAAATATATAAATTATTGTATAGCTTGTTGTATGTTAACAAATATATAAATTATTGTATAGCTTGTTTTATGTTAACAAATATATAAATTATTGCTTCTGCAGCCCCTGCATTGCTTGGGGGCTTTCAACAGAAATGGCCCAGAATTTGTTCCTTTAAAAAGAACTGTACTTGAAAATAATTTGAAAAATATACACATAACCAAATGTTCGCAGGGTGCCGGCAAGATGATTCTCTGTAGAGGAAGGAGAGAGAGAGAGAGAGAGAGAGAGAGAGAGAGAGAGAGAGAGAGCATATGGAAAAAGGGGTGGGGGCATTTATATTTTCTTGTAGAAGTGGGGGGGGGGAACAGTTTTCGAAATTACGCTACTGAATATATAATTAACAGAAAGATAATTAACAGGGACATAATTAACAGGGACATAATTAACAAGCCAGTTTTGTTTGTTAAATGAAACCAGCACGCACAACAAAGCTTGAAAAGTAACATTCGAGAAGAAAAGCAATAGATAGCAACTCCACTCAGAATAGTTTTCAAAACTAAAATTGCTCATAATTAAAAATGAACTCACTGTGAATTCTAATTAATATAACAAAGACAGCGACATTATGGCTTTAAAAATTACGCATTCTAATATGATTAAATATGTTTAAAATCGTGCTGCCATAAAAGATATCATAATTTTAAACTACTTGATTTTTTTGTCGACTCTTAAAAAGAATTGTTTTTTAACTCTGCAGATGTGGCAGTGAATGTTTCACTTTTGTTTGTCTTCTCATTGTTGGCAGTGAATGTTTCACTTTTGCTTGTCTTCTCATTATTAGTATCTTAATTCGGCAGTACTCATTATTAGTATCTTAATTCGGCAGTACTCTTTATTAGTATCTTAATTCGGCAGTACTCATTATTAGTACCTTAATTCGGCAGTACTCTTTATTAGTACCTTAATTCGGCAGTACTCATTATTAGTACCTTAATTCGGCAGTACTCATTATTAGTACCTTAATTCGGCAGTACTCATTATTAGAACTTAATTCGGCAGTACTCATTATGTGGCAGTTAATGTTGTGTATTTACTTGTCTTCAATAAGTGCCAGTTAACGTTGTTGCATTATTCAATACTATTGTCGTCAGTGATGTAAAACTACTCGTTTCTTTGGGGTTGTTTTCTGGATTATTTTCGTAAATTATTCAGCACAAGAAATTAAGAAGCGCGATGTGCAATATTTAGCAAACCAGCGCCAGATTTGAGTTATAACTTCAAATATTTGAACCGATCTAAAACCTCTAATTTCATATTTGAACCGATCTGCAACCTCCAACTTCAATCGCTTAGTGCTGGTCGCAAACATTGACACTGCTTTTCAGTGGACGTTCGGTTCGAAGTGAAACCCGCTTTATTTAAAATTCGAACCATCATTGTTGAAGTAATTACCGAAAATTAAACAATGTTCGTGATTGGCAAGCAGGTTTCGGGTGGAACACCTTGATTATTCCGGGTACTGTTGCAAAGTGCATGAAGGTTTGCTTCGTTCTTACTAAGGGGCTGTAACAAGTGGATTATCAAGCTTCATAACGGTATCATAAGCCGAATTGCACGTTAAATTTAAGTAGGGAAAACATTTCGCCACGGAAATGATCGACTATTCCCGGCGCCACTGGCAAAACAACGTACACGAGAAGCGATCTCGCGTGTACTAATTAAACTCATCGATTACAGTCACTGCCACTACACACAATCAATGCAGATACACTGACGCCTGCAGTAATGATGCCGCCATTAATGTAAACCGATTTGAGAAAAGAGAAATACAGAAACTCTTATACCTGTCTTAAAAATACCACATTAATGTAAACCAGTTTGACTAAAGATGAATATGAAATACTGATACCTGTCTTAAAAATACCCCTATTAATGTAAACCAGTTTGACTAAAGATGAATATGAAACACTGATACCTGTCTTAAAAACACCCCTATTAATGTAAACCAGTTTGACTAAAGATGAATATACAAACTAAAACTGATATCTACCTTAGTAACACGTCTACTAATGCAAACCAGTCTGATGGGACACACAATTGTACAAAGATACTTGATTTACGTATCATTAATTGGAAGCAAACTGCTGGCTGTGACAATGAATTCTTTTGTAATAAGAGTAATTTTAATTATATCTGCCATAGTCATGCTTATCTTAAATACATTTGTTTAACACATACCTGTTTCAATGATATCTGCCATAGTGTTGCATATCTTCAAATACTTTTGTCTAAAACATACCAGTTTTTATGATATCTGCCCTTGTTGCTTATCTTTAATTACTTTTGTCTAACTCAGGGGTGTGCAACATTTTGCATTGGTCGGCCATTTTCAAACAATGGAACAATAATTAGGGCCAGACACATTCAAAAATATATAATCTAATTACAACCAGTGTATTCTGTTATGAAAACATCGTGAATACTTTTTTAAACAACAAAGACAAATAAAATTAAGTTTACTTCTATTAATGTGAAACTCTGGTATTTTGTGTTTTCACATAACTTATCTATGTTCGCTCTGATTGATATAGTGGTAACTCGAAGCTGACTGGTCAGATGTTCATCTGTGAGCTGACTACGGTGTCTGTTTTTAGTATATTTCATTCATGAGAAGAAGAAAATCACACCTGAATTTTTAATAGCTATTGTCATTTGAAAAAAAGAAATAAACCTTGTTAGTTAGTTCTGTATAAATATGTAAAAATCCATAGATGAATCCGTCATCTAGGCTAATCCAGTGATACATAATATATTCGCGTTAAATACAGCCTACAATACTCCCCATTTAGTTGAATTACGTGCTGAGTAAATATATCGTGTTTATTTGTCTCCCTTTTAGTTTATTGTCTGAAGTCATCTCGTAGATGACATGTTTATTTAGTTTTTACAATCTGAAACGCACATGGCAGACGTTGGTAGTTTTATGTGTTGCGTAAAATATATGTCCTACTCAGAACTAAGGTTTGGATGTCCCTTATAAAATGTCCACGTCCGTCAATCCTATATCTCTCCCATTCACCACTCCCGTTCACCTCTCCCATTCACCACTCCCGTTCATCTCTCCCCGTCACCTCAATATACATTGTTTTGTGTCCAGAGCTCTTTTGCAGTTGAACAAGTACCGGGCTAGACGGTGAAACGAAAGTCCAACTTCGAAATGTCCGACAATCACCCGAGTTGAGCATCAGCAGACCTTACAAAGGGACACCACTGCGCGAAATGAAATACATTCTTCTTGCGTTGTCTTTCTTGAGTAAAAAAAAAAAATTCACCATTTTGGGATTTTGGTGGTCAAAATCCCAGTTCATGCTTCCGAGTATGTCTACAAACTTCCTATTATCAAGATGAATCCATTGATATATGATCTCTTGGGCTTAAAACACGAAAATTCTTCGGTTTTATAGCGGACAAATAGACAGAGAAACGTTCATTTTCGTATGTTTAGACAGAGTAAAGCATTCCTATCATAATTATCTAATTAGCATTTAAAAATGTAATAAATTTAACTGTTAAAATGGGACATACATCACGTAATTATTACATTTTGAAAAGTAATAAAAACAACCGTTTTTATCTCAGACGGCTGTAGAATCTCTTAAACAACTGATTTTATCTCAAATATTGCGGAGACAGAGTTTGTATTGTAAATAATTTTATTTAAAATTGAGAATTCACAAAAAATACTTTATACGATTTATTTTATCAAGGACAGTAGAAGGGTAGCTGAGATCATGATGGAGCTCAATCTAGTACATCTCTAGCCTTAAAGTACAATGATGGAGCTCAATCTAGTACCTGCATAGCCTCAAAGTATATGGTGAAGCTCAATCTAGTACCTACATAGCCTCAAAGTATATGGTGAAACTCAATCTAGTACCTACATAGCCTCAAAGTATATGGTGAAGCTCAATATAGTACCTACATAGCCTCAAAGTATATGGTGAAACTCAATCTAGTACCTACATAGCCTCAAAGTATATGGTGAAGCTCAATCTAGTACCTACATACCCTCAAAGTATATGGTGAAGCTCAATCTAGTACCTACATAGCCTCAAAGTATATGGTGAAGCTCAATCTAGTACCTACATAGCTTCAAAGTATATGGTGAAGCTCAATCTAGTACCTACATAGCCTCAAAGTATATGGTGAAGCTCAATCTAGTACCTACATAGCCTCAAAGTATATGGTGAAACTCAATCTAGTACCTACATAGCCTCAAAGTATATGGTGAAGCTCAATCTAGTACCTACATAGCCTCAAAGTTATAGTGAAGCTCAATCTAGTACCTACATAGCCTCAAAGTATATAGTAAGCTCAATCTAGTACCTACATAGCCTCAAAGTATATGGTGAAGCTAAATATAATACACCTGTACGTCTTACAGTACACATTCAAATCCAGAACCAAGTAAATTATGAGAAGTTTTGAAAAAAATGGTGTATGTCAAAATAAGAATAAATTAACAGAAGTCAAGATAAAACATTTCCTACCAAGAAGAGTACACTGTCAGAAATCTAGACAGAAGTTTCCGTAACAAGAAACTGTGAGAAATCGATATATAATGTTGTCAGACGAAGTGTAATAGCCACAAGTCTTGAAATTCTAAAGTCAGTTAAGAGTAGAGGGCCTTCATCTAGGTAATAGTCATTCAAAATAAGAGTAAACTGCAAGTCATCCAGATAAAAGACTGTCCTTGAAAATAAGAGTAGACTGCGAGACGTGTAGATTAAAATTGTTCATCTGTGGTAGAGTAAATTTGCCTATCCCTATTTTAAAACTTAATTGTTATATAAATTGTTAAATTATCAAAGTGACCCCGACCTGGGAATTCCTTATGATGGTATTCTTTAATAAGTGTCAGAGATGGAGTAAGCAACTCGAGTTCAGAATATGCTTATATCTATGTTAGGATAAAATGAATAATTGTCTAGCATTAATTGAACATTGTTGTGAAGTGATGTAAATGTTAATGCTCTCTTAATTAAATTCGTATTTGTATATTTGACTTTTGATTTAACTTTTGATTTAATAAATTTATTGTTAAATTTATTGACATTCTTACACATATTGATAACTTGATAACCTTATGTGGAGAAGAAAGTTGGTGGATGGGGGCTAGCTAAATATAAATTAAAAGACGGATTTATCTTTTATTTGGTAAGACGTTTTCCATCTACAGAAATATTTTGTGACGGTAAATGTTTGTCTTTAATAGTGTGGAAGAGAGAAAATGTTTACAGCACCCGCATATCCGCAAGTGGGAAAGACAAGTGGAGTCTTCTGGAGAATTATTAATAACATAAATTAACATTCTTGTAATTAGTTATGGTGATTAAATAATAATATTAATCATAACAATTAATTAAGTGCCACTGGTGTCACACCGTCAAAATAATAGTGGACTGCGAGACGTAGATTGAAGACTGTTAATGCTAATTTCTATCAGTGCTCACTGTTGATGCTAATTTCTATCAGTGCTCACTGTTAATACTAATTTCTATCAGTGCTCACTGTTAATACTAATTTCTATTAGTGCTTACTCTTAATACTAATTTCTATCAGTGATCACTGTTAATACTAATTTCTATTAGTGCTCACTGTTAATACTAATTTGTATCAGTGCTCACTCTTAATACTAATTTCTATCAGTGCTCACTGTTAATACTAATTTCTACCAGCTGTTAATACTAATTTCTACCAGCTGTTAATACTAATTTCTATCAGTGCTCACTATTAATACTAATTTCTACCAGTGCTCACTGTTAATACTAATTTCTACCAGTGCTCACTGTTAATACTAATTTCTATCTGTGCTCGCTGTTAATACTAATTTCTATCAGTTCTCACTGTTAATACTAATTTCTATCAGTGCTCATTGTTAATACCAATTTCAATCAGTGCTCACTGTTAATACAAATAAATTTTCTTGAATTTCTTGCCAATGCCCACTCTGAACAGTTTCATTCAATTCGCACGTCCGCAATAAAGCCGAATATCCATATAGACACTTCGCGATCTATTTATCATTCTGTTAGTACAAGAGTGTCAAATAAAAAAATAGAATTCAAACAAATTATTGCGTTCAATAAACACGTCACCAAATCATAATCCTTCGTCCAAAACGAAACCAAACAGCAACATAAAAATGCATTTTTATTATATTTTTTAAAATGCAAAGTCAAAAACATAAACCACAGTTAATTAAAATATATAACTGAACACGTTTTTCTGCAAACGGTAATTGCAGCATTCAGAAAGAAATCCCGTGAGACAACTGTTCCTGTAATCATGGATCTGTGACGAAATTGCACGACGCCTGAACGGTGACTGACTTGATGAGCGGCCAGTATGCACTGAGCTAACTCCGAGCAAGCGCCATTTCATTCCGACAAAAACATTCCCCGTTCTTTTCAGCGCGCATATTTTCTATCCAAACATTCTCTCCAAGTTCTTTTACCCTGCTCCGCGCCATGCTAACACAATTGACCACCTTGATGGGAGCAGGTAGAGCTCTCAAGCAAAGGAGGTACATTTGCAATTTGTGGCGCTTCATTCTATTTCCGGTTCTGGTGCGCCCATTAAGAGATAAAAGTATAAAATGCCAGAAACATTTTACTTTAGGTCTGAATTTTATTTTTCTCGGTATTGCTCTAAAAGATACTGTGATTTGTGAAATTTGTAAAATTTTCATCGAGCAGCTAAAAGTCCTATAGCCAAGAGCTGGAAAACATTAATGTGAAATTTTCATCGAGCAGCTAAAAATCCTAAAACTTTAATGTGGAAAGAGATTGTCGCCAAACCGTGGGAAGAAGATAATACAATCGTAAATATGAATGAAAAAACATGATACCCGTTTTCGATTTTGTATGAGAAAAGAGCGTTCTCTTATTCTTATGCATGTTTTCACACACACACACACACACACACACACACACACACACACACACACACACACACACACACATGCGCGCGCGCGCACACACACACATACACAGAGTTAATAGTTAATAACATAAAAACAATCTTTATTATCGTCATCAGCATGTCTTCATAATTTTCATGAGCAACATTGGTAGTAGTAGTGTAGGGGGCGCTTCCGGCTTCCGCCGCTTTCGCGCAGCAACATTATCATCAATATCAGACTTTATAATTTTTATCATCGACTTCGCGTATCACGTTTAGATGGAACAGCAACATTCAGCATGGACAGCATTATCAGCAGTACATTCTCGTCAGTATCGAATAATTTACTAATTTAGTAATTATATACGGTTGTGCATGCTTATATAAATAGCTTGCTTGCGTTCTTCAAATGCTACCAAAACTCCCTCTCTCTAATCTATCTATCTATCTATCTATCTATCTATCTATCTATCTATCTATCTATCTATCTATCTATCTATCTATCTATCTATCTATCTATCTATCTATCTATCTATCTATCTGTCTGTCTGTCTGTCTGTCTGTCTGTCTGTCTATCTATCTATCTATCTATCTATCTATCTATCTATCTATCTATCTATCTATCTATCTATCTATCTATCTGTGACACCTAAGCCACATTAGTTAATGGTTATGATTATTATAATTATTTAGTCATGCATAACTAATTACGTGAAGGGAATCTTAATTTATTAATACTTCTCCAGAAGACACCACTCGTCTCTCTTTCTTGGCGGATATATGGGCGTTGTAAACGTTTTCTCTCTTCCACAATATTAAAAACAAACATTCACTGTCACAAAATATTTCCTAAGATGAAAAATTTCTTACCAAAGATGAAGATAAATCCATCTTTAATGTATATTTAGCGAACCCCCATCCACCCACTATCTTTCCAACATACGATTATAAATATATGTAAGAAGGGCAATATATTTAACAATAGATTTATTAAATCAACAATGAAATATACAAATAGCAAATACAATGAAAAGATTACTCGTCATCAATATTTCCACGAACCGTGTTCCAATAATTTCAATGCGTATACAGTCTTAAATCCCAACACATAACAGATTAGAGTCAATTTAAATCACAGGATCATTCTTGTCAAAGAACATAAATGGAGTTATTAGATATAAGTGATAATAGTTTATACATAACCTTGTCTAGGCATTGCCTCAATAGTAACAAAATCATAAGTTTATTGTTCAGATTACTACTGTGTTAGTTTCACGTGTTTCTCTTGCACATTGTAGAATACTGATGAGCCACTATTTTCTCAAAGATAACCTGGCACTTAACAATTTCCGGTCTTCCTTGTAGCAGAAATTCTACGATGTAGTCGAGCATACTTTGCCACAATACATCAAGTGTATCCTTACACTGTTACACTCTAGGAGTAGAAACGTCTCGCCTCAAACACTGTCTTAGTGGTCTATAAATCAGTAAACTGAGAGATTCTGCTGAAAACAAAATGGCTGATTCTTCCCTGTAAAATGTAAGGAGGAAGCAAAAGCTAAGTTTCCTAGTTTATCCACTACTTTTCACATTCAAATCTCTGCATACAGTTTCCTTTAACAGTATTTATTAGACCGATACACGCATACAGCATAATAAATGTAACATAACAATTTTATGAACGGTTAACTAGAAACAATGTCAAATGTTTAGTATACTACATACAAGCATCATTGTTCACAATTTGTAGAAATAATAGTCTACTCACATAATAATTCTCTATGTAGAATGCAAGTATAACATAGTGATAGTAAAAATACATGAAATATTTCGACGTCCAGCGCACGAAGTTGGCTGTAAAGGACGCAGGAGAAATTCAAGAGGTTGGTTGTAAAGGACATAGCAGAAATACACGAGGTTGGTTGTAAAGGACATAGCAGAAATGCACGAGGTTGGTTGTAAAGGACATAGCAGAAACGCACGAGGTTGGTTGTAAAGGACATAGCAGAAATGCACGAGGTTGGTTGTAAAGGACATAGCAGAAATGCACGAGGTTGGCTGTAAAGGGCATAGCGGAAATGCACGAGGTTGGTTGTAAAGGACATAACAGAAATATACGAGGTTGGTTGTAAAGGACATAACAGAAATTTACGAGATTGGTTGTAAAGGATATAATAAAAATTCACGAAGTTTGTTGTAAAGGACAAAACAGAAATTCACGAGGCTGATTGGAAAGACTGATGTCTGTAACGGACATTGAATTGCACGAGGTTGGATATGATGTACAGCAGAAATGTATGTGGGTGGTGTAAAGGACATTACAGCTAATCGTGTTTGAATAATTTGTTTTATTTAATTACAAAATTATTATCTGTATTATTTGTTTCAAGGAAGTTATATCCCGTTGAGTTTTGTGTTCTATAATATAATGATAATATAGATTGTTTTTACAGTGTTATATCCTCTTTGTGTTTAGTGTTCTATAATATAAAGATAGTATAGATTGTTTCTGTAAAGCTATAACTTGTTTGTTTTGCGTTCTATAATGTAATGATAATATAGATTGTTTTTTCAAAGTTATATCCTGTTGGTTTTGTATTCAATAATATAAAAATAATATAGATTGTTCCAATATAGTATATGTGTTCTGTAATATAATAATACTTTGGATTGTTTCTATAGAGTTATATTCTGTTGTTTTGTGTTTCATAATATACACATAATATAGATTATTTCTATAAAGTTATATCCTGTTCGTTTTGTTTTCGAAAATATAACGATAATACAGATTGTTTCTATAAAATAATATTCTTTCAATTTGTTTTTAAGTATAGTGTTTTTTATATCTGGTTAGTATTGTGTTTCTGTAATTCTAAAGAGTAATTGTTTTTTTATTATACTCGGAGTATTGTATTTCTATAGTATTAATGATCATTTTGTTTCTATGACACTAATGAGTATTTTCTTACTGTAATATTCAGAGTATTGTCTTTCTATAACACTAATGATTATTTGTGTTACATAATACTCGGAGTATTGTGTTTCTGTTAGACTAGGAGTATTGTGTTTCTGTTAGACTTGGAGTATTGTGTTTCTATAACACTAATGAGTATTGTGTTTCTACATAACACTATTAATTAGACTTATTTTCTATAATACTGGTGTATTGTGTTTCTAGAACACTGGTGAGTGTTGTGTTTCCATAATAATGGTGAATATTGTGTTTCTAGAACAATAGAGCATATTGTGTTTCTAGAACACTGGTGATTATTGTGTTTCTATATTACTGTGGAGTATTGTGTTTCTAGAACACTGGTGATTATTGTGTTTCTATATTACTGTTGAGAATTGTGCTTCTAGAGAACTAACGAATCTTGTATACATATCCATAATACTGGCGAGTTTTGCTAGTTTCTATAATCCTGGAAAGTTTTGTCTTTTACTCTCAAGTGCATAAAACTGACTGCAGGCAAGTAAGGCAACATTTATGGAAAAGAATCACAAATGTAACATCCTACCAACTCATTTCATTCCTTGTTTACCAAACTGAAAACTCACGGATTAATTGCACTTTTAAACTGTTCAGAACGTGATATTCGCCATCTCAAAGAACGCAAAGCTCTATGGCGATTTCTTTTGTTTGGCGTCAATAGATCGCACTAGCACGTAATGGATTGTTCTAGCCGACAATGCTGAAAAAAACATGGGGAATGAAGCGTGGACTCAAAGACCGCTCTAGTTACAACACCGATTCCAACGATTGCTGTAGGGGGTTTTCTCTGGAGAGCTTGCGGTCTGGTCCTCCAGGGACGAAACACTGTGAGAATCCACTCTCGTATATATCTGGCCAAAACATCTTCGCTTTGAAACATTATTTAGAACATAGAGCGAGCGCGAGCGTTGTCCGGCTATTCTGTGGCTAATACAGGTTGATTGGGAAATGGAAACCATGCTGCTTGAAGACTTTTCATCGTATCGATAACACCTGGCACCCATTTGATGTTGATTTGCTTTCAATTGCAGAACTACATATATCTATGGGCGTTGGTCACTCCAAGTAAAGTGACAACAGAATCAGTCAAAGAAAAACATGTTCAGTTTTACACGTTTTAACAGGTTTTGTGACTGCTGAACTTATTTCGAGTGCCAGTAAACCATAAACATATTTCCGTGTTACACGTTCTAACAGATTTGTGTTTGGTAGACGTATTTTGAAAAATAATAGCATTAACTTTATTTTTCAAACCGAAGTTGTGTAAGTGAATTAAAGTGTTTATATAAATGAGTCAGAGTGTTTGTGTAAATGAGTTTGAGTGCTTATTTAAATGAGTTTGATTGTCAAACTGACTTGTAAAACAAAAGTTTTTGGAAAATAGTTTTGGATTAGTTATCCTTTATCGTTAAAGTTATCCTTTTTTGTTTGAGTTTATCCTGTCCTAGCATAACCCTATTAGTGTGTGTGTGTGTGTGTGTGTGTGTGTGTGTGTGTGTGTGTGTGTGTGTGTGCGTGCTAGTGTGTATGTGTGCGTGACCAATATACTTTTCTTTTGCGTGGTTATCGCTTACTGTTATCGATTAAATGAAATGTCGGTGACATTCCTGTTAAATTTAGTTAGTCACCTCAATGTCTGGTTGAAATTTGTGTGGGTTTTATCATTCCTCTTAGCTTGACTAATGATCCACTGCAGGACCACCGTATGACCATGGGTCATAAACCCCTTTGCACCCAACATATACCCACGCCTCAACGTGCAACCCCAAAGATCACACAACCGCAACCGCAGAAAAGCTAGTTAAATAAGTATGTATACAAAAAATAACCACTAACTTTCATGCAGAAAATATAAAATTTAGAAAATACACAATTGTTGCAAAATGTAATTATCTCTAAATATTAACAATGTGAACTTAATAATTCTATTAAAAATTGTAGTACTGGAAACATTTTATCACAGAATGCATGACAATCAAGGTCACTAATGAAGTTAAAAGCCATGGAGAATATATGTGGAGCAACAGCCAAGTGGGAGCCACTGAAAATGAATTATACCAAATACCATAGACAGAGAAACATGGAAGAAGACAAGAAAACAAAAAAACATTGAAGAAGAATAAAAACATACAGAAAATATGGAAGAAGGCAAAGAAAACAGAAAAAACACGGAAGTAAACAAGAGAGTCAGAGAAAAATTGGAGAAGACAAGAAAACAGAGAGAAAAACAAATCCATACAAAACACCACAGAGATAACTTTGTATACACAATGTACGCACATATAACTACAAATAATATGAATTCATGTACAAAACGATAACCTGAAACTGATTTGAGGCACCCCGAGTGACTTTGTAATAATGTACTAAATCAAATATTTACTAGTTAATGATATAAACATATACAAGTGTCAATGCAGGTTGTGGAGCAATGGTTATAAATTGACATATATCAGCAAATTTTATGCCAATAATGAGGTTACGCGCCTCCGTTCAATTTGACTAAGGGCCTCCATTCAGTAATAGACTGAGAAATAGATATATAAGATGCTATAATTAGACTATCACTACAATTTACGACAACAACAAAAACAAAGTTCTGCTACACTAACATACTACTCGACACTAAAGCAATTAACTATAATTTAATTTTAAAAATTGTCACAATATTTTGTCACAAAATACATTCTTGATATCATTTTCTTGTCACAGACGTTACACATTAATCAGTGTCTTTATGAGTTTAGTCAGTTACAGGACTATGCAATACTGTTGCTTCCCATGAAAAACAACTTGGCAAATCTTGTCGGCAATGTAGCAAAACTGGCAGATTGTCAACTGACACTTTATAGAAACAGTTTAGACATGAAGGCAGAAATGAAAACCCTGAATCATATGTAATTGTGGATCCTAAATGCTCTGCGTATTACTACACAAATAAATACTTAATTAGACCTATGCCTCTGCAATAAAAATAGGAGTTAAACATGTTTATAATAACTTAACATTTCCTAATAAAATCTGAACCTTTCATACTTAAAGAGACGATTTGACATTTTCTAACCAAGGGAAAGGGTCTGTCTTTTGCTTCCTTTTAGAACCTGTGCATAACAGGAGGGACATGATACGCATAATCCCCCCCCCCCCTCTCCCAAAGAGTTCGTTTTCCAAGAGTAAAGTCTTATGATTCTGCATCCCTAGTTTTCTCAGGCTAGAAACCACGTCCAACTCTACCTTGACTAATTTTATGGAACTAACAAATTTATGAATACACTTAGGACTAATTAATATTTATAACTTTCTTACATCTTCTACATACACATTCAGTCGACACACATTTCACCTATCCATAGACAAATTCACAGTTGCACCAGCCTAAAAGTTGGATAATCACATAACGAGTTTTCATAAAAATTGGACATAATTTTAATCCATTTAGATTAACATCACCTTACTGTGCAGATGCCACAGAGCTAGCATACTCACAAAACAAATGTGATAATCCTATTCATTGCTACCAACTCAGCATGCACCCATTCAATCAAAACAGCTTATCTCCCTTTCCATTCAGGTCAATACTCGACTTTCACTTAAGAAATAAGCTATATCACAACATTCCAAATTATACAAATCACAAGTAACATCTCATTTTAAATTATAGATCAGAGGTAAAAAATTATTAAAATTTATGGGAGAATTTACCATCATACAAAAAAAAAACCAAATAAATATTTTAATCAGATATACAAATACAAATACATGCGCAGTTAAAATAAATAAAATCACAGAATTAATAATGCAATTCTTGCTAATGAAAAAGATCATATGCGTTTTAGGCTGACCGAGGCCTTTTTATGTCTCATATCAACATGTAGTTCTTTAAGTGACCAAGGCCTATTTGTATCTCATAGCAACATGTAGTTCTTTAACTGACCAAGGCCTCTTTGTGTCTCATTTGAACATGTAGTTCTTTAACTGACCAAGCTAATTGTTTCCCCGCTCAGCAGGATTGCTTAAGAAAAGGCGTGACCAGGGTCTCTTTGTGTCTCAGCTTTACAGGAAGTATATTCCAGAAAGATGGATTTTGACAAGAAATGAACGTTTACCTTAAGACATATTTGCTTGTGGCTTGTTGACAAAATCTTTGTCTGAACACGTTGAAAATATGTAATCTCTCTCTCTCTCTCTCTCTCTCTCTCTCTCTCTCTCTCTCTCTCTCTCTCTCTCTATCTGTCTGTCTGTCTGTCTGTCTATCTTTAAGTGCATGTACATAATACGTGCACATGCGCGCGCGCGGAAATGCCTGAGTGTGAGTGATTGCCGTGCAATTATGTGCTTGTATAAATTATTACCTCTACACGCTAGCCATTGTAACATTTCTTATTTTCTAAATATCTCTCGCTTTCTTAAATGTTCTAGATATTTTTATTTGCACTGCCTCTATGATCTAATGTTCTACATCTTTTCATTTGCACTGCCTCTGTGGTCTAATGTTCTATATCTTTTCATTTGCACTGCCTCTGGTCTGATGTTCTGCATCTTTTCATTTGCACTGCCTCTATGGTCTGATGTTCTACATCTTTTCATTTGCATATCCTCTATGGTCTGATGTTCTGCATTTTTTCATTTGCACTGCCTTTAAGGTCTGACAAACTACTTTATTTCGTTTGCACGGCGTCTAGAATCTGGCATTCTATATCCTTTTGGGGGCACTGGTTCTACGATCTCATGTTCTATAGCCTATCAGTGGCAATGCATCTATGATCTGATGTGCTATCTCTTTTCATTTGCTCTGGTTCCATGATCTCAATGTCTCTCAATCGTACAGTTTATAGGCCCACGATTTTGTCTTTATTTTACAGGCCTAATAATTTCACTTACTCCTACTATTTCCCTTTATTTACAAGCCTACTAAGGTTTGTCATTTTTGATATTTTTCTTATTTACAGGCTACTAAGCTAGCTTATTTACAGGCCTCCTATTTTCTCTTATTTACAGGCCTGTAATTAATCTTAATACAGGCCTCTAATTTGTCTTATTTACAGGCCTGTAATTAGTCTTATCTACAGGCCTCTAATTAGTCTTATTTACTGGTCTCTAATTAGTCTTATTTACAGGACTCTAAGTAGTCTTATCTATAGGCCTCTAATTAGTCTTATTTATCTACTAATTTCTCTTATTTACAGGCCTCTTGATCTCTTTCACTTGAATTATTTTCTTTTCTACTAATGCAAGCTTGCATTTAATCTATCAGGCCATTTTTAGAGGATCTCCACTTTTAATCTTCTAATTAATTAATATTCTAAACAGTATTACCAGAAGCAAATTAAGGCATTGATTACGACAGCTATGCCTAATAATTCTTTCAGTCGTTAATTTTTCTCCCAACTGTATTTCATCTGTTAAAAAACGGCCAACCTGGATCTGCAATAGATGAAAGTAGGAAGGGAGTGAATGAGATGCAATCAATCAAGCCCGAAGTGGCCAAAAATACATGAGCCTAATAAGTCTTTGTTATTCTAATAGCAAGTCAAACAAAGAACGAATGCGCCCTTGTGTGTTTGTGCCGGCCATTGCGCTTGTTTGCTATGCTGATTGGGAATAAAGTCTCGGCCGTCAACTTACGATGTCTTGTCTTTCCTTCCAATCATAATTCAACTATGGCTGCAAGTAAAATGCTCGCCATTTTCAGACCGCTAAGGATGGCGGGCCAAGGTACTGCAAGGCGCTCTAATTAAAACGAGCTGGGAGCACGTTTGTCATAATTTGCAAGAGTTGCTGGACTTGTACAGAGGACAAGAGGGTGATGGAAAAGGGGAGAGAAGTAGACAGATCTGGGTGTCTGGGCGTGGGCGATTCCAGAGTGAAGGAAACCTTGGGGCGGGCAAAATCCCTTGGTCAAACAAAATGTCTTGCGAAGATAGCAAGTTGCATTTTTTACCCGCCATTGATTTCTAACACTGATGTTGTCAGCGCTCCTCTGTATGGAGTAGGTTTCTCGTCGCCAATCGATTTAGCTTTTAAAAAAATATAAAATAAAACTTAGATTTATGTGTTTGTGCGTATGTGTGTGCGCTTGTTGACAAGTAACAACGCATCGCCACACAACATATCCTTTTTCCAAAGTCTAACGATTAAACTTATTTTAGATCTAAAAACTACAATCTTAATGATTTCAGTGTGAAGCCAGGAAAAAAGTTATTTTTGATCCGCAGTATCGTAGTCTACGTCGGACATTGTGGTGTTTTAATGTTTGCTTCGTACAATTGTTGATTTCGCAGACGGTTTAAGGCGGGTGTGTTCCACGAACTACCTGGAACTAATGCAATATTAATCGGCGGCCCGTGACGTCATACTTTGCTTCGTGCCAAAAATGAATCTAATATCCCTTCATCTTAAAAGATATTTTAAAAAAAATAATAAAATAAAATAATAAAATAGTGTTTAAAACATTGTTAGAAGCATGCAGTGACCAGAGAAAAACTGCTCAAACTGTATGCCGAGATAAAAGTGATCAAATGAAAGGTCACTGAGATAAAAGTGATAAAGTG
Source organism: Sinotaia quadrata (assembly GCA_028829895.1). Classification (NCBI taxonomy): domain Eukaryota; kingdom Metazoa; phylum Mollusca; class Gastropoda; order Architaenioglossa; family Viviparidae; genus Sinotaia; species Sinotaia quadrata. Next base: position 61,189,328 of record CM054177.1, on the reverse strand, counting down.
GAAGGTCACAGAGATGAAAGTGATCAAAGTGAAAAGTCACTGAGGTGAAAGTGAACAGAGTGAAAGTTTACTGAGATAAAACTGATGAAATGATAGGTCTCTGAGATAAAATGATTAAAATGAAAGGTCACTGAGAGAAAAGTGATCATCGGAATTTGGGAGCCAGCGCCAATCATATATAGCCCTACTTTCACATGTTGTCAACAATCACAGCTTCATTGATAAACTAATTACGTCATTAATACAGTGTTTCTTCTCCGTTAATTAAACTTTATTATTCTTTGTCCTGTAAAAACGACTCTGACAGCTTGGTAAGTTCAACGTATGTGTCATTGAATGGAATCTCTTTCTACACAGAGTTCATGATTTGTATAATGTGATTGAAAGACACAACACTTTTGATACAGAAAGGAGTTCATGATTTGTGTAGTGTGATTGAAAGACACAACACTTTTGACACAGCACGGCCTGCTCATGATTTGTGCAAACTCGAAGGACATGTGCAAGAAAGCTAAGCAAACACGCTGACAAACATTAAATACACAGCCTACGCCATAACATCAATTTACGTACAAAAAAAGTAGGACCTGCCTTTATGCAGCCAATATCCGCCGAAGTGTCCCGGCCTGGCCTTTCTTTCTCGGCCACCCCACCTCTAGCGCGGTTTTATTCAGGATTTCGCTAAGCAAATTTATTTAAATATTATTAAAATATGTTTGGTTTTTTTCTTTCTTTCTTTTCTTTCTTTTTTTTGTTGTTGAGATATTCTTTTTTTTTAATGCTAAAAGGTAGAGGGCACATGAAAACATGATTTGGTTGTTGACTGACTTCCCCTGGTACTTTGAAACCGGAAAGAATGGCACCTAAATAAAATGGCTGCCGAACGGTTAGCAGTCAGCGACACCTGCACAAAGAACATCCAGTGTTACCTCCCTTTTGCCTATCGCACAAGGACCAGGCGCACAAACCTCGCTTCCGATTCTTTGCACGTGCCGGCAATTGAAAAAGCTACATCACGCTGAAAAGCTCAGCCCGTTGTTAGTGGTCGTTAGTTTTTCAATCGCAGGCAAAATGGAGCGAAAGGAATTATACATTTCTCCTGACTAAAATCGTCCAGATATCGCCATAGACCGTCTGTGCGTCCATTCTTTGCTGTCTTCCGCCCCGCTTTGTCGTGAAATATTCAAGCTCATGGCGCGTGCATAAACCGACAGACGGTTGAAAAGGCAGCGTGAATTGTGTTCAGTCAGTTTACTGCAGCAATGATTCGATTGGTTTTCAACTGAAGTTTACTACCAGCGAACTAATACGTCATTAAATAGTTTCCTAAGATAAAGCTTCTGTTTAAACAAAATGTAATAATAAAAAAAAACTCCATGGGTGGGACAGAATATATTTTAATCAATTTTTTTTTTTAAGTATAAAAGTTTGTTTTATTTATTTGTTGTTATTGTCGGGTGGTGGTGGTGGTGGTGGTGGTGGTGGTCGTTGAGTATTCATATAGCGTAAAGGAGCTCGTACAATTATATCGTGAGCTCATACTTAACGATCAATCGTGCACACTGCTCACACGAACACACAAAACAAAAGTCAGGGTAAGAAAAAGAGAATGGTTAAAAAAGAGAAGGAATTGAGAGAGAGAGAGAGAGAGAGAGAGAGAGAGAGAGAGAGAGAGAGAGAGAGAGAGAGAGAGAGAGAGAGAGAGAGAGAGAGAGAGAGAGAGAGATGAGAAAGAGAGAGTGGCAGAAAAGTAGACTGAGTGAGAGGATGATAAAGAGTCAGAGAGAGTGAGGGCGAGAGAATGACAGAATAAGAGAGGATGAAAGACAGGAGAGCGAGGGCGAGAGAGAGATCTCACAATATGATGAAGAACTGTTTGTCGTTTTCAATTTCTCGGTCTGCAAGAAGGTACTAGCGTTCTTTGAAATGAGTCTAATCAAACTAACTGTATGTGTCTTTAATGAGTCTAATCAAACTAACTGTATGTGTCTTTAATGAGTCTAATCAAACTAACTGTATGTGTCTTTAATGAGTGTAATCAAACTAACTGTATGTGTCTTTAATGAGTGTAATCAAACTAACTGTATGTGTCTTTAATGAGTCTAATCCTTCAACGTGTGTGTGACTTTAATGAGTCTAATCCTTCAACGTGTATGTGACTTTAATGAGTGTAATCAAACTAACTGTATGTGTCTTAATGAGTGTAATCAAACTAACTGTATGTGTCTTTAATGAGTCTAATCCTTCAACGTGTGTGTGACTTTAATGAGTCTAATCCTTCAACGTGTATGTGTCTTTAATGAGTCTAATCCTTCAACGTGTATTTGACTTTAATGAGTCTTATCAAACAAACAGTGTGTCTTTACTGAGTCTAATCAATTCAAGTGTGTGTCTTTAGTTGGAATCGCTAGGTGTCATTTATACGTGTCTTTCGATGACATCGCTTGATGTCATTTATACGTGTCTTTTGATAGAACCACTTGGTGTCATTTATACGTGTCTTTCGATGAAATCGATTGATGTCATTTGTACGTGTCTTTTAATGGAATTGCATTTTCGTATGTAATTTTAAAAAAATCGTATTCTGACATGGAAATTAAGTTTATATATAAGATTGTGAAACCGTTCACTTAAATAATAAGTTTATTATCAGTTTATAAGTTTAATTGTGAAAACGTCCACTTAAATAATTATTTTAATCTTATACTGACTGGAAACATACTTTAATGGATAATATGGATAATTGAACATTATTCTATTTGGAGAAATACTTACTTATTATGTCTTCAAAAATTATTGTTGCTGGAAAATACCTTAATTATTATTTTTTAAACTTTCTCTCAGTGGGGAAATTCTTGAACTAATAATTAAAAGATTATTTTGGCTGAGGACAACGGCCACACCACAAAGAATATTATATGTCGTTAAAAATGTACTTTCATGAAATATAAACTATATATCCCAGAATTTTATTGGCATTAAAATAAATTAAATGACTTAAATGACTTACACTAAACTGGCTTACCTAAATTAAACTAACAGTAATCGTGTTTAAATTACAATAATTAAATTGTTAACAAAGCATTATTAATTTTACAAGTAAATTAATTGACTTAAGTGAGCATAACGAACTTTACAAAAGTAAATAAATTGACTTAATTGGCCGAGAATGAACTTGTTTCTGAAAAAAAAAACTAAATGGACTTAACAAACTATACTAAACAACCTTAACTAAATAGATTAATCTAATTTGAATTAAGGTGATTTAATTAAATTACATTAAATTATGCATTTCAGCTACTGATTAAAAAACTGGCAATCAAAAGGAACCTCAACTGACTTTATTAAAGTAACTCAATTGACACGACCTCAACTGACTTTATTAAAGTAACTCAATTGATACGACCTCAACTGACTTTATTAAAGTAATTGATTTGAAACGATCTCAACTGATTTTATTAAAATAACTGACTTGATATGACCTCAACTGACTTTATTAAAGTAACTCACTTAACATGACCTTAACTGACTTTATTAAAGTAACTCAGTTAACATGACCTTAACTGACTTTATTAAAGGAGCTCTCTTAATCTAAATGACCTCAAATAAAAAGAAAATAACTGAATTAATGTACTAAAAAATAAAGGAATTTAACAAAACTGACAACTACTCACAGATCTAACTACAATTACTGATTGTTAAGTGATCTATATATAGGAACATAAATGAACTGAATTTAATTAATCTTAACAAATCTAACTGGAGACAGCGAGCAGACAGAAGTCATCTCTTTCACCTACCTGGGCAGCATTGTATCAGCAACATGTGTTTCTGACGAGGACGTCCGAGCCAGAATCGGGAAAGCTAGATACGCCTTTATTACCCTGAGACCAGTCTGGAGGTCAACATCTCTTTCTGTCCGTAACAAACTACGAATTTTCAACAGCAACGTTAAGTCTGTCTTCCTCTATGGCTCAGAGATTTGGAGAGTCACCAACACCCTAAAAACAAGCTCCAAGTATTCATCAACAGATGCCTTCGCAACATACTGAAGATCAGGTGGACAGACAAACCAAGATCCCATCGAACAGCAGATTACCAGGCGGAAAAGGCGATGGATAGGACATCCTGCGAAACCCCCCACAGGACATCACCCGGCAGGCTTTGCAGTGGAACCCCCAGGGAAAGAGACTTGTGGGTCGCCCTAAGACCACCTGGAGACAATCCTGTGAGGAGGAAATGAAAAGCTGCAACCTGTCGTGGCTGCCCAGAATCGAGTATGCTGGAGAACTGTTGTCGAGGCCCTTTGTTCCACGAGGAATCCAAGGAAATAAGCAAACAAATCTAACAGAAAATAAATTAACCTGGAATAATCGTCTGATCAAACTATGCAAATTTAACTACACTCACTCAAAAGGGTGTCCTAAATTAGATGAATTAGTTAAACTACATTCACTAAACTGTCCGTCATAAATAAATAACTTAATTAAACTATACTCACTAAACTGTCCGTCATAAATAAATTAATTAATTAAACTATACTCACTAAACCGACCGTCGTAAATTAAGAAAACTGATATAACTATACTCACTAAAATGGGTGTTATAAATTAGGTAAATTGATTAACTACCCACACTAAACTAGCCATCATAGATTAGGTAAAGTGATTTAACTATACTCACTAAACTGACCCTTAAGTAGATTTAACTAAAATAACAAACCTATATGAAGTAAACCAAATGAACTTGGCTACAGTCACGAAACTATCCGAAATAAACTAGTTTGACGAAATTACAGTAATTTAAACGGACCTGACTCAGTTCAGCCTAACTGATTTTAATTTTACAAAATAAAAAGTAGATTGTCCTAAGTAATAAAATTAGATTGTCCTAAGTAATATAAAGAATTTTGTCATATGTAAGGCAAAGAAACTAACATAAAACTAAAATTTATATTGACCAAACTAACATAAAACTAAAATATTATATTGACCAAACTAACATAAAACTAAAATATGATATTGACCAAACTAACATAAAACTAAAATATGATATTGACCAAACTAACATAAAACTAAAATATTATATTGACCAAACTAACATAAAACTAAAATATTATATTGACCAAACTAATATAAAACTAAAATATTATATTGACCAAACTAACATAAAACTAAATATTATATTGACCAAACTAACATAAAACTAAAATATTATATTGGCCAAACTAACATAAAACTAAAATATTATATTGACCAAACTAACATAAAATTAAAATATTATATTGACCAAACTAATATAAAACTAAAATATTATATTGACCAAACTAACATAAAACTAAATATTATATTGACCAAACTAACATAAAACTAAAATATTATATTGGCCAAACTAACATAAAACTAAAATATTATATTGACCAAACTAATATAACACTAAAATATTATCGTGATCAAATTAAAAATGAACTAACTGGACCTCACCAACTTAACAATGCAGGTCTAAGCAGAGAAAATAGGCAAACAGAAGTAAAATCACTAAGTAAATCTCTTTAAATAACAAACATTGTAAATTAACCTAACTTACATAACTTATATGAATCAGCAGACCTCAATAAAGTAACTCAGCAGACCTCAATAAAGTAACTCAGCAGATCTCATTAAAGTAATTTACATGACTAAAGTATGATCCAGTAGACCTCATTAAAAAAACCTTAAATGACTTAGCATCGTCATTAAAGTATATATTCAGATCTCACAAAAAAGACTTAAATGACTTAGCAACGTCTTTCAAGTAACTAAGCAGATCTCACTAACCTAACTTACATGAGTTAGCAACCTCATTAAATTATCTAAGCTGCTCTAACTAAAGTAACTGAAATGACCCAGCAGACCTCACTAAAATTACTCAGCAGGCCTAACTAAAATAATTTAAATGATACCGTAGAGGCGTAGACCTAACTAAAATAATTCAAATGCCTCAGCATAGCGAACTAAAATAATTCAGTAGATCTAACTAAAATAACTTAAAGGACTCAGCAGACCTTACTAAAGTAAATTGAGTGACTCAACACTTCTCACAAAAGGAACTCAAGGGACTTCATTAAAGGAATTCTGCTCACCTCAAAAAAGGATTAAGCACACCTTACTAAAGGAACTCAGCACACCTCACTAAGGTAACTAAGTATAGACCTTAACTTAAGGAACCCAGCACAACTCACTAATGTAACTAAGTACAGACCTTAACTTAAGGAACTCAGCACACCTCACTAAGGTAACTAAGTATAGACCTTAACTTAAGGAACCCAGCACAACTCACTAATGTAACTAAGTACAGACCTTACTAAATGAACCCAGCACACCTCACTAATGTAACTAAGTACAGACCTAACTAATTTAACTCAGCAGCGACGTGTATATACCTAACTAAAGTAACTCAGTACATCTCACTAAAGTAACTAAGCACACATCGCTACAATAACTCAGCTGACCCAACAAAAGTACCAAAGGACTCGACAGACCTCACTGAGGTAACAAACCAAAGCGAAGTAACTAAGAAAATTTTTAAAATGTTACTCAAAATGAATAAATAACTAAAATTACTTAAACTGACTAACCCGAAATAACTAAGCGAACTTCAATAATGTTACTCAGATTGACTAAATAACTAACTAAGCAAACTTCAAAGTTACTAAAAATTACTAAATTACTCATTAAACAAACTTCCCAAAAGTTACTTAAAATTACTAAACCTATCTAATTAAGCAAATTTCACTAAAGTCCCTTGAAATGACTAAACAGAAGTAGCTAAATAAAACTTCACTAAAGTTACTCAAAATTCCTAAATAACTAATTAAGCAAATTTCACCTAAGTTACTTAGAATGACTAAATAGTTAACTAAGGAAACTTAACTAAAGTTACTCAAAATGACTAAAAAATGCTAACTAATCAAATTACACTAAAGTTACTCAAAATTGCTAAATTACTAACTAAGCAAACTTCACTAAAGTTACTCAAAATTACTAAATTACTAAGTAAGCAAATTTCAATAAAGTTATTCAAAATGACCAAGTAACTAACTAAGCAAAAACTTCACTAAAATTACTTAAAATGGCTAAACCGAAATAACTAATCAAACTTCACTAATGTTACTCAAAATGACTAAATAACTAACTAATCAAACTTCACTTACTCAAAATGACTAAATAACTAACTAATCAAACTTCACTTACTCAAAATGACTAAATAACTAACTAATCAAACTCCAATAAATTACTCAAAATGACTAAATAACTAACTAATCAAACTCCAATAAATTACTCAAAATGACTAAATAACTAACTAATCAAACTCCAATAAATTACTCAAAATGACTAAATAACTAACTAATCAAACTCCAATAAATTATTCAAAATGACTAAATAACTAACTAATCAAACTTCACTAAATTACTCAAAATGACTAAATAACTAACTAATCAAACTTCACTAAATTACTCAAAATGACTAAATAACTAATCAAACTCCAATAAATTACTCAAAATGACTAAATAACTAACTAATCAAACTCCAATAAATTACTCAAAATGACTAAATAACTAACTAATCAAACTTCACTAAATTACTCAAAATGACTAAATAACTAACTAATCAAACTTCACTAAATTATTCAAAATGACTAAATAACTAACTAATGAAACTCACTAAATTATTCAAAATGACTAAATAACTAACTAATCAAACTTCACTAAATTACTCAAAATGACTAAATAACTAACTAATCAAACTTCACTAAATTATTCAAAATGACTAAATAACTAACTAATGAAACTCACTAAATTATTCAAAATGACTAAATAACTAATCAAACTCCAATAAATTACTCAAAATGACTAAATAACTAATCAAACTCCAATAAATTACTCAAAATGACTAAATAACTAACTAATCAAACTCCAATAAATTACTCAAAATGACTAAATAACTAATCAAACTTCACTAAATTACTCAAAATGACTAAATAACTAATCAAACTCCAATAAATTACTCAAAATGACTAAATAACTAACTACTTAATCTTCCCGGTCAATTGGAACTAAGTTGTCAAGCCTGCATTCAACGTAATGGTGTTAGCAGTCAACGTTGGGAAGAAAATCAGTGGCGGCTGAAATCAGGCGTGAAAATTAGCAAGCCGATCCTAGAGTCAAATTTATGCTCGATTGCACACACGACCAAGGAGCTGTGACTAGAACTTGAACTACAAGCCGGAGCTGTCGCTTGCGACAGCGGTCATGGTGTCGGCCCTTCTTCGTAGAGTCGCGGAGGGGAAACGAGGCGTGAAATTCACTCCGCTGATCCTAGTGTACCTTCACGCCCGATTTGGTACGAAACCTCAGAGCTTATGCCCACCGCTAAGCCTAGAGAATAGCTAAAGGGAGAATTATTGTGACCGAAAGTAGTGATTGAGAGCAAGCAGTCTATTCTAGAAAGTGTTCGCCTGCTTGTGGGCAGTGAATTATATCGTTGTAAATCAGACTGAGAGAATCGTCTTGTGCCGTGAGTACTTGACACCTACAGACAGAAAGATATGTGACGGAAATTAGCGTAGGGAGGATGGGAAACGCTACAACCACTTGTGCGAGAAACTAACGAAGTAGAAATGAGTTTCTGATTAGGTCAGAAAGAAAACTGATTTTGCTTTACTCCTAAACACAAATCTTTCAGAACTTCTAAGCAGTTGATGACCTTTGAATGAAACACTGCTGACGTCAAGACCAGTTTGTTACTCTAAAAAATGACTTAACATGACTAGCACCCATCATCGAACACTTGGGTCTGTGACACCACAAACAAATCACATATATGGCATTAAACATTATAAATACTATTCTAAAACAAAAAAAGAAAAGAAGGATATTACAAACTTCAATATTCTCCCTTATTTATGCACATAAAGCAAAAGGGTTCTTACGAGTTCAGCTGAAGTGATAGTTACATAGTGGCACTATTTCAGAGACTGACATTCAAGGAGTTTCTGATGACGTCAGATGTTTGCAAGTACAAGTTAAAATATGATTTATAGTGAGGCACTGCCAGGGATGTAAAAGGAAAATTCTTTAAATAATAAAAGAAAACCAAGATTAATCCAAAATTAATAGTGAAAATCATTCCGAGTAAAAAGAATGCAGATAGTCGGAAAATACGATTTCATATTGTGAAGCGAAAGCAGTAATGTAAAACAAAAATAACCCCAAACAACAAATCCCCCCCCCCCCAAACAAGAATAGCGTACCTTTTCAGTAGGTGGGCGTTATTGAGACGTTTGGACTCTTAACACCCTTTAGTTGATATGAACGAGTAAAGTGCATTATGCGACAGTAGAGATATGCGACCTAAGAAATCTTTCCAAGATAAAAAAAACTAAAACTACTAATTATAAAATAGTAGCAAGTAAAAGAAGTTTCCTCGTGTGTCGAGTGGGATGTGTAGTTTATAGGCCACATAATAATATTGCCATTTCATTTATCAGAAAATTCGCTGTGTTTGGCTTAGAAAATGAAAACGTTCTCAGAATTATCTTTTTTAACAACAAGAAATGCTTATCACTGATGAACAAATGATCTTATAATGCACAATTTGTGCCAGTTCAAATCCATATACGTTTTCATAAAACAAATAGTTTTTCCTTCATTACAGTTTATTATTCATTATTATCACATTACTGCATCAGTTATATATTATTTCAACTATCATTTGGTTGTATCAGTTAACTGTTATAATCACACTTTTTCTATTCTATTATTTATCAATTATTATCACTCCCTTAATGCCTTAGTTAATTATCTTTATCCCTCTTTTTCATTGTATCAGTTATCTGTTATCGCACTCTATTGGCAATATATTATTTTGACTATAATTGCATTGTATCAGTTATGTATTTTATCACTCTCCTTCTATAGTCTACTGTATCAATTTTGTATTATTATCATCACTCTCCTTGTATTGTAACAGTTAACTAATTTTATGGCTTTTGTTTGTGTCAATTAACGTTTACTATGACTATCATTGCTTTATAGCAGTTACATATTATTATCAGTCCCACTCTATTGCATCAGTTATCTATTATTATGTCTATCATTGCATTGGTTAGGTTATCTATTAATACACTCTCTTATGTTTCAGCTATCTCTTATCATCTCTCTCCTTTTATTGAGTCAGTTATCTATTATCATCACTCTCATATTCTATTAGTTATCTATTATTGCATACTACTTAGTATCAGTTATCTCTTATTATATCTCTCCTTTTATTTTGTCATCTATCTGTTATCATCACTCTTCTATAGTTACTGTCACATAAAGGCTTATGTAGCCCCCCCCTTCTCTAAAAATAGATTACACATGAACCTACCTTCTCTGAAGGTTGACCCTTATCCCCAGGCTGGAAACACACCTGAATGTTTAGGACAATTCACTAAATTAACCAATCAAAGTGCAGCTCAGCCACGTGAACGAAGGTATGTGGTTTTGCTTGCCTACTATTATGTTTTTGCTTATCTGTTGACATTAAGTATAATTTTTATTATGTTTCGCTTATGATATTTAAATGTATGATGATCATGTAAGTAAGCATGTTCTAACAGAGAACACATGGGGATGATTTCTTAGGTCAGGTGTACTTTACTTTTATCTTGTATGTCACTTTATTCTGGTTGTGGTTTTGATAGGCACTGAGCCAAGAAGCAACACCAGAATGGAACAACCCATGGGCAAGAGACACAGTTCCATGGACCTCATGTGCAATCGTATATACTTATATATACAACTCAGGGACCCCAAACGTCACACCAGGGAACCAAAGCTAAGTGACTATTAAACTAACAAGTTCATCAGCTTCAGTCAAATTGTAGACAAACTCTACCAAAGCACTTTAGAGTTCACTAAAACATATTCAGTGTTCTCTTATAAACTCATTTATACTTCACTCATATGAATGAACCAAATAAAAATAACTACTACAGTGCCAAAATGAACATTCTCTTATGACATCACATGGTCGTGATATGAACTTAAATAATATATTTAACTTAAATAATATATATATAAACTAACTGTAAGTGTTGAACTATTTGCTACATGTAACCATGCTGTCTTATGTTATTTCTTATTGATAACTCATGTTAGCGTGACTCACTTACATGTTATATGATGTAGCCTGTCACCTGTATTTACTTCCTATCTGTATATATCAGGGGCTTGAGCTATCTTCTAGAATCTAGAACAATCACTCTTCTATACTACATTTTCTATCATTCATCTTTTGAATATGCATGGCCAGGTAGAAGGTGTGTTTTGGAGATTAGCCATAGGTTATGGGCAGCCTGAAGTGGAGAATTAACATCCTGCCCATCTCTCAGCAAAACGTCACAGTTACTTATTGCTACCACAATAAATTTATTAAATTAACAATCAAATATACATATACCAAATACAATGAAAAAGAATACTTGACACCAATATTTCCATGAAAAAAATGTTCGAATAATTTCAATACCTATACAGTCTTATATCCCAACACACAATTCAACAATAAGTGTCAATATAAATCACAGTGTGATTTCTTATCAGAGAACAGAAATGGAGTAATGAGATTATAGCAATAATAGTTTGTACATAACCTTGTCTAGATGATTGCCAGAATGTGCTTTCGTAACAAGTCTCATTGCTCACAATACTGTCTCAATGTTCAGAGTGTCGCCTCAATGTTTACAGTAATGTCTTAATGTCTATTATAATTTCTCAATATTCATGGTACTATCTGTGTGATCATTGGGTGAGCGGAAAAAAAGTCACAGGAAAAAAAGTCACGGAAAAAAAGTCACAGAAAAAAGTCACAGGAAATAAAGTCATAGAAAGCGACGGCTCATTAGGATCGTAGTTAAATGTGTGTGTGTGTGTGTGATTTGTATATCGTGTACATATCACAGAAAGCGTGTTCTATTGTCCTTGTACTAGTCGGCGATTATAAAATTTATTAATTGAACGGTTGGCATGCAATATTAATAAAACTCACCTACCATACAACTATCTAAACGTGTTTATATTGCATTGAATGCTTTAACCCTATGATTTTATTTGTGTCTTATCTTATGTTGAGTTTAGTTCCCAAAATTATTGCATGTATTAAACATTTAAAATAATTTGATATATTATGTGATTTTTCTCGTGATATGAAAATAACACAAAATTATTTTTTACATTTAATTTATTTATGTGATACTCATACTTGCTCAGATGTGTAAATGCGTACTTGTTTAGTGATAACACGTCAGATTCATACACATTTTTCTGTGATTTATCTTCTGTTACTTTGTCCTGTGACTTTTTACCTGTGACTTTTTTCCTGTGACTTTTTTTCCTATCAAAACTTGTGACTTTTTTCCCGTGAATTTTTTTCCTGTGAATTTTTCCCCCGACAATCGATCATTGTACTACGTCATTGTTGAAGAAATACGGGTCAAGTGGTAGGTGCACAAAGTTATTATTATTTTCAACAGAGAATGGTTTGGCATCAAGAATTTGGCGTCGTCATGAATAGTTATGATGAAATGTTCGATTATCAAAACTTATGCCAACATTTAAAACACGTAAAAGTCTTTATTTCACTTTTTTAATCTTTGAGTGGAAGTACACCCCACAGTTACAGCTTGAGGTAGATCACAGAATTACTTAGTTAACCGCCAGACATCTTAGAAAGCAAACTGTTTTGTTTTTTGATCTCTTTCTAACCAACCATCCCATACCGCACCCCACCCACCTTTCAATCATCAACTGTTGTGCAATTCGATCCTAGAAAGGTAGACAGCCGTTAAAAAGTCAGTGAAAAAGTAAGCCCTAGGTTGAAATAATTATTTGTCTTGCCTTCGTGAAGTGGTCACTTGCTAGTCCAGTTAACAAATAGTACCTGTCTGCTAAAAGGGTTTAGGTTAGGGCCTCGGGGGTTTTAAGACAGAAAGAAAGACTCTTCATGGAGTGCTTGAAGAAATTGTGAAGATTGAAGATCAATTGAGAAGGTGTTCTAATTAAACCGTTAGAATTTATCTATCTATTTATATGCATCCACCCAGTCCCCACTTATATTTCACATTATAACATTATAATAACATTGTAATATTATAATGTTTTCTATTTTTTTGATTTGAAAGTACAAGTTTTCCGTGATGTCACTTTCACTCGTTGACTGTCAGTTGCCACTGTAATACCCTGATCAAATCGAGTTAAGTTTTTTAAAAAAAATAACGAAACGTGTTGAATATATCTGTTTATGTAAACTATCAATATAAGGTTGTTTTAAACAGCCATTTTTATTTTTTAACTATCAATACAAAGTTGTTTTATACCGCCATTTTTACTTTTAATTATATTTTTAAAACTAAAATACATTTCGGCAATGTGTAAGCAGGAAAGACAACTCATTGATCTGAATTAAGCTTATCGTAAGCCAGTTCTCGCCAGTCTTCTCTTTTGAAGTCCTGTTACTTATCCGCTTCACGTTACTAAGCAACGATCCGCCCACTTCGTAAAAGTGTCCTCCGTTTGCATGGCTTGGTGACGCAATGGAGAACGGCAACGATTTGTCGTCCACTGACTGCAGATTGAAAGCCAAGAGAGCCGCTTCGCGCCAGAATTGACCACACAGTTTCCGGGTAATCTTCGCTATTACCAGTCAAACGTATTTAAGAGTTATCGTAAGTTCTATAAAAACACATCGGACCACCGAAGGAGAAGCACGCAGGAAAATAATGTACCACCTGATCTACCATCAACACTTATCCCCGGCCCTTTTCAGGGCCGGATGAACAAGAGAGAATACGCAGCCACCACCTGTCCAGGTATTTACGAGTAGATGATGAAGAGCATGGCTCCTTCTACATAGCGCTCGCACCCTTCTGCCTCACAATCGATACCGGAAACGAAAAAATCAACAAAGCCTACAGTTATTAACTGTGGATCACCTCTTGAGCAATAAATGTCCAAGATATGTTTCGTTAGCTGCAAATATTAACAGTTTTTACTGTGTGTCACCTCTTGAGTTATAAATGTTCAATATATTTTGCTTCAGCTGTAAAATATTAACAGTATTTACTGTGTATCACCTCTTGAGCTATAATTTTCACGCTATTATCGGTGTTACGTCCTCTAGAGTACAAATGTTAATAGGATTTTCGATCGAAGTACAACCACTTAGTACTATTGCTAAGAAAAAGATGAACAATCGCCGAGTATTGTTGCTAAGTATAAGATGAATAACCACTGAGCAATGTTGCTAAGAATAAGATAACCACTGAGCAATGTTGCTAAGAATAAGAAACCACTGAGCAATGTTGCTAAGAATAAGATAACCACTGAGCAATGTTGCTAAGAATAAGATAACTACTGAGCAATGTTGCTAAGAATAAGATAACCACTGAGCAATGGCGATAAGAATAAGATAACCACTGAGCAATGGCGATAAGAATAAGATAACCACCGAGCAATGTTGCTAAGAATAAGATAGCCACTGAGCAAAGGCGATAAGAATAAGATAACCACTGAGCAATGTTGCTAAGAATAAGATGAGCAACTATGAGCAATAAAGGGACTCTACAGCTTGATTAAACTGACGACCGCCTAGGGTGCACTTAACTACCCGTGAAATCAGTCACACCTGTGATTAAAAGATCAAAGAGTGAGGTGGTTTCTCGTTCCGCATGGCTGGTTGGCCACAGGCCGTTGTTTTCCATCTCATGAAGAGAGATGTTTGGGGCATTGTAGTCCGCTCACACCTTGAGGGTCGGACCTTTCTTCACTGTGTAAGCGCTTTGTGTCCTAGGTTGCGGCCCCTTCACGAGCTCGTTCATCACCTATTGTAGTCACACCACGGGCTGGCAGCGCAAGTGGCAACACTTTGTCTGGTCCCACGTGGTATTGGTACACTTTAAGAGGGTGGGGGTTGGAAGAGGTAGGCTCGAGAGTGGTAATTGCTAGTTATCCTGATGTACGTAATTTGTTTGCAGTTATAACTGGGGCAACCGATCTAACAACAGCTGTACAGTAAGGAGCAGTCTCTTCACGACAGTGTCCAAATTTAAAACCGTTAGCTAAGGACTTGTACTCCCTTGTTTAAGAGTCGATAGACACAGCTCGACAATAAAGACAAGTAGAATAGAAAGATAACTCGACAGTAATAAAAAAGAATTGTTCAGTTGATCTATTAGAAAAAGTAATTAGATACACATAATGAGTTGATTAATAGACCAACAGAATAGCAACAAAATAAAACAGAGAGACAATAAGAGAAAAGTTAGATCGACAGACAATCAGACCAACAAGTAGAAAATAGAGATGCATAGACATAGACATTGCTCGTTACATTGCTGTATCATGGTTTACTAATGCTTATTACATTGCTGTATCATGGGTTATTAATGCTTGTTACATTGTTGTGTCATCTTTGCAATATATTAATGCTCCTTATATTGCTCTGCCATGTATTATTAATAATGCTCGTTACATTGCTATATCATGGGTTATTAATGCCCATTACATTACTGTGTCATGTGTTATTAATGCTTGTTACATTGCTGTATCGTGTGTTATTAATGCTCGCTACATTGCTGTATCATGGGTTATTAATGCCCATTACATTACTGTGTCATGTATTATTAATGCTTGTTACATTGCTGTATCATCTGTGCAATGTGATATTAATGCTCTGTATATTGCTGTGTCATGTGTTATTAATGCTCGTTACATTGCTGTATCATGATGTTCGGTACATTGTTGTTATCAGCTGTGTCATGTGTTATTAATTCGTTACATTGCTGCATCATGTGTTATCAATGCTCGTTATATTGCTGTATCCTGTCCTATTGATATATGTACAAGTAGAATCGTTTTAGGTTTGCGGTGATTACATGAGTTTATTTGGCACGCTTGTTATACGATAAACTCTATAAAATACCTGCTATAAGACAGATGTTTATTTGGCACGTTTGTTATTCGATAAACTCTATAAAATACCTGCTATAAGACAAATGTTTATTTGGCACGTTTGTTATACGATAAACTCTATAAAATACCTGCTATTAGACAAATGTTTTAAGAAAATGCTATAATGATTATTCTCTTTGTTCCTTTCATGAATCAGCCAGTTCAAGTTGTCCTCTCATACTGTGATGCCAAATAGTTAATAGTTATGATTAATAATCAAACTTTCATAAATAATTACAAATGATGATAATCTTAATTTATGTTATTAAGAAGACAACACTCCTCTCTCTCACTTGGCAGATATGCAGGCGCTGTAAACATTTTATCTCTTCCACAACATTAAAGACACACCGTCACATAATATTTCCGTAGGTGGAAAACTTCTTAACAAAGGAGAAGATAAATCCATCTTTTAATCTATATTTATCCACTCATTTTCTTCTCCGACATATGGTATCAATATGTGTAAGAAGGTCAGTATATTTAAGAATAAATTTATTAAATCAACAATCAAATATACATGTTACAAATAAAATGAAAACATTACTTGTCATCAATATTTCCATGAAACCAAATTCGAAAAATTTCAATACCTATAAAGTCTTATATCCTAACATACAATTCAGCAGATAAGAGTCAATATAAATCAAAGGATAGTTCTTATCAGAGATCAGAAATAGAGTAATGATATTATAGCAATAATAATTATAGCTTGTACATAACCTTGTTTAGACAATTGCCATAATAGTCTTTTGAGTGCTTTCGTAACAAGTCACAAGTTTATTGTCACAAGTGAATTGTCAGTTCCACATATTTCTCTGTACAGTGTAGAACACTGATGAGCTGATATTCTCTCAGGCTATTCTGGTGCTCCCTCAAGCAGAACAATGTAGCAATTTCCAGTAACTTCACTGTGCCAGAAATTGCAGGATGCTGGAGAGCATACTTTGCCACAATATATCAACAGAGTGCAGTGAATCTTTACACTTCTCACATCTTCCACGGTCGCAGTGGTCTATAAATCAGTAAACAGAGAGATTCTGTGGAAAAAGAAAAAAGCTGCTTCTTCATTATAAAATATAATCAGGGAACAAATGCTAAGTTTCCAGTTATTCATCTCTAACTCCATTCATTTTTACATTCTCAACTTACAGTTTCCTGCAGCAGTATTTGTTAGCCCGACACACACACACACACACACACACACACACACACACACACACACACACACACACACACACACACACACACACACACACACACACACAGCATACTAAATACAGCATGATAGTTTATGAACATTTTTACTAGAAACAATGTAAAAGTATTTAGTATACTACATACAAGCATCAGAGTTCACAATTTGTAGAAATAATAGTCTACTCATATAATATATCTCTACATAAAATGCAAGTAAGACATATCAACAACAAAAACGCAGGAAATATTTCAAGTCCGTTGTCTCTCAATCAGTCAGTTAACTCACTACTAAGCTAATGCCCACCTTTCATGACCAGACTCTGCCACTCCAAATTCAAAGTGATTAGTAGTAGTAGTAGTTCCGCTAGCAGAGCACCCACAGGGATTGAGTTAGGACTTTTCATCTTGATGATGTTTTCAGTCCTTGGTAGATTCCTGTGGGGCCCATCAAAGTGATTAGAAATCAAATTCTTTATAACAGGTAAACTTTTGATCTCAGCTCATTGACTGGTCTCACTCTTGTAAATCTTAACAATTGGATAATAATCCACCTAAAACCAGTTTAGATGACATCAGCAAGTTTCTAGCACATTCTCCACCTGAGTTGTTTACTCCAACACTGACTTAAAAATAGCAGCATGAGCAGGTCACTTTGACTTTTAACAATTTATATAACAATTAAGTTTAGAAATAGTGATGGGCAAATTTACTCTGCCATACATACATATACTATTTCTATGACTTTCATTCTCAGGGCAGTTAATGCTTTTATTGTCTTCCTTTCTTAGAATAGCTAGTGTTTCTATTGCCTTTCTTTCATATTGTAGCTTGCAAATCTATTGTCTTTTTTATGTACTTAGTATTTCTATTCTCTACATCCTTGGTATATTTAGTATTTCTTTTGTCTTTCTTCTTTGGTGAGGTCAGTACTTCTATTGCATTTATTCCATTCTGGCTAGTACTTGTATTGTCATTCTTTCTTGGCAAAGGGTGTACTGCTTGTTCTTTCTTGTTATAGATTGTACTGCTTGTTTTTTCTTGTTATAGGTTGTATTGCTTGTTCTTTCTTGGTACAGTTTGTACTGTTTGTTCTTCCATGGTACAGATTGTACTGTTTGTTCTTCCTTGGTACAGTTTGTACTGTTTGTTCTTCCATGGTACCGATTGTACTGCTTGTTCTTCCTTGGTATAGGTTTTACTGTTTGTTGTTCCTTTTCTTTTGTAGCAAGTGAGACAACTGTCCATTTTTCTGTTGGTGCAAGTCTGTAGGTTGTACATAATTCTTTCCTTCCTTTCTATTGCCGGCCTTTTTTGTGGTAGTTTCCACTAGCAATTCTTTCCTTCCTTTCCATTGCCGGCCTTTTTTTGTGGTAGTTTCCACTAGCAATTCTTTCCTTCCTTTCCATTGCCGGCCTTTTTTTGTGGTAGTTTCCACTAGCAATGATTTCCTTTCTGTATTTTATACCACTTTCATTGGTTTTCTCTTCCCATAGAGAGTATTGATTAATATGAATGATTACATATCGTGTTCAATATGGAGAGAGTAAAACGTAATAATTGTCCTGTTTAGCGTTCATGATATAAATCTACTTTCTTCTAAGATGCTTCTAATATTTTCAATACTTATTCTTCGGTTTAACAGGTATGTCTGGGTGCTCTTATAATTTCCTCGGCGAAGCCAGTATTTAGTGATATTTCTTGAATACTGCATTCAGCTAGTATTGTCTGATGCATGTTTTCCTTCTTAGGCAAACCTAAATAATAATATTTTTAAGACTTCATCAGCTAGTGCTGCTAGTATTTCTAGATTGTTTTCCTTCTAAGCAAACCTCGTGTTTATTAATACTTCTTCGACGTCATCAGCTAGTGCTGCTAGTATTTCTAGATCGTTTTCCTTCTAAGCAAACCTCGTGTTTATTAATACTTCTTCGACGTCATCAGTTAGTATTTCTAGATCGTTTTCATCCAAGCAAACCTCGTGTTTAATATTTCTGTAAGACTTCACTAGCTATTATTTCTAGACCGTTTTCCTTTTGAGGCAAACCTAGTGTTTTAAAAAAAAAAATTCTTAGACTTTATCAGCTAGTATTTCTACACATGCTTTCCTTCATAGGCGAGTGTAATGTTTACTGATACTTCTTTAAACCTGGTTTTAGGTAGTATGTCTAGGTAGTGGGTTTCCTTCATAGGCGAGTGTAATGTTTACTGATACTTCTTTAAACCTGGTTTTAGGTAGTATGTCTAGGTAGTGGGTTTCTTTCATAGGCGAACCTAATCTTCACGGATATTGTGATCTTTGGATGGTATGGCTAGTAAGGCGACCTAGCACTTTCACTTTCAATATACTTCCTTGACCTAATTGGTACTTGCTTTCAATATACTTCTTTGACTTAATTGGTACTTCCACTTTCAATATACTTCCTTGATATAATTTCTGCACTTTCAATATACTTCCTTGACCTCATTGGTACTTGCACTTTCAATATACTTCCTTGATATAATTGGCACTTGCACTTTCAATATACTTCCTTGATATAAATAGTACTTGCACTTTTAATATACCTCCATGATCAAAGTGGTATTTGCATTTTAATTAGCATCATTTGCCGGCGTGTGTAATCAAGCTAGCTAATACTTGTACTTACACGACCCTCCTTCCTTATAATTTAATGTGATGTAGACACGTTGTAATTTAACTCTCCTCCCTTATAATTTAATGTGATGTAGACACGTTGTAATTTAACCTTCCTCCCTTATAATTTAATATGATGTAGACAAATTGTAATGCAAATTAAGATTTAATTTCTTGAATGCTTTTATAATTTTTACCTCTCAAGATGTCTAGCAGAACATTAGAAATACTAAATTATATAAACGTAAAAGATAAAATCTTAAACGCTAAAATGCTAAGAGTTTCGAAAATATTAAACTATTTAGATCAATAAAAATGTTAAAAGCTTCGGGAACTTTAAAATAATAAAACTTTTGGAAGCATTAAAATACTTCAAACTTAAAAAAAATATTACGAATTTCGGAAACAGTAAAATTTTATTTTTAAAAGAAAAATATACATTTCAGACATTAACCTTATTTAAATGGTAAAACATAAATTTCGGACACATATAGAGTTTGGTAATCCTTTTCACACTGAAGGAGTTAACTACGTGTAGGTGTGGCTGTCATTTTCTTGGGTCAAATTCAGGTGAAAGGTTAAGAAATCTTTATTAGCTTATTGTTCAACTTACAACTCTTCACTGTTAATTGAACATAGGTGCTTCCGTTCGTTTTGAAATAGTTATCTTATATAAAAGTCAGCAAGAATACATATACCATAATAATATATAACAACCAAAGAAAATATAATATGATTAAAAGTTAAACATGATTTCTGGCTACAAAAATAATTTTATTGAACAAGGAGTCGAGAAAACGTGACAACGGTGTTTTCATCACTCATTACTGTTATAAAAGCACCCTCATGAAATGAGTAACCAAGAGTCGCCCTCATCAGACGAGTAACCAAAACATCGATATTTACTTTTGTCTAGTTTGTTTATGTTTCCCTCTGTATAGAATGTCTGCTTGTTTATGCGTCTATTCTAAGATTTCTGTTGATGTGTCTTTCTGTATGTGTCTGCTTGTTTATGCGTCTATTCTAAGATTTCTGTTGATGTGTCTTTCTGTATGTGTCTGCTTCAATTTACGTACCTCTCTGTCTAGTTTGTTTGCTTATATATGCGTCAGTCTAGTTTGTCTGCTTATGTGTCTCTGTTTAATGTGTCTGCTTGTTTCTTTTGTACCTCGCTGTCTGATATATCTGTTTAAGTATCCCGCTGTGTGGTATGTCTCCTTGTTTAAGTATCCCGCTGTGTGGTATGTCTCCTTGTTTAAGTATCCCCTGTGTGGTATGTCTCCTTGTTTAAGTATCCCCTGTGTGTGATATGTCTCCTTGTTTAAGTGCCTCTGTACTTAGTATGTCTGACTGTTTATATATCTGCGTTTTGTGGGTGTGTCTCATAGTCTAGTATGTCTGTTTATGTGCTTCGTGGTCTAGTACGCTTGCTTGTTTATTTATCTGATTGTTTACTTTTTCTTCTTGTTTATGTGTTTTACCGTTTAATATATTTCTTTGCTGATATGTCTCGCTCTCTAGAATATGTCTATTTGCTTGTATGTCTCACCGTCTGGCCAGTCTGCTTATTTATGTGTCTCGCTGCCAAGCTCGTCTGGTTTGTTTTATGGGTCTTAATATCTAATAGGTATGCTTGTTTTATGGGTCTCAGTATCTAATAGGTATGCTTGTTTTATGGGTCTCAGTACCTAATAGGTATGCTTGTTTTATGGGTCTCAGGATCTAATAGGTATGCTTGTTTTATGGGTCTCAATATCTAATAGGTATGCTTGCTTTATGGGTCTCAATATCTAATAGGTATGCTTGCTTTATGGGTCTCAATATCTAAAAGGTATGCTTGTTTTATGGGTCTCAGTATATAATAGGTATGCTTGCTTTATGGGTCTCAATATCTAATAGGTATGCTTGCTTTATGGGTCTCAATATCTAATAGGTATGCTTGCTTTATATTTGTCTCTTTACCAATGGCTGATTGTTATTTTTATGTCTATTTAGTATGTCAGCTTGTTTATGTGTGTTACGTTTCCAGTATTTATTTAAAGACCCTGCTTAGAATAATTAAAAGACTTTAAATATAATTAATTCTTCCTCTCATATTCTACGCAGACTGGTTGCTCAATTTATTATCTGACTAATTAAAAGTGCGTCTTGTAGTTCAGACGACAAATTTACAGACTAATAAACTGCGAACTTTTAGCTAGATTTGAAAACAGTTAAATCCCTCTAAATTAATATGCACTCGTCATCAATCTTTCTGCTCATCCGCCCCCATTCAAATCTAAGAATTAATCTAATTGGTCTATTGTGCATAGAAATCAACTACTAAGAGGTATTAACAAAGAAAATAAGATTTAATAAAGTTTAACAAATTAACAATAAATCGAATGCAACGCGAATAGTTTTCACTCTGTCTTTACGCGCCTATGCCTGATTTTTGTCAATCTAAATTGCCAGAAAAGTGTTCCTTTGAGATCTGTACACTTGATCTTGCACTTAGCTCTATTCTTGTATCCTTGGTCTCAACACTCAGTCATGCTGATTCGTTCCCTCAGTCCCCCTTTAACGACACACGTGGTGCATAAGGAATGATGTCCCTTTGTTAGTGGCTAGGAACTGGAATTTTTGCAGCATGGCCCTCAGAGTGGATTTCGACACGCTTACACCAATAAGCTAATGCAGGTGAGGCATGGGTGAACATGAACCATGAGCCGACCTGTGGATGCAACGTGTTTGGATATAATTCTCAGCCTAACAGGTCCTACCTAGGCATGGCTCAATTAAATGCGCTGAATCAAAGAGTTTTCGACCTCGCGTCGCTTACAATTAGATTTAAAAAAAATATAATCGTCTCACATGTGTTCCATTTAACAATCATGACGTATGAAGCAATAAAATAGATACAACGTTAAATTAATGTTCATACAAAAAGGGTAATTCAAACCAACAGAGCGCTTCACAATTTACAATTTAAATTACACGCAATAATTGAATTACATGAAGAATTCATATCGAGCGCAGCATTCTGGCTCTTAGTGAATTAAAACAATATAAATTAAAGTACAGAAATGGAAAAATGGTTACAATAAATTTATACTCCGTAACGTATAGGTTTTCAGCTATTTCTCTGAACCATGCTCAAGTGTATATGGAAATCATATAATACATAGCACAAATACATACTTAAACAATACATAGGCAAATACTATTAAATAAAATGATACCTTTGAGAGAAGTCGAAGGGTACCTTGATTCTCTATGGCGCCGGCTGCCTCTCACGACCCGAGTAAGCTGATGGAATTAGCTAAAATGTGCTCGAAGTGAGGGAGCGGAAGCGTGTGGGTACATATATAGAAAGGTATATTGCGTATCACGTGACTGTTCGCAAAGCATGTGGTTGGTTCGAGAACTGGACAATGGTCCTAAAGTTACATAACATCTTGACCTGTTCTAGAAGCACCTAGAAAAAGGAAGCTTGGAACAAAGGGCCAAGGCTTTCAAATATTCGAATTTGAAGTAAACAAGGCAAGTGGGTCACGAAGTCGGACAATTTTATCAGACTGTGACACCCCCTTGCTTTTGAGGCGTTTATCTTGCCAAAGATAAAATGCCTCCTACAAATTATGTATGATAAAATGTAGAAGTCCACAATGAAGAAAAATTTACACAAAAAAAATTTCGACATTCCTAGAAATAAAGTGTGCAACTGTATTTCATATTTACAGGAAGGAATCCGTAGGGTTCAGTTAATTGATTAAACAACATTCTATCAGTACCGGCACTTGATGGCATCAAGCACGACTCATGTAATCTGCGCCAACATTCAAAGACCCTTTGATGTAATGAATATTTGCGTCATACTGTGTCAGAAACAAAGACCAACGCATTAAACGGCTGTTCGTAAATTGCGCCTGTCCGAGGAAGGCCAACGGCTGGTGATCGCACTCAATGACAAAGGTTTTTCCGTACAAATAGTTTTCGAACTTTTTTATGGCCCAAACTATTGCAAGACATTCCTTTTCACTGGTGGAATATTTCTGTTCAGTAGTTGTGAGTTTACGGCTTGCATATGCAACTGGGTGTTTGGTGTCATTGTGTTCTTGTAATAACACTGCTCCTAATCCTGTGTTGCTAGCATCAGTCCTTAACAAGAATGGTTTTGTCAGATCTGGCAGTTTAACAACTAAATCTGAAGTCAGTCTAGATTTCAGTGTGTCAAAAGCGTTTTGGCATGCATCAGTCCACACTACTTTTGTAGGCATATTCTTACGTGTCAAGTCAGTCAGAGGACATGCAATGGCACTAAAATCTGGTACGAATTTTCTGTAGTAGTTAGCAAGACCAAGAAAACTTCTAACTTGTGTTTTTGTTAGCGGTTGTGAAGTGTCCTTAAGTTGTGCTATCTTAGCTTCACTTGGCGACATAGTTCCATGACTCAACTTGTGTCCCAGGAAGTCTAAGGAGAATTGTGCTATTTCACACTTCGTAGGGCGGGCAGTGAGGTTGGCTTGCTTTAATCTGGCTAGCACATCTCGTAAGAGTGTTAAGTGCTCCTCCCATGTCTGGGTGCCTAGAATTAAATCATCCATGAAGTTCTCAACTCCACGTCCGTACAGTGGTTCTAACAATGACCGCATCATTTTAGAAAAAATGCTTGGAGCGTTTGAAACTCCGAAAGGCATAACTTTCCATGTGTAGTTTCCTACTGGTGTAGTGAAAGCTAGTATGTGTCGATCAGTGTCCTTGACCTTGATTTGCCAAAAACCGCGTGACAAATCTATTTTGGTATAGTAATGAGCGTTAGCTAGCTTAGTGAAGATGAGATCCGGATCAGGAAGAGGTTCGGCACAAAACTCTGTCACTTGATTGAGTTTGCGGTAGTCTACGCAAAAACGGAACGAGTTATCACGTTTTTTAATCAACACGATGGGTGATCCGTAGGCACTGTCAGTCTTCTCTATGACCCCTAGATCTAGCATAGTCTTAATCTCACGTCTGACGTCATCTATCTTAGCGTGTGGCAACGGATACGGCTTCAAACGTATCGGTTTGTTGTCAGTCAGCTTCAGTGAAAATTCTATTAAGTCTGTCAACCCTGGTTTGTCTGTCAGAGTAGATGAGAACTCATTAAGCAATTCATTCACTTCTTTTTTCTGTCTTTCTGTCAAGGCTTCATTTACCCTAACGTCTTTGACAGTTTCGTCCGTCTGTAGAGGACAGTTAGGTAAAGTACCAGTGACGCAATCAGTATCCCCCTCGTCTTCTGTAACTATCGTCGCTACGACAAAATCAGCTTGAGTGGTTTGATCCTCACGGCTTATGTACTTTTTGAGTAGGTTAACATGAAAGATTTTCTCTCTCTTTCCTGTCTGCACCTTATAGTTCAGTCCCCCTAGCTTGGCGGTAACTACAAAGGGCCCCTTCCATTTCATCTGAAGTTTGTTATGTGCTTCAGGAAGCAACAGTAACACTTTGTCATTAACTTCAAATTCTCTAGGTTTGGTGTGCTTATTGTAATATTCTGCCTGTCTAGACTGAGCTATCGTCAAGTTTTCCCGTGCTATCTTGCCTATAGTTTCAAGACGGTTTCTTAAGTCAGTGACGTATGTATAAGTTGTCTTAACTTCGTCATCTGTCTTTTCATCAGTCCAAAGTGCCTTCAAAATCATCATCGGTCCGCGTACAGTACGTCCGTAAAGTAGCTCGAATGGTGAAAACCCGGTGGAAGATTGTGGCACTTCCCTATATGCAAATAGTAGGGCAGGGATGTATCTGTCCCAGTCTTTCGGTTTATCTGTGGCGAGCTTTTTAAGTGCTGTTTTTAATGTCCCATTGTATTTTTCAATCAGACCATTTGCCTGGGGGTGGTATGGTGTGCAAGTAAGATGTTTGATGGAAAGTAAACGATTTACTTCCTTCATTACGTTGCCTATGAATTGACTCCCCTGATCCGTCAAAATTTCAGTAGGAATTCCAACACGACTCCAAAGACCGAAAAGGGCTTCGGCGACAGTTTCAGTATCAATATTTTTCAATGGTACTGCGTCGGCGAATCTTGTTGCGTAATCAATAGTGGTCAGCACGTATCGATTACCTCTCGTTGATGTGGGTATTATAGGCCCAATCAAATCCAATGCTACGCGCTTGTAGGGTTCACTGATCAGTTCAGGCTCTCCTAACGGTGCGGGTCTGATTGAATTTTTAGACTGTGTTCTCTGGCATGTGTCGCAACTTAACACGAATCTACGGATATCGGCAGTGATGTCCGGCCAATAAAACTCACTTGTAATACGACTAGTTGTTTTTTGTACACCCATGTGTGCACCAAAAAGACTCTCATGACCTAATCGTAATACGTCATTTCGTTTGGTTTGTGGAACGACTAATTGTTTCCGAAATTCGTCTCCCACTTTCGAATAGCGGTACAATAAACCCTTTTTCAGAATAATGCACGCTTTCTTATTCGAATCGTCAGTGTTGACGTCACTAACAAGTACAGCTTGTCTGCGTAACTTGTCTAGTGTTTCGTCCTCAGCTTGTAATATTTTAATCTCGCTAACTGTTGCTTTATCTACGGCTGGTGCGGCAGACATCGGTGCAGTTACAGATTTGTCTTTACTACTCGCTGCTCTGGTTACAGCGTTAACCAGTGGTGGTTCAGTTGAAGTTTGTTTTTTGCACGGCAAAACATACTTGCAACCAAGGATCACGTCATGCGGTGAGTTTTCCATAACTGCCGCTTTGACTGTTCCTTCTACAAAGTCTGAAACAATCGAGACTTCAGCTACTGGTAAAATGTCTTGTTCGCCGTTTGCAAAGGTGACAGAGATTGTCTCCCCTGTGTAGTCGGTACGGTTAACTAATGATGCATTTACAATAGCGTCTAGCTCACACCCTGTATCAAGCAAAGCGATTGTATCGTGACCGTTTGCCTGTACTGGTGTTCGATTCGACTTTTCTGTTTTAGGTGTATGACTTTCTACTGCGTAAACTTTAGCTGTTTTCTTTTCAGGACATGTTCGTGAAAAATGGCCACTATCACCACAAGTGTAACATGCAAGATTCTTTTTATCTTTCTGTTTGTCGGACTTGTTTTTAGTGTCGGGTTTAGATGTTTTATCATCACGCTCATTAGGTGCCTTCCCGTCATTTTTCTTATCCTTTCGAGTCTGCGGTTCGTTCGGTCGAGACTTGTTGTTCGCGTGTGCGTTCGAGAATTGAGAATGTGCGTCATCAAAGCGATCGGCGGCGTTGCCTATCTCCTCTAGCGTAGATTTTTCCCTTATTGCTAAGTGAATCAGTAGATCTGATTTGTACGACCCGAGAATGTGGTCTTTTACCATTTCATCCCTAAGACCTGCGTACGTCTGTGGAGTTTCGGCTAGATCTATCCATCTTTGGAACAAGTCAGTTACACGTCGTATGTACTGTGCGTGCGTCTCTGAACTGGCTTTAGTGGCCTGTTTAAACTTACGTCGGTATGTGTCGGCTGTGAGTTTGTAACGTTTCAATAATGCGGCCTTGACTGTGTCGTAATTATCTGACTCAGAATCGCTAAGCTTATTGAACTCGTTTTTCGCACTGCCCTGCAATAACCCCGATAAATTTATCGCCCAATGTTCCGCTGGAATGTTCGTTGCTCTGGCTAACTTTTCAAACGTTTTTAAATACGCGTCTATTTGATCTTTGTTCTCATCAAATGGGACCATATTTATCTTTGGAATGATATTTTCAATTCTACTGTGATTATTTCCATCGCTAGAACGCGAATCACCACTGCTTCTGCGATCACGGTTTGGATTGGTAACTTCTAGTTTCTTTACTTCCCATTCTAACCGTTTTATTTCCGCGTCTGCGGCGATGCGTTTGGCTTCTGTATCCGCTGCGATGCGTTTTGCTTCTGTGTCCGCTGCGATGCGTTTAGCCTCGGTTTCAGCTAGTCTTTCAGCCTCTAACTTCTTAGCTTCGCGATTAGCTATACGTTCTTCTCTTTCCGCTTTCTCCACTTCCTCTAGCTTAGTTCTAACGTAGCTAGTCAGTTCGTCACCCTGATATCCTATCATGATACCGGTTTCTTTCAGGTCTTCGAGAACCTGTTTGCGATCCATTTTACTGTCTTAGCGCGCTGGCTACAATAAAAATGTATCTCGTGAATTGTGTGTTTTTTAACCGTCGGCGATAACTCCGCTTATCCCGAAAATAACTTTTAGGCTACAACCTTACAAAAATTATTTAATTTACTCAGAACACCTTCCGAAATAAATTACGCGTTAACTCTTTACACGTTTCACCTGCTTGTCACAGTGTCCGCTGTTCCAAGACTTTCGTAATGTCACGGCTCCTACCATACAACATTACACATTATATCTAGCACCCTAAATATAATAGTCCGAAGTCTGTTACTACCGATAACTCTCCTAGCTGGCGGTATAACCTTCGACTCCTCACAATGAAGTACTCAGTAACACAATACTAAATAAATCATTCAATAGCTAACATGACATATTTAACTACGCTTAAATATATCAACATTAACTAACATGCACGCTACTCTGCAAAAGAATACATGCACATGTCACAACAAAAGCAAAGAAAATCAGTGATACAAAAATCAAAAGAACAATTGGCAATTCTGTTCGTTCGTTCGTTTCTAGGTTATGATGCGCCCTATGTATAAAAATGTTACAATTTACAATTTAATACATATCAATCCCGCGACGACCCACACTTGTTACGTTTCCAGTATTTATTTAAAGACCCTGCTTAGAATAATTAAAAGACTTTAAATATAATTAATTCTTCCTCTCATATTCTACGCAGACTGGTTGCTCAATTTATTATCTGACTAATTAAAAGTGCGTCTTGTAGTTCAGACGACAAATTTACAGACTAATAAACTGCGAACTTTTAGCTAGATTTGAAAACAGTTAAATCCCTCTAAATTAATATGCACTCGTCATCAATCTTTCTGCTCATCCGCCCCCATTCAAATCTAAGAATTAATCTAATTGGTCTATTGTGCATAGAAATCAACTACTAAGAGGTATTAACAAAGAAAATAAGATTTAATAAAGTTTAACAAATTAACAATAAATCGAATGCAACGCGAATAGTTTTCACTCTGTCTTTACGCGCCTATGCCTGATTTTTGTCAATCTAAATTGCCAGAAAAGTGTTCCTTTGAGATCTGTACACTTGATCTTGCACTTAGCTCTATTCTTGTATCCTTGGTCTCAACACTCAGTCATGCTGATTCGTTCCCTCAGTCCCCCTTTAACGACACACGTGGTGCATAAGGAATGATGTCCCTTTGTTAGTGGCTAGGAACTGGAATTTTTGCAGCATGGCCCTCAGAGTGGATTTCGACACGCTTACACCAATAAGCTAATGCAGGTGAGGCATGGGTGAACATGAACCATGAGCCGACCTGTGGATGCAACGTGTTTGGATATAATTCTCAGCCTAACAGGTCCTACCTAGGCATGGCTCAATTAAATGCGCTGAATCAAAGAGTTTTCGACCTCGCGTCGCTTACAATTAGATTTAAAAAAAATATAATCGTCTCACATGTGTTCCATTTAACAATCATGACGTATGAAGCAATAAAATAGATACAACGTTAAATTAATGTTCATACAAAAAGGGTAATTCAAACCAACAGAGCGCTTCACAATTTACAATTTAAATTACACGCAATAATTGAATTACATGAAGAATTCATATCGAGCGCAGCATTCTGGCTCTTAGTGAATTAAAACAATATAAATTAAAGTACAGAAATGGAAAAATGGTTACAATAAATTTATACTCCGTAACGTATAGGTTTTCAGCTATTTCTCTGAACCATGCTCAAGTGTATATGGAAATCATATAATACATAGCACAAATACATACTTAAACAATACATAGGCAAATACTATTAAATAAAATGATACCTTTGAGAGAAGTCGAAGGGTACCTTGATTCTCTATGGCGCCGGCTGCCTCTCACGACCCGAGTAAGCTGATGGAATTAGCTAAAATGTGCTCGAAGTGAGGGAGCGGAAGCGTGTGGGTACATATATAGAAAGGTATATTGCGTATCACGTGACTGTTCGCAAAGCATGTGGTTGGTTCGAGAACTGGACAATGGTCCTAAAGTTACATAACATCTTGACCTGTTCTAGAAGCACCTAGAAAAAGGAAGCTTGGAACAAAGGGCCAAGGCTTTCAAATATTCGAATTTGAAGTAAACAAGGCAAGTGGGTCACGAAGTCGGACAATTTTATCAGACTGTGACAATGTGTCTCGTTTCAACTGCCTTTCTGTGTCTGTTTGGTGTTTCCTTTTTCTGTGTCTGTTTTGGGTATATATTCTATTCGCTCTGTCTTAACATAATAACGATAATTTACAACAATAACTGTTGTCTCTTGTACGTCTACCATTATTACAATTGTTATACTATTACTAATACTAGTAGTACTACTGCTATTACTACAGCAATTATCACTACTACTACTGATCCTGACAGCAATATCAATATTAATAATGTACTCAGTAATACGATTAATGAACTAAAGACTATCTCCACAAACACACACACACAATTATCACTACTACTACTGATCCTGACAGCAATATCAATATGAATAATATAATGTACTCAGTAATACGATTAATGAACTAAAGACTATCTCCACAAACACACACACACACACACACACACACACACACACACACACACACACACACACACACACACACACACACACACTATCTAGCTTGCTCGCTAGCTAACTATATGTGTATATGTGTGTAAGCAGATAGATAAATAGATAAATTTCAATAATATTACTCTAGTAGATATTTACACAACCCCCCTACTCCTACATACTAATAAAAACACTCCCTTAAACGCATATACTAACATCTATATAGTAATTTACTCCATTAGACATAAGCATACACACACCTAAAAACATTAATGAAATTGCTCCATCGTAAGATACTCCATTAGGCTCATGCACACACACAGACACATCTACAAATATTAATGAAGCTTTACACCCTATCCTTATACACATACGCAGCCACCAACATATTAATGTAGTTTGACAACTACACACACATTACAAACATATTAATGAAGTTATCCATCATACACGCACACACACTACAAACATATTAATGCAACTATTCCTTTATACAGTTATACAGAATATTAATTCAGCCACAACTTTATGCACAATAACAACAATCATATTAAAGCCGTTACTCCATTATACACATAAACGACAAACATTGAGGAAGCTAATACTTTATACATAGTTACACATATTACAAACATTAATGAAGTTACTAATAGCCTATACCACAAGCATATTAATGAAGTTACTCTATTATATACATACGCTACAAGCGTATTGATTTAGCCACAACTTTATACACAATTACTACAATCATATTAAAGAAGTTACTACATCATACACGTAAACGACAAACATTTAGGAAGCTACTACTTTATACATAGTTACACACTACAAACATTAATGAAGTCACTGTATTATTGACAGTCACACATATACTACAAACTTATTAATGAAGTTACTCCATTATTCACAGTCACACCTATACTACAAACATATTAATGAAGTCACTGTATTATTGACAGTCACACTTATACTACAAACTTATTAATGAAGTTACTCCATTATTCACAGTCACACCTATACTACAAACATATTAATGAAGTTACTCCATTATTCACAGTCACACCTATACTACAAACATATTAATGAAGTTACTCCATGTGCATTCGAAGTTCAGTGAGTGTTGCGCTCCTGCATGAATCGACTGTTTGTTTTGAACTAAAATATTTGCATTAGCAGTTTGATTGACAGGTGACAAGAAGACAGGGTAGGCGACTGCACCAAGATAAGCGGGTCGCCGTGCTTGTTTCTCGTTTCCCCCCTTCATACCTCCTCTCTCCCTCAATCTTCCAGTACGGAGCTCCTTTCAGTTGTTGTTTTGTTGTCAGTATTTACAATTTATCAAGATTCGCGATTTTACTGTATTTTGTAGTGATTCGCGTTTACTCTATTAGCTAAAACACCATTTTACAATTTCATAGAATTTCTTTTAACTTGACCAACTTTTTTTTCCTAAATTTGTTGATTCATAAACACTATGGTCTACATTGGTCCTATATCCTACATTAGCTCTATAACATACACTGGTCCTGTAGCCTACAATAGCTCTATAACCTACATGGGCCTATCAATATTAGCTCTATAACCTACATTTGCCCTGTAACTAATCTATATAGGCCTATCAACATTAGCCCTGTAGCCTACATTAGCTATGTAACCTACATTGACCTATCAGCATTAGCTCTATAGCCTTCGTTGGCCCTATAGCCTACATTAGCTCTATAACCTAAATTCTACAGAAGCTGTCGTCACAACCTACATTAGCTCCGAAGTCATAACACTGACTCCATAACCAACAGTAAATCTATAGCCTATATGGGCCCTTTAACCTACATTAGCTCTGAAATCATAACATTTACTCCGTAGCCAACAGTAAATCTATAGTCTATATGTGCCAATGTAACCTACATTAACTCTGGAGCTATGACACTGATTCAATAGCCAAGAGTAAATCTATAGCCTATATGGGCCCTTTAGCCTACATTAGCTCTGAAGCTTTAACGGACTCTATAGCCAATAGTAAATCTATAGCCTAAATAGGCCCTATAGCCTACATTAGCTCCAGAATTTGCTTTCACAGCCTACATTAGTCGTAAAGCATACATTAGCTCCATTCACCTACATTGACTCCATAGTCTATAGTAGCTCCACAGATTACATTGACTCCATAGTCTATAGTAGCTCCATAGAATATATTGACTCCATTATTGCATGAACCCTCTAGCCTATACGAGCTCTATAGTTACATGGGCACTAGGGCCCACACTATCTCTATGGCTCCCATATCAGCTATACAACTTATCCTGACTCTACAGCCTTCATTAGCTCCCATAGCCTATATTGATTTCTTAGCCTATATTATCTCCATAACCATTGGTTGACCCTATATCGTACATTGGCTTCGTAGTCTACAGTAGCTCCATAGCCTATATTAGATATAAAGCCTTTTTGACCCTATGGCCTAAATTATCTCTATAGCCAGTAGCTCTATAGCTTATATTAAAACATGTTTACAGTCAATAATTCACCACAATCCGATTTTAATGTATTTACCACTTTTATTATGTCTGTTTGCAGCATTTTTATCTTTTGTAAATTATTTTATCAGTTTGCCTGAGAACTCATCTGGATTTCTTAGGATATCGTTAATATTCTCATATTTCTAAGTAGTTTTCGTACAGACCTTGTATTTTTAATCAAAAGTAATGTAAAGCATAGCAAATTGTACAAAATAATTGCGCTATTAAATCTTATTATTATTCACTCTTAGCAAGATCATGTCCCATCAGGTCATTAGGTTCATACACATTTACATAATTTACTAATTATACACGCTTTAACATTAGCTGGAATGTTACATAATTTATTAAGTATGTACAATGCCACATCACTTATTAAGTATAATGTTATATAAGTTATTAAATTATTAAATACATACAATGTTACGTCAGTTAATAAGTACGTACAATGTTAACGTCACTTATTAAGTACTACAATGCTACATCACTTAATAAGCATATATAATTTTATTTCAGTATCAGACACATTTCTTCATAAGGTATTAAATATGTATAATATTAAATTAGTCATAAGACGCAATTTTACCTAAGGTACAATACATACAATTTGTCATCATTCTAAAACATACATCATTTTACATCAATCATCAGTACTGACAGTTTTGCATCTGATTAACATGTTTAGAAAACAGTATCAATTTAAAAAATGTTATCGTTCAAGAAACACGAGCGTGTGTGTGTGTGTGTGTGTGTGTGTGCGTGCGCGGGTGTGTGTGTGGTTATTTTCGATTATTTCATGTTTTCTC
Organism: Sinotaia quadrata; assembly: GCA_028829895.1. Classification (NCBI taxonomy): domain Eukaryota; kingdom Metazoa; phylum Mollusca; class Gastropoda; order Architaenioglossa; family Viviparidae; genus Sinotaia; species Sinotaia quadrata. The sequence goes on along the minus strand of CM054177.1, from coordinate 61,155,457 downwards.
CTACACAAGTAGGACACACACACACACTCACACACACACACACACACACACACACACACACACACACACACACACACACACACACACACACACACACACACACACACACACACACACACACACACACACACACACACACGGTTCTACAATGAATACTGTCAAAATACTTCGGGGAAAATCAAAACTATCACTCTATTTCTTGTAACCAGACTGGAACTCACAGCAGATGCGCTGGTAGGTGTAAAGAAGGGCGGATTCCCCGCGACCACCCACTGACAGCCCGTGTTTCGCAGCAGCCCAGCACGTTTTTACTTGACGCGCAATCAATAGCCGGCGTGCAGAACAAACACTCTGTCAGAGCTTTGCTGACAGCTAGGCGGAGCTGTCAAGTGCTCCGGTCCAATCCACGATCTAATTTACATATTAGGCTCCCCCTTAGAGGCGAAACTTGTCGTCTATATTGCTAGAGAGTAAAGCGTTTGTGGGTATACTGTATTTTACTTCAAGGCGACACTGGCGGCATACTCGCTATAGTCTCTAGTGTGTGTGCGTGTGTGCTCATTTCATTGTTGACGCTTTATCAGGCGTTTATGTTTGACTATCATTTGCCGTCGTAGGGTTTGTGTCGTCGTCGTTGAATTATTGTGAAAATGGGTGATACCTAACCTCTGCCTGAGTGCTTTAATTTTAATTTGTTTTTAACCTACTGGTGGACTAAAACTGAGGAGGTGTATTGATTGGTATTTTGTGCACGCGAACCAAGCATTGGACGACTTTACAGTTCAAAACTTCAAGTATTATCTGATGTCAGTGATTTCGTTGTTGTGTTTGGCAAAGATAACTTCAGTAAATACTCAGATAAATTCGAAAGATGAACTCAGGATTAAGGTGTGTTAACAGAGGTGTTAGACCCAGAAGGACGCTACCCTGTGGTTCTCGGGTGTTAATCCGCATACCCCGTTTAGCGCCTGATTTCAGGTGGTAGCCGCTATCGCTGATAATTTTAAGAGGATCCGACTGTTCGCACCTGCACGGAAGGTTTGGTACTTTGTGGCCTGGGACGAATTTTATTTTGCTTTCCAGTGTTCATGCTTCATGCGCACGTGTGTAGTGCGTTACAGCTGGCCCTCCATAGCGAACGCGCATTTTCAGGATTGAGAGAGAGAAAGTGTGGTGAGGAAAACAGGATTGAGGGAAAGGGTGTGAGGAAATAGAGTGAGTGTAGTTTCGAATCCCAGTGCAGTACGCATGGTGGCCACTGTCCAACCGACTATGTTCAACGTTCACGCTCCAAGAATGAACAGCAACCCGAACTCGGAGATGGAGTACTATTGCAAATTTGGAGTTGGCGATTTAAACTGTAAGTATGGCGTACGTAACGTCTTTTGTTGATGTACTTTTCTTTTTTTTTTCTGTTTGTATTTCTTATCCGACGGATCCCAAGTGCTTTGCGCGATTATGCGTAAATGTCGCCAAATCTTACTGAGACAAAAGAATGGTTGGGCTTAGAAAAAATGTAACACTCAAATGTTGTGATACGCAAAGAGCAGATTGAAACGTGTGTGTAATTATCAGCTTGTAGGGTTTAAACAGCCCTACAACCCTTATCACACTCACCGAGTGTCTTGGGTAAACAGTGGTGTGGACACAACACACACAATCACTGGCATGGTCGACAGTGCTTTAAGTGTGGAGGGTGCTCTCCAAGTAGTTTAGCTTTGAATGCTTATCATTTCATTCGACTCTTAAAAATATTTTACTTTTTAATCAGAATTTATTTCACGCACATATATACACACTCGCTTCACTGATCTGTTAGCTATTCTGTTCTCGCTTATGCTTTAGTTCACAAGTCATCACTAAGTCATATGCATTTATTTACTATTCTATTATGGTTCATGATTTAGTTTGCAGGTTATCATTGAGGCATATGGATTTATTGACTAGTCTATCCTTCTTTTGGGCTTAGCTTACAAGTGATCGGTATGGTATAGTTTTCAGTCCTAACATTTGTTGACAGCAATCCTTTTGACTTAATTACATATTAAATTAATTTTTTTTTGTCAACTCATTTCTATTTATTGTACATTCTTAATACTTTTTTTCATCTTACATAGATTTATTTATTACATTTATTTTGCATATTTTTCAGTATTAAATATTTTCTCATTTAAAAAAATAACAACTTTTATTAGACAAACTTTTACTTCGAAATTGTGCACATTAAAAAATATTAATAATTTTACTTTGAAATTATGTACACTTGAACATTATGCAAATTTTACTTTGAAATTGTGTAGGCTACTTACACTTAAACAGTATACAAATTTTACTTTGAAAGTGTGCAGGCTACATACACATAAACAGTATACAAATTTTACTTTGAAATATTGGATACATTATTTCCCCCCATTTTGCACACAATTGTGTTCTTGTGTTTTGGTCACATTTTAATTGACTGTCTTTATCTGTATGCTCTGGTATTTTGGATCCCTTTATATTTTATTTGCTTATTCGTTTTCCTTTGTTGTATTTGGCGTTTTTTTTAATTGCTGTATTTTTGATACCATCAGCAGATCGTTTAGGCCTATATGAATTAACAGTTTTTGATTGCTATATTTTTTTTTATCTCAGCATATAGTATATATCATTTAACAGTTTTCACTTCTGAAAGTTGTTCACATTTGACTAACGCGTGTTTGTATTAAATTTTAACAGTCTTTTTCAAATACCATTCAAAATTTAAATCTATATCTTATAATTTATTTTATGTAAATATACATACACACTTGCTCACATTTCAAAATAGTCCTCAAATTAAAAAAAAAATACTATAAAACAAATTCTAATATTTTTATTTAAAAAAAACTGTAATGTAATTTTGCGTTATTTTTGACATACTTGTAACGCTTGTCTATAGTTACCTGTCTTTGTTATGAGAAACTGCTGTTACGCCTTAAAATAACCTCTAAAGTAACGTTGACTCTGTTTTACAGCCAGGCAAACACTCTATTGGAAACACTTCTGCTCGTAGCGAATGTCGTCTTCATTTGGCTTTCAGGAATAGACTGAAATATTGGTGTAAAAGTGCCTTAGTCTTCACCAAGTATTGGTGTAAAGTGTCTCTTAGTTTTCACCAAGTATCGGCGTAAAGTCACTTAGTCTTCACCATGTATCAGTGTAAAAGTGCCTTAGCATTCACCATGTAACGGTGTAAAAGTGTCTTCACCAAGTATCGGTGTAAAGTGTCTCGTAGTCTTCACCAAGTGTCTATGTAAAGTGTCTCCTAGTCTTCACCAAGTATCGGTGTAAAGTGCCTTCACCATGTAATGGCGTAAAGTCACTTAGTTATCACCATGCATCAGTGTAAAAGTGTCTTAGTCTTCACCATGTAACGGTATAAAAGTGCGTCTTAGTCTGCATAAAGTACTGTCTTCACGAAGACATTAATGTTGTGGTATCTTTCACAGTCGTTATTGTAAACATAGTAACAATTTTTTTACCCACCTATTTTCTATGTTTGGTTTTGACTCTAAATTGTCAAGATTTGTTGCATATTCACAAAATGTTACATTCACAGGATTTTAAGATTTAGCACCTTTTAGTCATTTGTTTTAGTATCACAAGTTTCCAGATTTCTTTATTCATAAGTTTCCAGTGCTTTTCCCACAAGTTTTCTAGCTTTTTCTTTTCTCTCGCACACGTTTTCCACTTGTATTTTCTTAGAACACATTTTCTAGTTTCGCCACCCACACGTTTTCAGTCAATTTGATTCTTACCTGGAGTCAATCTTTTATTCTCGCAAGTTTTCCATTTTTGTTTTAAACTCATAAGTTTTCAGTTTTAACATCACACATGTCTTGTTTTCTAGTTTTGCTTCAGGTTTGCATTCGGACATTTCAATGGTGATGTTATAGTTTTAGCTTCATGCAATTTTCTCCTCAGTTTACTTTTTGCTTTCTCGTCTGCTTTAGTTTTGTTCTCTGTTACAGTCTCTTCAAATGAAGTTTGATTACTATCTGTTGCTTTTTTCTGTTCCGTAAAATTTTAGTTGTAATTCTTATCTGTTTTGGATGTTCTTCTTTCCTGTTTGTTCAGTTATTTTTACCGGTTTAAGTTTTTTGTAGATTTCCTGTCAGTTTAATTAGTTTTCGAGTCTGATTAAAATTTGTTTTCTTCTCTGTTTGACTTTATTCTTGTCTCTTGAAACTCACTGCATTTTTCATTTAGCATTTAAGACGTACACAACCTCTCTATAGAATAACTTTGTATACCGATGCGCTTTTGTATTTTATCATCACCATTGTCATCGTCGTCGTCATCATCATCATCATCATCACTGATTATTGTATTTTATCAGTTTCTAATATCTCTGAGTTTTTTTTGAGATTATTCCAAGTTATAATCCTCCGCCCACCCCCTGAACCGTCCCCCCCCCCAGCAAAAAATAAATAATAAAACTTGACAGTTTATTAATCCTGTCTTAGAATATCGGTTTTGTAAAAGACTGCATGTTACAGAGAATTATTTGAACAATTAAACAAAAGTTTTCTTTTCATTGGTTAGGCCTATTGTTTGAAAAGACTTTAATGACAATTTGTAACTACGTTTTAAATTACCGCTCTCACTTAATCTCTCATTAACGTATCACGTTATTTCATTAGTGGGGCTCTCTGACACATTATAGCCAGCTTAAAATTAAAAAATATATATATCTGACACATTGCAGTCAGCTCAAAATAAAAAATAAAAATTTCTCGCTGACACACTGTACTAGCTTAAAATAAAAAAAAATATATCTCGCTGAACTACTGTACTAGCTTAAAATAAATAAAAATATGATACCATTCAAGCCAATTAGAATAAAGACTTATCTCAATGACATTTTCGCCATTTTTAAAATAAAAGTACTTTTCAGTAAAATATTCTAGCCAGCAATGAAAGGTATATCTCACTGATACACTTCCACCAGCCTTGAAATAAAGATACATCTGAGTGACACATTCTAGCCAGCGTTGCAAGGTGAATTACACTAACATTACATGCAATTCTATATTAATGATTCATTATATTGTCACATGGCTCCGAACTTGAAAAAAATTAATAATAAAAGTATAGCTATAACAATTTGACAATACAGAGTAGCGATACCAATGATTATGACTATACATTTTAGCTATAACTATATTACAATACAGTATGCCTTTAACAATATGACAAATCAGTGTTGCTATAACAACGAAATTCTTTGATGATTTATTCTGTCAGTAATAAAAAAAATATTTCTATATGACTCGAATTTTTTAAAACTATTAACGGTCGATGTAAATGATAGCATAATCACTAGAGACTATCACCGTTCAACACCTTTCTTGTACAAAATATTACATTATTTAATTCAGTTTGTCATCATCCATGTAAATACCTTTCTAGTACAAAATATTACATTATTTAATTCAGTTTGTCGTCATCCATGTAAATACCTTTCTAGTACAAAATATTACATTATTTAATTCAGTTTGTCATCATCCATGTAAACACCTTTCTAGTACAAAATACATTATTTAATTCAGTTTGTCATCATCCATGTAAACACCTTACTTGTACAAAATATTACATCATTTAATTCAGTTTGTCGTCATCCATGTAAATACCGTTCTAGTATGAAAGTATTACCCAAACATTAAACACCTTTCTTGTACAAAGTATTACATTATTTAATTCAGTTTGTCGTCATCCATGTAAATACCGTTCTTGTATGAAAGTATTACCCAAACATTATTTCATTCAGTAGACCATCATCCATGTAAACACCTTTCTTGTATGAAAGTATTACCCAAACATTAAACACCTTTCTTGTACAAAGTATTACATTATTTAATTCAGTTTGTCATCATCCATGTAAACACCTTACTTGTACAAAGTATTACATTATTTAAATCAGTTTGTCATCTATGTAATCACCTTTCTTGTACAAAATATTACATTATTTAATTCAGTTTGTCATCATCCATGTAAACACCTTACTTGTACAAAATATTACATCATTTAAATCAGTTTGTCATCATCCATGTAAACACCTTTCTTGTACAAAGTATTACATTATTTAAATCAGTTTGTCATCTATGTAATCACCTTTCTTGTACAAAATATTACATTATTTAATTCAGTTTGTCATCATCCATATAAACACCTTACTTGTACAAAATATTACATTATTTAATTCAGTTTGTCATCATCCATGTAAACACCTTTCTTGTACAAAATATTACATTATTTAATTCAGTTTGCCATCATCCATGTAAATACCGTTCTTGTATGAAAGTATTACCCAAACATTATTTCATTCAGTAGACCATCATCCATGTAAACACCTTTCTTGTATGAAAGTATTACCCAAACATTATTTCATTCAGTTTGCCATCATCCATGTAAACATATTTCTAGTATAAAAGCATTATCCAAACATTATTTCATTCAGTAGACCATCATCCATGTAAACACCTTTCTTGTATGAAAGTATTACCCAAACATTATTTCATTCACCAGATGGCCATCATCCGAGTAAACACCTGTATAAAAGGATTACCAAAACATTTAATTCAGTTGGCCATCATCCATGCACACACCTCTAAAGCATAAAAGTATTACTTAAATTCACTGTTTTGCCGTCATCTACGCAAACTCCTTTGTATAAAACTAAAAGTATTTCTTAATTCATTATTTCATTATTTGCCATCCATGCCATCTCATTGCTAGTATAAAGGTATTACTCAATTTATTATTTCATTAAGTTTGCCATCATCAATACCAGCTCATTTCTAGAATAAAGGTACAGTATTCTCAATTCATTATTTCATTTTCCATCATCCATGCCAGTTCATTTCTAATATAAAGGTATTACTCAGTTCATTATTTCATTAAGTTAGCCATCATCCATGCCAGCTCGTTTCTAATGTAAAGGTATTACTCAGTTCATTATTTCATTTGCCATCATCCATGCCAGTTCATTTCTAATATAAAGGTATTACTCAGTTCATTATTTCATTAAGTTTGCCAACATCCATGCAAACTAATTTCTAGTATAACAGCAATACTTACTTAATTAATACTTAATCCATTATTTCTTTAAGTTCGCCGTTATTCATAAATACCTTTCCAGAGTAAAAGTATGAATTAAATTAATTAATTATTTTATTATAGACCCCATCAGCCATATAAACGCATTTTCTGAATAATAAGTATTTTTTACAACTCATTACTGCATGAAGTTCACTATCATTCACATAAATTCTTTTCCAATATAACGGTATTAATTAAGATTATTCGATTAAGTTCACAACCATCCTTCACACTCTTTTTCAGTATAATGGTATTAATTAAGATTATTCGATTAAGTTCACAACCATCCTTCACACTTGTTTTCAGTATAATGGTATTAAGCTTATTCGATCAAGTTTACAACCATTCTTTACACTCCTTTCCAGAATAAAGGTATTAATTAAAACATTATTTCATTCGAGGCAACATGCTGCTTATTTCAGTGCATACTCTTCAGTTTCAAAGAATTCGAAAACATCAAAACGTTATATATAGTTCGTATTTTAAGGTAGCTTTTTGATTTTTTTAATCCTCCAAATATAACACCTTACACTACACTATAGCTATAGATCTGTAATATACTGTAATTATTTCGTAAGATGAAAGTATGATGTCACGGCATACTAATTATATTATATAACGAATATATAATGTCAAGTAATAATAATTAATTTTGTTATACACTGTGACCCTGAGACAATAGCAATTAAGTTGTATAATAATATACTGTGACGCTGAGACAGTGCATAACAATTCATTTATATAATATACTCTGACGTTGAGACAGGGCATAATGATCAATTATGTAATATTCTGTGACCTAAGACTATAATAATTAATATGTAATATTCTGTGACCTAATACTGCATAATAATTAATTATGTAATATTCTGTGACCTAATACTGCATAATAATTAATTATGTAACATACTGTGACGCTGACAGTATATAATAAGCCACTTGCAGAAGACCTGTGATCCGCACGCATAGGCTGTATGCAGGAAGATCCGTGAAAAGTGGACAAAACAGGCCTTGACAGACCGACAGAAATTTCGATCAGTCCCCAGCACTTTTCTCGCACTACACAAGTATAGCTCACTACGTTAGGCACTAAGCCTTCTTGTTCATGATATAGCTCACTACGTTAGGCACTAAGCCTTCTTGTTCATGAGATATAACTCACTACATTAGGCACTAAGTCTTCTTGTTCATGATATAGCTCACTACTTTTACGTCTTCGTGTTTATGAAATGTATCACTACTTTGCTTTAGGTCTTCGTGTTTATGAAATGTATCACTACTTTGCTTTAGGTCTTCGTGTTTATGAAATGTATCACTACTTTGCTTTAGGTCTTCGTGTTTATGAAATGTCTCACTACTTTGTTTTAGGTCTTCGTGTTTATGAAATGTATCACTACTTTAAGCATTAAATTGTGTGATATCTTTATTATATCCCTGACACATCTGTCTTTGACAGGACATTTTCCTATCCCAAATACTACATTTATTTCATTACTTACCAAACACTTATCTATCCGAGATACTAATTCTGACTCTCATAGGCACTATTTTTTTCTAATCTATTTATTAAATATTACTTTCATAGACACTATTCCTTTCTAATCAAACTGCACATTTCACTGTTTTAGGCACTATTTCTTCCTAATCAATATACTAAATCTCACTGTCTTAGGTCTATTTCTTCCTAATCAATATACTAAATCTCACTGTCTTAGGTCTATTTCTTCCTAATCAATATACTAAATCTCACTGTCTTAGGTCTATTTCTTCCTAATCAATATACTAAATCTCACTGTCTTAGGTCTATTTCTTCCTAATCAATATACTAAATCTCACTGTCTTAGGTCTATTTCTTCCTAATCAATATACTAAATCTCACTGTCTTAGGTCTATTTCTTCCTAATCAATATACTAAATCTCACTGTCTTAGGTCTATTTCTTCCTAATCGTGATATTGCATCACATTATCGTATGTACGTCGTTACCTTATGTATGATACTATATCTCTTGTTTTTACCACATTTACCTCTATGGAGTACAGACTTCTAAGGAGGGTTGCATTCATTTCTCTATTCACGACAATCCACATCTATATTATATCTATACCTACACCTACTTCTACATCTATATCTGCATCTAAATCTATATCTCCATCTTCATCTACATCTGTATCTATTCCTATATCATCGACTATATCTATACCCATAACTACCTCTATATCTTTATCTACATCTATATCTTGTGTTCACAATATGGCCGTTCTGCATGTTTCAAGTCACTAACAAAGCCACTAGATACATTCTTTCCAATATTAAGTATCTTCCCACAACCGGTACAATTTTTCCCCATTCATGGTCCATATATCCCTGTCTTTGTACATAACATATTTCTCTATGCTACAGAACGTCCGTATATCTGTACATAACATTCCTGTTTTTTGGTACGGAACCTCTGTCTCTTGGTATAGTCCCCTCCCCCATCTATCATACATAACCTCTATTCCTCGGCATATTATGGTATATAACCAGAACCTCCAAATCCATGGTATAGTACCTCCCTATCTTTGGCAGAGTATTTCCCAGTTCATGATATTGTACCTCCCTATCTATCGTAGACACTGTACCATCTTATCTTTGGTACAAGTTTTCAAGGATTTTGTGACAGAAAAATGGATGTGAATATTTGCGTCAAACAGAAAACCAAAGGATCAAGCAATCAAAGGAAAATATGTTGTATTACTATTGTTGTATAAGATCGCCAGCATATAGCTGATAACAATAGTTATTCCTATTTGACAGAGGTTTTAAGCAACAAATTACACTTTCAAAATCGGCGAAAAAATAAACAATTAATTTTAGAGATGAGCTGAAATCAGTCTTAATATAAACGACTTTTATTCAAGAAATTAAATAAATAAATCATATCTGGATGTTTATTCTCTGAAATTACTCGTCGTAATCAGATTGACTACATGAACAACAGCTCCAAATATATCACTAATGCACGAAAGGATTGAATGTATGCATTTCTAAAAAATAAGTGACTGAATGTTTGATCAAAAAACAGCTATATTTTGGAATGGTTCTCTTGCAAAAAAGAAAATGTGAACGGCTGCTTTTGTCTGACAAAACAGGTGACTGAACGTACGCATCTCTCGAATGCAAGTAATAGAATGTTTGTATTCTACAGCGACAAGAGAGAGAATGCGCTTCAAAGAAACAAGCGGTTAATGTTCGTAATCCAAAAATAATAGAGACTGAATGTCCGTCTTAAAGCAAGTAATTGAATGTGAATGTGATGTGTGTGTCCTATAAAATACAAGAACCTCTTACTGAATTGTTGCGTCCATTAAAAAAAAAACCGATAGAATGTATGCGTCCCATTAAAACACATCGTAGAATGTATACGTCCCATTAAAACGAATGACAGAATGTATGCGTCCCATAAAAACACATCATAGAATGTTTGCTCCAGAAAAATAAGTGTTTGAATGTTTGCGCCATACAAACAACCCAGGTAATGTTGAATGTTCTCGTCCCACAAGAAACAACTTGCTGACTGTTTACGATCCACAAGAAACAACTTGCTGACTGTTTACGATCCACAAGAAACAACTTGCTGACTGTTTACGATCCAGGAGAAACAACTTGTTGACTCTTTACGATCCACAAGAAACAACTTGCTGACTGTTTACGATCCACAAGAAACAACTTGCTGACTCTTTACGATCCAGGAGAAACAACTTGCTGACTCTTTACGATCCACAAGAAACAACTTGCTGACTGTTTACGATCCAGGAGAAACAACTTGTTGACTGTTTGCGACCCACAAAAAACAACTTGCTGACTGTTTGCGACCCACAAGAAACAACTTGCTGACTGTTCGCGACCCACAAGAAACAACTTGCTGATTGTTCGCGACCCACAAGAAACAACTTGCTGACTGTTTGCGACCAATTATTAAAGCCAACTGATTGAATGCTACGTTCAACACAAACAAATTATTTATTTACATTTGTGATTGTATTATTTGTAGAAATGCAAAGTGGTAAAAGAAAGAAGATAACTACTGATTATAATATAACATGATGTGTTTTATTCTTGGACTATTACCAAGAAATCAATATATATTCATAAACATATTCTGAGCTACTTATAACTTTTCAAAATTCTGTATTTCCTTTAAATTGCTTGTTTTAAAAGCTGAATATTATATTTTAAAAAACAGAAAAGGCTGATTAATATGATTACTTCCGCTGAAGGAAAAATGATTGCTTTATTAACTGAAATAGGTCGCGTCATATATAGTGGACACAATAACAGTAATCTGATTTGATTTATATCTAGCACATACTGTTCGTTTTGTTTACAGATTTACGTAAGGCTAGTAGGCTATGTGTTGTGTTGATAGCTTACATGTACCCAATGTTTAATCTATTTAATTAAGTTAAGCGTTTCATTTATAGCTGTAATGAACCTAAGTGTCTTATCTAACAGCTAAGCGTTTAGTTTATTGCTGCAGTGAACCCGTTTGTTATGTATTTCTTTAAGCTAACGTTTTCTTTGTAGCTGTAATGAACCTTTTGTCTTATCTAATTCATTAAGCTAAGCGTTTTTTTTGAAGCTGTAATGAACTCATTGTCTTATCTAATTCATCAAGCAAAGCGTTTTGTTTATAATTCTATTGAACCCATTGTCTTGTTTATTTCATTAAACTGTTTTCTTTATAGCTGTAATGAACCCAATGCGTTGTTTATTTCAGTAAACTGTTTTCTTTATAGCTGTAATGAACCCAATGCGTTGTTTATTTCAGTAAACTGTTTTCTTTAAAGCTGTAATAAACCCAATGCCCTATTTCATTAAACTAAGCGTTTTATTTATAGCTGCATGTTTAACTGACAATTGCAAGTTTTTCCTATACAAGTATAGGCTTATTTACTTTTTCTCCACTTTGTGCACTCTCCACTTTACAGTAATGTAACAGCACTATTATGTTTAAAAGTTTGGTTATAGTTTAATTTGTACAGTGATGTGAGATCTATATATTTGCTATATAGCAAGTGAACATTCTTAATTTACATAATTATGATTATACCAAACAGGATGTGCTTTTTCTGTACTGTATTATATCTGCATGATTACGTGATTATATCTTTAGGTTTTTAGTCTTGTCATCATTAAATGAATCGTTTTCTGCAAAGTGTTATATGTACACGAATAAACTTCACCTACTTAAGATGCTATCGATGACATAGTCCTTGGACATTTTCGAACAATTCAAATATGGCTAAAAGACCACACGGATTGAAAAATATTAATATCAAATTGTTTACTATTAAACTCTAATAAAGACAGGTTACATTGAGAGCAGCTAGAGATACCAGACTAATACAATCTAATAAAGACATTGAGAGCCGCTAGAGATACCACACTAATACAATCTAATAAAGATACTTTACAGTGAGAGCCATTAGAAATACCAGACTTAATATAGTCTGATACAGACATTTTACAGTGAGAGCCTCTAGAGATACTAGACTAATACAATCTGATAAAGATACTTAACAGTAAGAGCCATTAGAAATACCAGACTGATAGAGACATTTTACAGTTAGAGCCGCTAGAGAAATCAAAAGGTTGTATTGGAAGTTCAAGTCGAGGTCAGGTGAACCATCCACATTTCTGTTTATCATTCAACAGATTACTCTTTAGATCAATCTGCTTGTCACAGAGTCTAGAAAGCTTAGTATCCGAAAAGCAATATTTTACAGGATGCTTTAATAGATTTCACTTAAGTCCAATGATCATTGTGCATAAAGAAGAAGCACTACATGTGTGAATGAATGTATGTATATCAAAGGTGTACCAAAGTATACCTATTTTTGACAACCGGGGTGGATTTTGGGAACCCGGTGAGAATCCTTCCTTTGGCACTACCCTATAAATAATTTTAAACACACAGAAAAATTTACTGTACTGGGCAGTTATCCGGGGCTGACCGACTACCCTCACAGTTTGCCACTGAGATACTTGGATAGATAGATAGATAGACGGATAGAAGTGTTTGAGAGATATGATCATTGATGTGACAAACGTTTGTTTAATGCAAAATACCACATATGCTATCTATCTATCTATCTATCTATCTATCTATCTATCTATCTATCTATCTATCTATCTATCTATCTATCTATCTATCTATCTATCTATCTATCTATCTATCTATCTATCTATCTATCTATCTATCTATCTATCTATCTATCTGTCTGTCTGTCTGTCTGTCTGTCTGTCTGTCTGTCTGTCTGTCTGTCTGTCTGTCTGTCTCTGTCTGTCTGTCTCTGTCTGTCTGTCTATCTATCTATCTATCTGTCTGTCTGTCTATCTACACACCCATACGTTTGATTAATGCAAAATAACTCTATATAGAGCAAGGCTGCTTGTACATGAATAGGTGAAGGTATTGTACATTTGCCTGTAACGCTAAAGTAAGCGTTAATTACATGTTCAGTCAGCTTTACAGACAAATACACATTGCATTCAAAGTTTACATATATCCCCCCCCCCACCCGTCTTGTACATTTTAATAAATTTTAAGGTTATAAATAATTCGTATTTCAATAAACTACTAACACCATTAATAGAAATAATAATAAAGGCATTGTGTAACATTGATTCACTAAACATAAAGAACTATCTCCCTTGTTATCTTGCCTCTCTAGTGTTGAATAATATTTTAGTCGATATGTTCAGCCATGTTTGGGCGGGGAAAGTGTCCAATTGACATTCCGCCATTTGTTGTAGAAAACACCAAGCCAAGGACGCTTTTGCCAGAAAATTCTGTTCTAGCGACTGAAGTCTTCGAGTCGTAGAATCAGCTAAGCTTTTTTCAAAGGTCATAAAGACAAAATATTAAAAGATTATAAACTAGATTTGTAGTACAGAATAGAATGCTTGGACCGTTAGTGAACTAGATTTGTAGTACAGAATAGAATGCCTGGTCAGTTAGTGAACTAGATTTGTAGTACAGAATAGAATGCCTGGTCAGTTAGTGAACTAGATTTGTAGTACAGAATAGAATGCCTGGGCAGTTAGTGAACTAGATTTGTAGTACAGAATAGAATGCCTGGGCAGTTAGTGAACTAGATTTGTAGTACAGAGTAGAATGCCTGGGCAGTTAGTGAACTAGATTTGTAGTACAGAATAGAATGCCTGGGCAGTTAGTGAACTAGATTTGTAGTACAGAATAGAATGCCTGGGCAGTTAGTGAACTAGATTTGTAGAAAAGTATATAATGATTCGACAATTAGTGAACTAGATCTGTTTCACAAGACAAAATGACTGGACAGTTAGTGCGTTAGAATGATAGTAATGTTATAATGACTCAACAGTTAGTGAGTTAGAATGATAGTAATGTTATAATGACTCAACAGTTAGTGAACCAGATTTGTATTAAAGGTCAAAATGACCACAAATTAAACTAGTTTAAGTAAAGACCTTAATGACTGGATAGTGAATTAGATATGTTTGTAAGTTAATAAATTTTGCGCGAGAATTCAACCAGATGTAACTGAAATGTCTTTCGTACTGACTGGACACTAGAACAACACATGCAGGTCTAAGCAGATTTATTTCAGTCTGCTGTTTGATTGATATAACTGTCTCCATGAAAATAGTCAGGTAGATGGCCTGTTACATCTTAACAGAGACTGGACAACAGTTGTCTTATTTATGGCTGGACACCATTCAAGTAAATGGACTGTTATGTCTTATTTATGACTGGACAACCTTCAAGTATATGGACTGTTTTTGTCTTATTTATGACTGGACAACATTCAAGTATATGAACTGTTTTGTTTTGTTTATGACGAGAACAATAATGTAGATGGCTTGTTACTGTTAATAACGACAGGTAAACAGTCAAGTATGACTGTGAAAGAAATGATTTATATTTGTACCCACATTTCTTCATGGCCTACAAGAATTATTTGTAAACGTCGCAATGGTTATACATTTTGATGAACCTGTAGGTAGTGTAGGAGATATATGTAAAGTACCGTTCTAGATAGTTAGACGAGTTTTCACATGTTAAAATAATTGTGAACTAGACCTGTATGAGACATTTACGTTAAGAACTGTTTTAGCTAGTTAAACGAGCTTTCAAATGTTAAAATATAATTGGTTAGTTCGTGAACTAGACCTGTAAATAAGGACTGGAGAATTAGTGATATACATGTATATCGAAATAAAAGTTATGAGACTGGGCATTTAATGGACTTGATTTAAAATAATAGTTATAGGAATGGACATTTAGTGGACGTGATGTAAAATAACATTCATAGGACTGAGTGGATACAAACTATAAACTAAATACTATTGAAAAAGATAAATAAAACAGATTTAATAGGACTGGACTTAGAGCATTAACAAAAGATCGTTGTGAAGTATATATAAGTAATTTTTTGTAGGATTTGAATATAGACTTTTAAATAAAGATACATGAGAAATTTTTATAATGTAGATTTGCACCATAAACTGTAATATAGACGTCTTTTTACAAATGTCTGTAATCTAAACATATTGCTGTAAACTAAATATCTTTAAGATGTGAGTGCAATCTGGATTTCCACAGGGTTGAACTGAACTATAAACTGTAATTTGCAAGTGTCTATAATCTAAACATATTCATGTAAACTAAGAATCTTTAAAGTTTGTTTTCTATTTGTTTAGGATTAGACTGCCTGTAAATTGTCATCGGAAGGTTATGAAGACTAAACTATTTTTGTATAGGACTAGATAGTCTATTAACTGTCAGCTAAACATTTTAATAAAATATAAACTAGATTTATACAGCACTAGAGATCAATACATTAGATTTATACAGCACTAGATATCTATACACTAGATTTATACAGCACTAGAGATCTATACATTATATTTATACAGCACTAGAGATCTATACATTATATTTATACAGCACTAGATATCTATACATTATATTTATACAGCACTAGATATCTATACATTAGATTTATACAGCACTAGATATCTATACATTGTAAGATTTTCAAAATAAAAATACATTGTCAAATAATTTTTTTTAAAGAATGGTATATCCCCGATTTATATAGATACTGTATAGAGAGAGAAATTATGTTCTTTAGGAAGTGAATGTAAAATAGATGGTTGTATGGATAGATTGTATACATTGTCAAATAATGCTCTTGAAGAAGACATTTTTTATATGGAACTATACAATCTGTAAAATTCTGCACTAATAGTCTTTATAAAATGTCCGCAGTGAGTGTTTGAGATTAGGCAAGAAGTGCTGAGAAAGTAGGAAGTACTTTGTCTGCCTGCCATTTTGTTCACTTTACACCCTACTTTTCATTTTACTGATAATTTGTCAACAGCGCGTTTTAGTTCTATTTTACTGTGAGTTCTATTTTACTGAGTTAGTTAAAATGTTTTACACATATGGAGATAAATTTACTGTCTGGTGTCTGAAAGAGTATAAGTATATGGTGTGCATATATAAGTCTTTTCTATACGTATCTTGCTGTCTGTATGGTTAGACATATTATACCATGTTTTAAGTATATGCTTTATCTTGCTGTCTATATATTTTTCATTGTCATACATTATACTACAGTATATTTCACGATGTGTTTTATCTTGTATTTTACATTTTATTAGCTTGCACTGATTACTTTCAGTGTATATTAATGTTGTTCTTCATGTTTTTGGTACTACGTTTATATTTAACAGGAAAAAATATTACAAATTATGATTCCATTATTATTTTAAACAATAAGTTTTAAAGACAGTGAACGGTTTTCCACTTTTCATATCAATATTTTAAAATGATTATTGAATTTATACCTTATACCTAGAACTACCTTGCACCCACATATTACATTCTATCGCCACTTTCATCTCATATCAGTGTTCTAAACCATCATTTAAGTAGTATTCTACACTCAAATTTACATTCTCTATCGCTAACTTCATTATATCAGTCTTTTAAAACCATTATTTAAGTAGCATAAGTAGTATCCTATGCCTAAATGTTAAATTCTGTGGCGGAGTAAAATTGACTATCCTTATTTCTAGACTTAATTGTTATATAAATTGTTAAATTGTCAAACTAACCCAGCCTTCAGGACTCCTTATGATATTGTTTATTGTAAGTATCAGAGTTAGAGTAAACAACTCGAGTTGAGAATATGCTAGAAAATTGCTGACACAATCCAAACCTGTTCCGGCTGGATGAGTAGTTTTTCTGACAGTTTCACACTTATTCATATCAAATTCATCTAACGGGGATGGACCGGAAATTAAATTTCTTTATTGAAAAAAATACTCTGTTCAAATCATTTTGAATCTGAATGTAACTGAAGTTCAGTCATATAGGTGATCATTAGCTTATGGTAAGTTAACTGACTGATAAAGGAAGAATAGACTTATAAATATTTAGTACGTTTGCTATTGATCTATGATTTGAATTGGAGAATGCTTATGTAATTGAACCTTTATTTCTATGTTCATTAATTTGACTACGTTGTATATTACTTGTGAATTTCGAGTGATGCTATATTTCTTGTGCTGTGTGTGTATCGGGCTAACAAAATTGTTGCAGGATGAGTTGAGAATGTTTGTAAGAGAGAAAGGGGTTTAGAGGTAAAATATTGCAAAAATTTAGTGCTGCCTTAATTTGACTTTTGCAGACACAGAGCAAGCCTTTTTGATTATCACTTTATGCTACAGCGATTACTGTACTCTACTTGAATATGTTGGTGTGTAAATCCAGCATTGTTGTTGACTTATCAGTAAAACATGTTGCTGTAAGTTGATTCCTGAGAATTCTGTTCGAGTACCAATATGGCAGAAATTGTGGCTTGTGTTTGGTCTACAGAATTCATGAAGATTATTTTGAATGTTCCTTGTGGTGTGTTGAGTAAACGTTCATGGAAAATCAAGGATATTCCTCTTGTTGTGCTTGATAGCACATGTGAAATTCAGGATGATTCTCTACGGCATGCTTGGACAGTGCATCAAAGATTTTGGAACAGTTGTGTAACAGGCCTCTAGACGAGACACGTGGGTCCTCGCCTAAATATGAAGGCAGTGACTTGTTACAAACTGCGTGATTGTGAAACACATGCCTGCAACAGCCTCCATCTTTGAACAGTTTATATGCAATGACTTTAACCACTTCACTAAAACTCCACTTTCATTTCTGTGATGACATCCTTGAACTTGATTATATATTTATGTGATTGACTGCTTATGTCTATGCATAGATAAAATGAATGATTGTGTAGCATTAATCAAACATTATTGTGAAGTGATGTAAATGTCAATGCTCTTAGATTATATTCATATGTTGTATATTTGATTGTTGATTTAATAAATTAATTGGCCTTTTTATACATATTGATAAACATATTTTGGAAAGACAGTGGTGGATGGGGACTCGCCAGATATAGATTAAAGACAGATTTCTCATCTTCTTTAGTAAGGAAGTTTTCCAACTACGGAAATATTATGTGACGGTAAATATTTGTATTTATTGTTGTGGAAGAGAGAAAACGTTTACAGCAGCCAGATAGATATCTGCCAAGTGAGAGAGACGAGTAGTGTTTCTGGAGAATTATTAATGACATAAATTAAGATTCTCATCACTTGTAATTAATTATGGATGATTATTTAATTAATAATAGTAACTATAACTAGGTGGAGCTGATGTCTCGCATTCAATCATTAATTTCATTATAACCATTATTAAGTAGTACAAGTAAGATCCTATGCCTAAATGTTACATTCTATAACTAAGTTCATCATAATAGTGTTCGAAACCATTATGTAAGAATTTTAAGTAGTATCCTATGTACAAATGTTACATTCTATCACAATTGTAATCAAATAAGTGCTCTAAAACTATTACCTAAGTAGTATAAGTAGAATCCTACACATAACGATCATAGTCTTCGATATATCATCCTATTGCAGCACTTAAATGTTTCATCTTGGATTCTTTATTGTATCATGTCTTGTCAAACTAATGTTCCATCATGTCTTGTCAAACGAATGTTCCATCATGTCTTGTCAAACAAATGTTCTATCTTGTTTTCTCAAACAAATGTTCCATTATGTCTCATGAAACTTATATTCCATCATGTCTCATGAAACTTATGTTCCTTCATATCTTGTCAAACTAATGTTACATTATGTCTTGTTAAACAAATGTTCCACCATAACTCTTCAAACTAATGTTTCATCATGTCTTGTTAAACTATTGTTCTGTCATGTTGTGCAGTCTCGACGGAGAAGTTTCTGTCTGAAGAGCGCACTCCCACCACAGTGGATTCACCTCGAGCTCATCATGCACCTGGGTTATATCACCTTGCCACTCCGCCACCCTCTACAGATGCCATGTTGGCCGCAAAGTCTCACTATGACCCAAGTCAGGCGGTGTCCTATCCTATGTCATCGATGGGCTCCATGTCATCTATGGGGTCAATGGGAGGAATTGGATCCATGTCATCAATGGGGTACAACCCCCAGGCCATGGCACCCATGGGTGGCATGTCAATGGGCTCCATGACACCTCCAGGTATGGGAGTTGGAGGAATGTCCATGGGTGGGATGGGTATGCCCGGAGCCATGGCCAGTGCTATGGGAAGTGCCTCTATCAACTCTATGGGGACCATGAATGGCATGGCCTCAGCGATGGGTGGGATGGGGGGAATGGCGGCTGCCGCTGCTGGGATGAATGGCATGACTCGTTCACAGATGGACGTCATGTCCATGAACCGGGTGCGCCACGACAAGACGTACCGGCGCTCCTACACGCACGCCAAGCCCCCGTACTCATACATCTCCCTCATCACGATGGCCATCCAGCAGTCGCCCAACAAGATGTGCACACTGAGTGAAATTTATCAGTTCATCATGGACCTTTTCCCTTTCTATCGTCAAAATCAGCAAAGGTGGCAAAACTCTATCCGTCATTCACTTTCCTTCAATGATTGTTTCGTTAAAGTGCCACGCACACCAGATCGACCAGGAAAAGGCAGCTACTGGGCATTGCACCCGGACTCTGGAAACATGTTCGAGAATGGGTGCTACCTTCGACGCCAAAAACGTTTCAAGTGTCCCAAGAAAGAAATGATGCGACAGACAGCACGTGGCTCTGTTCGAGGGGACAGTCAGAGCGATGACCATGACGATGATACCGGAAGTCACCAGGTAAACGGTGACGGAGATGATGGCGTTGGCCATGCTGGGTCTGGCATGGATGAAAGCGGGCGATCTGTGTCCGCACCTAACACTCCACCTCATGTCAGCGATTCCAAACCACCGCATGCTATTCAGCCCAAGTCTGAACTTGATTCGGCGCCCACTCCCGAACTGCAGCACCAAAATGTCCATCAGCAGCCTCCCCTCGCTGCATGCACAAACGAGCTCAGTGCAGTTCGAGGTCTCCCACACGACGTGCAGGTGTCTCAGGGACTCGCAATGCACCATCATCACCAACACCACCAACAGCAGCATCCACAGCATCATCCACAACAGCATCACCAACAGCAACACCATCAACCACCGCCCAACCATCACCAACATCACCAACACCAGCCCCATCAACAACAGCATCATCCGCACCATCCATCTATGCACCTAGGTCAAGGTCAGTTAAATCCAAACCACTCTTTTAACCATCCTTTCTCCATCACGAATCTCATGTCGGAGAGCAAGTTGGACATGAAGATGTATGACGCCATGCACGCTGGCTATGGGGCGTACGCTCAAATGTCGCCGCTGTCATTGCCCAAAGATTCCTCCCCCCCTGCCATGCACCACGCCAGTGACGGCTACTACAAAACCTACCAGGCCAGCGCAGGATTGTGACTCCGATAGTTGTAGAAATGCATGGTTAAGTTGGTGACTGCGATGCTCGTAGAAAAGTATGGCTAAAGTTGCGGCTCCGATATACTCGTAGGAATGCATGATAATGGTTGTGACTTCTATACTCGAAAGAAGTGTATGCTTATGAATGTGACTGTGGTACTTGTAGAAGTGAATGTTTAAGGTGAGACCTCCATAGTCGTGGAAGGTTCCTAGATAAATGACTGATCAAAAATAAGA
The DNA here is from genome assembly GCA_028829895.1 of Sinotaia quadrata. NCBI lineage: Eukaryota > Metazoa > Mollusca > Gastropoda > Architaenioglossa > Viviparidae > Sinotaia > Sinotaia quadrata. Next base: position 61,134,191 of record CM054177.1, on the reverse strand, counting down.
GAAGAAATATCCGGACGATTGAAAAATGCGACCACCTCTGGGTTGGACTGGTTTTCTGTATGAAAAATATTGTTATGCTTAGGTTCAAGTCACTTGTTTTGCGAATATGTCACCAGACTAAAACATTAAACCGAGTACTTTCAAACGAGGAACGAAGTCCTGAGTAGGATAACATTACTGGATACCACATGCTGGGTACCATATACTGGGTATTAAATTCTGGGTACCATTTACTGGGTACAAAAAATCTGGGTACAATTTACTGGGTATTACATTCTGGGTACAGTTTGCTACTTACATGAACACGTAACACATGTGGCAATCTTATTATAAATTATTGGCCTTTTGTGTGAGATAGCCATTGGCCTTACATACAAGGTAATCGTTGGCCGGATTAATAAGAACTTAGTAATGTTTTCTCTGTTGTAAATAATGAAAAGTTCAAAACAAATAGTAAACAGAAATCTAAAACACATGGGCCATTTTAATGACTCATATTACAAAATTTATAGGAAAAACATTACTAAACTATAAACATAATCACACACTCGCGGGTAGACTTGTTGTGAATTGTAAGCAACGTCTCATAAACCTACAAATTTGGTTATGCGGGTCAAGTTTAGTTCGTAGACAGCAATCTTTTCCTCTTTTCATATCCAGAAAGTGAAAAATTCATTTACACTTGATAACACCTTTGCAATCATAAACATGGCGTACATTTAAATCGAAGTTAATAACAGGGTCACATGGTAGAAGCAGAAAACATAGCGCTCAGATTTTAATCTAAACTCTACTAAAATAATTTTCCTGTTTAGATCATTATTTATAATTTATAGTTGCGTATAAAAATTATCCATTTTAAATTTCTATACTCCAAACTTATGTTTCTTTTGATATATTTTATAATTGTTACTTTAAAAAAAAATAAGCTACTAAACCCAATACTAATTGATGTTGATTCATCTTTAGTAGAAATTTGTTACTAGATCAGAACTGAATGTTTTTGATTGCCTGACTGGGAAAAATAATTAGTTTCTGGGAAAATAGGAAAAAAATTGTGTCAAGTCAAAAAAACGTAAACACTTGACCTTAGGGCAGCATAACATTTGAAAGTGCAGACAATTGAAAATGAACTGATTCGGACCAAAGAAAACACTTAGGGACATACGAACGTAAAATCAATAAGAAATGATACATTAAGACATATAAACAAACACAAAAGGAAAAATAGAGCCAACAAACGGCAATAAATATAGATATAATGCCATATTATATTAGAATATTTATAAAAGTAATAAATGTGACTGTGTAGATTATTATTAGTATTAAATTAGAATTTTATTACAAAGATAACAAACATGAATAAATATAGGTATATTATATAACCATAATCAAAAATAACAAACGTGAATAAAAGGAGATATTTTATGATTGTTATTTAATTATATTTACTACAATAGCAAACTCGAATAAATATAGATAAAATATTATTATTATTATTATTATTATTATTATTATTATATTATGTAGCTATATTTACCACAATAATAAACGTCATTAAATATATGTAGAATAGTATTTTTATTATTTACAAAAATAACGAACGTGAATAAATATAGATTGTATATTGTGTTATATAACTATTTTTACACACTAACAAACGTGAATAGACAAAGGTAGAGTATTATAGAACTATATTTACACACTAAGAAAGATGAATAGACATTGGTAAAATATTATATAACTATTTATACACTAACAAAGATGAATAGACATTGGTAAAATATTATATAACTATTTATACACTAACAAAGATGAATAGACATTGGTAAAATATTATATAACTATTTATACACTAACAAAGATGATTAGACATTTATAAAATATTAGATTGCGGAAAAAAGACCCGTTCATTAAAACTATCAGTAGTTTAAGGTCGAGTTTAGTTTCCGGTTGGACGTAATTTAAAGACTGACGTAATTTCTGATCGGGGAGCTAAAACAAACTTAGCTTAACATGGTCACACAACGAAACGTACAAAATAACACGGACAACAACGGGGAACAACTTGAAAACGGAAATGCAAAGTATGACAAAAATTTTTTTTTTATTTTTTTTTTATTTTTACGAACTAATCACGGACGAGTAGTCCCAGGACCATTGCCACAAAACATACAACAAACAAAGTGCTTTTTTTTATTTTTACTGCTAGGTTCATGAACTACCACGTCACACTTAGAACTTCCTACACCACATCTAGGACTATCCAAACAAAGCAGAACTAGTCACACCACAGATAGAACTACCCAATCACACCAAGAACTACCCACATCACAATCTGGACTTCCAAAATCAAGATACAAAATTACCTATATGGAGATACTGTGTTTGCAATATAGATATGCGCCTCCCCCCCCCACACACCACCAAAAAGTAAGTAATCTCTGTAACCCTCAGTGTGTTTTTGTTGGAATTTCGTTTATATAGAATCTGTTGTTATTTTATGCTAATCGTTGCTAGTGTACATAGAGACAAAAGTCGAACACTCGTGGTGTTCGTGTGTTAGAGAGGAAGGGTGCATTTATCTAAGTGTGCTTTATACCAAAGACTTTCTTCTTCACACTTATTTTAGTGCAAGAATTTCTTTCTTTTTTTTTTATTCTGTTTATGTCAGTCTTTGGCTGTTGGAAGTTTAAACATTTTTTTTTTATAAAAAGCTCTTTATCACGTGACTGCCATGAAGTGAGTGTGCATGAATTGTAGCTGTGTTCGCTTCTGGACAGAAGTCTCGATGACCCGCGCAAAGTTAGGACTGCTGTGGAACAAGAGAAAAAAAAACAACTTCAATGTGTATGACCTGCGCTGTTTTTAGTTCTTTATTTTTAGTTTTTCACCTCCTTGGTTTTGTGTTCTTGCATGTTTCCATAGTTACTTGCATGTTATACGTCACTCTTCAGGGATGTCGGGTCTTTAGAATTTGTATTCCAATGTTCCGTTTTTGACAATCAACGATTCGTCGTTTTCGTACCAGCCTTTGACAACTTTTGACTGGAAAAGAGGAAGTTGTGTAGGGCCCTGTAGAAAGGGGTCGCCAGTAATCGAGTGAAAAGTAGTTGTGAACGAACCTTCAGCCAAAGTCATCGGGAGCGTGCAGCAAAGCAAAAGTGCTAATCAAAGTGATATTTCTTCATTAAAAAAAAAAATCTACTTTACATAAGCCAGACTCATTTACTTATGCCCACCACTCACAGTCACGCGAACCTGGTGGAGCACAGAGAGGTACAGAGTATTAGGTGGAGTGGTGAGGCGCGCACCGTTTGTCACGTCACGTCTTAGTCTCGAGAAGTGTGTTTCGTCGTTTCATGACATGGAAACGTATTTCAAATTATTTCAGCTCTCGTGTGAGCCACACACAATCCAGGACCCCAGGATCTGGGACTTGCTGAGGTAACTTATATTTGCATTCGTGTGAAGAGGTAATATTGTCACGTTCTTATAATTTGTGAAATTATCACATTTACATACGTATTGTCCTGATGTAACTCACCGGTCAAAAAATGTAATGTTTTAATTAATATTTTTTACTGTGTCTAAACAGAAACTACAAGTAAACTATATAGTGCTTTTTCATATCACTCACTAAGTCAAAACATTCTTGACGATGACTGAAAAATTAAGTATGAAGAGATATTATTACTGGGTAAAATGCTTGTGAATATGTCATTGTTTAACTGTACCTGTTGTTGTGTTGGCGATGTTTATTTAAATTTACAAAAATTAATCTGTAGCTTCTATTTCGCTGACAGCCCTTGAGAACTTTTATTTCTTTTAAGTCAATGCTATGATCATAAAATGTGTTCACTTTGGTTAAACATGCACGTACTACCAGTGTTCTGAGTTACAGATAGTGTTCTGAAATACTATTGATGTTTTTATTAAAAAAAAGATTATAATACTACTAGTTCTCTGAATTTCTACTAGTGTCTGCAATTACCACTAGTGTTTTGAATTACTGCCAGTGTTCTGAAATAGTGTTCTGAAAATTATAAAAAGTTCTCTGAAATAATATCAATGTTTCAATTGCTACTACTACTAGTGTTCTGAAAGAATACTTGTTTGGGGAAATGTTTATGGAGTTGTGAAATACTCCTAATGTTCTGAAGCACAGCAAGTTTTTTGAAATACTTCTAATGTTTTGAAGTACTGTTAGCGTTTTACATTCTTAGTGTTCTGAGTTACTGCTAGTGTTTTGAATTATTACCAGTGTTCTGAAATGCAAGCAGTATTGCAAATTAAAATTTGTGGCTAAGACAATCCTAGATATAAAGTCTAATGTACGAGACAAATACTCGTTTATAGATTAAGAAAAAAAATATATACTCTTTCATTACAAAGAAACCCCAAACGACTTAATTAACATAGATGCTATATATCTTATTTTTCTGTTTACGGTTTTAAAACATCCTTTGAAATTTGTGTGTTACGAATGGAAGAAAGTATCCACTTAGTACTTGCTGAAATTGGTAAAATGTGCTTTTATTTTTTCATTTTTCTTGGGGCAGTTTCAAAAAGCATATATTGTGACTATTTTTATGATTGGTTACAGATTCTGTTCATTCCATTTTCTTAAGTTGCACAAAATATTTCTCAGAAGTAAATGGGCTCTTTCCCTACCTTTCGTCTGACCTTCGCCCACCCCACCCCTCTGTTCAGCGAAATATCCGTATACTTTCTCCACGAACTGTGTATATATTTAAGTATAACTGATGCAATTTTATTTTGGGCTCATGATATTTTTGTTCATATTTTAACCCAAATAATGAAATAAACATGGTCTGTGGGGCAATCAAATGCAAACTAGAAAGAAACTAAATAAAAGTGAAATTGAAAATATAATTCCTAGCTCATTTGTCCTGTTTTCTTTGGCTACGAATTACGAGTGTTTTGATTGTGTTATTGACAATGACGGACAGCTATCGGACAGCTATCGGACAGCTATCGGACAGCTATCGAACAAACCGAATACAAGTGTAAATGCTGTCATGTTCTAAGACAGATCAACATAGTTACTGTATTGTTACATATTCTAGGTGCCAACATTATCATTATTTCAATTGTCTGTGAGTGAAGATGGTAATTTAAGTTATAGGGAATATTAACACAGTAATGTTCTAGTAAATAAATACACACATTAATGCTCTAGTAAATAAATACACACATTATTGTTCTAGTAAATAAATACACACAGTAATGTTCTAGTAAATAAATACACACAGTAATGTTCTAGTAAATAAATACACACATTAATGCTCTAGTAAATAAATACACACATTAATGCTCTAGTAAATAAATACACACATTAATGTTTTAGGAATAAAAACAGGTTGGATAACGGTTACTGAAATGTTCTAAGAAAAAGAACATACAATTACTATTATGTTTAAGATAATGAGATGCGATTACTGTAATGTTGTAGGATAAAGAAAACACACAACGAGCATGTGCACCATATCGTTTGTTATCATCTTGTAAGGATATTACGTATCATCTTGTAAGGATATTACGTCAAAAGTGATCTATCTCTTTAGAACGATGCAGTTATTTAGCAACATTATCTTAACGCTATCTCCTCTGTAAGATACAGTTATCAATCTTTACCAATAGCATCCCGTAGAAATCTCTCTAGTAAGATATTATAAAACTTGTTAACGGTATCACATCAAAGATTATCTTCCTAGTAAGATACTACAACTACATCATTTCAATGATATCTCTCTAATAAGATATGGTAATTTTATCATTCAAAGATATCCCCCCTAGGAAAATACTATAACTAAATCATTTAAGATATCCCCCTAGGAAAATACTATAACTAAATCATTTCAAAGAATCTCCCTGGCAATATACTATCAATACATCATTAAGGATATCTCCCTAGTAAAATGCTATAACTACATCATTAAAGATATCTCCCTAGTAAAATGCTATAACTACATCATTAAAGATATCTCCCTAGTAAAATGCTATAACTACATCATTAAGGATATCTCCCTAGTAAAATGCTATAACTACATCATTAAAGATATCCCCTTAGTACTAGTACGATACAGTTGTCTAATTATGACGATATAATCTCATACTGTTTGCTTACTGTACTAACACACGAATTTCATGAATAAAAACAATTATTTAAAAAAAAATTAAATAAAATTAGAGTTTACATATTGCATAAAAATAAACATTAAATTAACGAAACTTTAAGGTTGATTTTGAAATGATGAAAACTGTATCATGTTTGTTCTACCGGTAAAAAAATTACATCGCTATAATTATTATTATATTGTATTAATTCTGCATTATATGATATAATACTTCGAAGAATATGAAAAAAGAATTGGCTTATTAAATGCCAAATTACACTATAATAATGACAGTAGTAATAGCAGTAGTAGTGGTGGTAGTAGTAGTGATAGTAGCGGTGGTGGTAGCAGTAGTAGTGGTGGTGGTGGTAGTAGTAGTGGTGGTGGTGGCAGTGGTAGTAGTAGTGGTGGTAGTAGTATATTAGGTTTATATAAACATCAATAAATATTTATAGGAAGTACAATTATGAAAAAGTAGACGTATTAATAGAATAAATTGTCATAATAGATTTATAAAAAGTTAAATATAAATTGTATATAAGTATACAAATATGTAATATTGTGCTTATTAAAAATTTAAATACTTTTAAAGGAATATAAATAAAAATTAATTAATTAACAAGAAAATATATTTTGTACAGCATAATATGCCTTTTACAATACTCTAATTCTCCTGTACAGCATTAAAATATGCTCTTTTCCTACAGTCATGACAGCTGTCATTAGCATTTGCTGAGTTAAATCATTAAAATAAAATATAGTCAATTTTATAATTATAGGCCTGAATAGCATAAGATATACATATATACTAACGCATACAATCACATGCACACACACAAACACACTCACCTACACACACAGTACGAATGCTGGGCAGTTCCCTTGAAAAAAATCTAAAAACCTCCTCCACTATTTCATTCACACACGCACGCACGCACGCACACACACACACACACACATGCACACACACACGCGCGCACACACACGCACGCATACGCACACACACACACACACACACACACACTCTCTCTCTCTCTCTTTCTCTCTGCTCCACAAAAAAATCATCTTTCCATGCGCTCTGCGAAAACTTAATCGTATGGATATTTTTCAAATTTCAAGTACATTTTTTTGAAAGTAACAAATATTGGCCCCTTCTTTCGAAAGGCCCCCTAGAACTGGGGGACGGAAGGGCTTTAGGGGCAGTAGTTACGCCACACGCACACGTATATAAATATTTTTGTTTTGCAATACTGCAGATATGTTTGGGCTAGCCTTTGTATTAAATTTCTATTAAGATTAGTGTTTAATCATTAAAATTGCATTTGTATAGTCACAAATAATTACTAAACCAGAAATATGTCCTAGATATTATATGTGTGTCTTCATAAATAATTGCTAGATCAGATAATATGTCCTATATACTATATTTATTTATCTTTATTCATTATTAGTAAATGAATACATTATACATATATTTTTTTAAAAGTCAAATTACAAATATCAATAATTTATACTTGCAGCGAAGCAATGTTTATATATTATGCAACGGTTCTTGAAGAAATATAAGTCTAGCTTACCACTGCGCTGTTTATTATGAGAAAAATAACCGTGATGCAGGATATTGAAACAGATATTAAATGTTTTAAGAAAAATAATATTGAGCAAAATATATGACATAAAATCACACACACAAGCAACACACACACACACACACACACACACACACACACACACACACTCACAAATAGACATATTGCTCGAAATATAATACTTAACCATGACCTTTGAAATAAAATATTTTGAAAACACGCCTATCACAAACTCCTGATGTAGCTTGAAGTTCGAAGACAGAAAAGCGTATTAACCGTAGTAACCTCGGCATTAAAAATCTGTTTAAAACTTGTCGTTTATTGAATGTCACTTATAAAGTTACTTTGTATCCCATTTTAACAAATTAATAATAAAGACATTACTTAATGTTTGCTATTTATCTTAAATCTAGTATAGAGAACTTTATCTTGAATCCTATTTGAACAATTTAATAATAAAACCAATACTTAATATTTGCTATTTATCTTAAATTAAGTCTAGTATAGGGAACTTCATCTTGAATGTTGAGATAAATTCCATGATACAAGTCAATTATTTGACTTGCTTGCACACTTAGATCTCACCGAGTCAATTAAGTTTCGTTCGATTACACGCTTCAATTACATTTGCTTTATTACACTTACATCTAAGCACGTGACTTACGCTGTGCTTCATTGCGCCAGTAGATCTTAATTTGCAACCTACACTATGCAAGATTACTCATCTAGATCTCTACACTGTGATTACAAAACTTACACTGTGCAAGATTACTCATCCAGAGAACAACACGCAACTTACACTGTGCATGATTACAAAACTTACAATGCTCATGATTACAGAACTTACACTGTGCATGATTATACGAATAGATATCAGCACGCAACTTAAACTGTGCATGATTACACATCTGGTCTCAACAGGTGTAGTAAGTTGTGTTGATTACACACTTGCATCTGAACATGCAACATATATTATGTTGAATTTGATGACACATCAAGATATTGCTGCGTCACATACTTTCAACACGCTTTGAGCTTGATTGTGTACACTAATTTGACAAGTTCAAATGCTAAAGACCTTGAGCTTGATTGTGTACACTAATTTGACAAGTTCAAATGCTAAAGACCTTGAGCTTGATTGTGTACACTAATTTGACAACTTCAAATGCTAAAGACCTTGAGCTTGATTGTGTACACTAATTTGACAACTTCAAATGCTAAAGACCTTGAGCTTGATTGTGTACACTAATTTGACAACTTCAAATGCTAAAGACCTTGAGCTTGATTGTGTACACTAATTTGACAAGTTCAAATGCTAAAGACCTAAAATGCTAAAACTAGTAAATGGATTGTTTTTTTCCATGTTTATCTACTTCGGGTGTAATGTTTGGGATGTATGATTTTTGTACACTTATCCGAGGCATACACTAAAAATATAGCCTGCTGTGCAATAGAAACACGGTTTGTATAAAATATATTATGGCATACACTACGGTGAGGAACTTTTCATGACTAAATATAGGCCTGCTGTGACATAGATACACGGTTTGAAATACTTGCCTAAAATATATTGTGGCGAACAAAGCTCGATGAAGTAAAACAAGACTGAACACAGAGCTGTTATCTACACAGCACACGAAGACCTCTCACTGCATGTATTCTCAGTCCCCAGCCAATTGTCAGCGAAATCTTACAACACTGTTTCGAGACTCCAGTTCAAACTGTCAAACTATCTCCTCGACCTACAAACTAACACTGAACTATCCCCGTCCATTCCTCGGTGTCCTAGGACATACGGCTAAACCCTCTCTGCCCTGGGTGACAGACATAAAGGTGGGCCCTCTAGATTGAGCATTTCCGTTTCTTATCCGTTCTGGGAACTAAAGCCGCCATTTTTCCTAAACTTCACCGCCACGTAATCATTTTAAAATTTCTGGCAGCTAGTCGCCATTCAGGTGTGGTTGGGAAAAAGTGATGTGCATTATTCGTGTAGACTGTAGAGTTAGAAAGACTTGAGCAAGTGGAGTTGGTGAAAACTGAAAATCTTTAGCAGTGGTACCTTATCTCTGGAAACATTTTTGACCTGAATCTTTTAGCAGAAGTCCTTGAAACATCGGGCCGCCATTATCGACATCTCCAGTAAACGATTAATTAACAGATATATCCAGCACACTGTTAAATAATAAACATCTTAAGTACATATTTACATATAGAAATATCCAATACATGGCTATATAGCAGACATATAGTAAAAGACATCTCCAGTACACAATTACATAACAGATATATCCAGCACACGGTTAAATAATAAACATCTTAAAGTACATATTTACATTATAAAAATATCCAATACATGGCTATATAGCAGACATATAGTAAAAGACATCTCCAGTACACAATTACATAACAGATATATCCAGCACACGGTTAAATAATAAACATCTTAAAGTACATATTTACATTATAAAAATATCCAATACATGGCTATATAGCAGACATATCTAGTATACGGTGAAGTAAAAGACACCTCCAGTACATGGTTACATAATGGACACCTCTAGTACATAGTTACATAATAGACACATCTAGTACATGGTTACATAATACACACCTCTAGTACATGGTTACATAATACACACCTCTAGTACATGGTTAGAAAATAAAAACATCCAGTACATGGTTATATAATAGACATATTCGGTACATGGTTACACAATAGACATCTCTACTATACGGTTACTAATATACACCTCCTGTACACTATTACATACTAGACATCTCTACCGTACAGTTACCAATAGACATCTCCTGTACATTGTTACATACTAGATGTCTGTACACGAATATATAATAAGCATCTCTGTTACCACTGTTACATAATTGTCATCAACTATATACATATGATATTGTCACCAGTTACAAATGTAGATGATACTGTCAACACACGTTTTTGATATTGCCACAAGTTAGAAATGCAGCTTATATTGTCAGCACTCACATATATTTGATAATGCCATCAGTTATAAACGTAGCTGATATTGTCAACACTCACTTGATTTGATAATGCTACCAGTTACATGAAGTTAACTGATAATGACCAGTTACAAGAAGTTTTCATTGTCGATATTTAATAATAGTTCAATATGCCACCTGTTAAATGAAGCTGTAATTGTCATTCGTTAGACAAGAGCTCACGAATACCACTAGTTGCTGGTTTTCTTGAGATCTAATATGTACTATGTAATATGTACCATCCCCCCCAACATACTGTTGTATTCTGCATGATGACGTGATACAAAGCTTAAGATAAATAAAATGACTATAATAGTCTGTTGTCCACTATAATAGTCTGTTGTCCACTACTAGAAGAAGACTACCTCGCTATAAAATAACTAGAAATAGTTTGTTGTTCGTTACAGGTTTGATGACGCATTTCCTCACAGGCAATAGATCGGTGTCATCATTTTTCCTTCCCAACACGTTTTTCCAGCTTTCAATCCTCCATCCCCACCCGAGCTCTAGACCCACCCTCTTTCAGAACCTCGTAACATATGTGACTCTGTCATTGCCAGGAGAGGAAAGACCGGGTACTTTAGCGATAGAGAAACACAGCAGTAAACCCCGGGTACCTTATCAGGTTGGCGGAAATGGGCTTCGTCTGGGTAGGGTTTGTTAGGTAGTTAAATGGCTGGTTGGTTCTTGTTTTCGACACAATTCTAGCTTTACAATTTGAAAATTAATTTATTCTATAGCAATATATTACAACATTTACTTGTAAACAATCACAAGGTAAAATTTAAAACTAAACTTAAAAATAAACATATTCTAAGAAATTGTTTGCACAAAAATTTGAAAGTATGAGTATGACGAAGAAATGTGGTACGCATAAATTTGGGTGGGTCCTTTGGTGGGTTAGTGTTGTTAGTGTCTCTGACCCCAGATCAATCCTGTCACTGCCTACCCATCTTTATATAACGATCGCCTCACCCACATACCTGTGTCAGATACCCATCTTAATATAATGATCGCCTCACCCACATACCTGTGTCAAATACCCTTCTTAATATAAATGATCGCCTCACCCACATACCTGTGTCAAATACCCTTCTTAATATAAATGATCGCCTCACCCAAATACCTGTGTCAGATACCCATCTTAGTATAATGATCGCCTCACCCACATATCTGTGTCAGATACCCATCTTAATATAATGATCGCCTCACCCAAATATCTGTGTCAGATACCCATCTTAATATAATGATCGCCTCACTTACATACCTGTGTCATATTTACCCCTTTCTTTTAAGTAAATAAAAACAATCGGTTTTAACAGAAAAGCATAAATATATAATAAATTAAGTAGCACAAAATTTTAAAAATAACTTTTGTTATTGTTACTACGAATGACAACGCCCTAATCTTTCCACTGAGATATCAAGTTATGTAAGTAAAAACAGGCAAGTAACTCACGAAAGGAAAGCGCACAGAGAAACTTACACGTTTGAAATATGTGTCTAGAGGACAAAGATGCACGGAAGACTACGGCAACACCACCACACCAACGTGGCAACATTCGTGGTTTTGTTTCTGTCGAGAGTAATATTTTATCGCAGATCGTGTGTGTCGCCCACAACCAAAAGCCGGCCATGTCGTCAGTTTCGTAGGAATGGAAGATTTTTAAGGCCACAGACCTGACTACAGCCCCGTCTTGTGGCTAGAAAATATTTCTTCTCCAGCCAAGGGAGCACGTTGACAGATTTTTCCCTTGTCACCAGTGTTTGTTGTTGTAAACACAAAACATTTCTGCAAACACTGCTTGATTTAATTTTGTTGTTGTTTCTTTCTAGTTTTGAACAGTTCTTATGCAGGATCTTATCACTGCTTATTTATATTGTTGTCTGTGTTGTTAAAGCAGATCTGTTTAGAATGTTCTTTAAAAGTTTGTTTACATTTTGTTATATTATTTCTATCTAGTCATTTTCTTTAAAAAGCATACTGCTTTTACAATATTGTATTCTGTTAATTATGCTTGTTTGAATTATGTGGTCTTTATAGATTCAATTTAGCCATTCGAAATTTAAATTTACTGTTTGCTTGAATTATGTTACGTGTGGATTCTGTTCAACCTTTTTAAAATTTATCTTCTAGGAGATGAATTATGTTGTCTTACTCCCACCACCAATTTCCGAAGGTAATGTTTACAATAAATGTGTTTGTGCTGGTTGAAATTATTTATTGTTTCTGTTCATTATGGTCATTTAGCAATTTATATAGTTTAGTTTAGCTATTTTTTAAAAAAAAAACAGTGGCTATTTTTTTTGTATTTTGCATGTGTATAAAGCTATTTCATTCGTGTTGTCTGTGCTTTATTTACCTTTACTCTGCATCTATTTTATATTGTTTTAAAAAACAGTTTTTGTCTGATGTTTTTACTTTGTTTATCTTTACTCTGTAACTATTTTACATTGTTTAAAAAAACTGTTTTTGTCTGATGTTTTTACTTTGTTTATCTTTACTCTGTAACTATTTTACATTGTTTAAAAAAACTGTTTTTGTCTGATGTTCGTACTTTGTTGTAATTTCATTCGCAATTCTTCATGATGTGTTTAGAAAAAGTTTTAATAAAAGCAGGTTGCAAATTCACATTGTAGGCCCAATGACAACAACAATAATTCACAAACAATTACAAACCAAACACCGTGTCAGCACAAAGCAAAAGCAGTTATTATTATTATGATTACTATTACTATGATGATGATGATGATGATGATGATCTACTCCCTAACATAATAAGGTACCAATTGGAAAGTGCTCACATTTATTTCCCAATGTCCAGAGATGTTTCAGCAACAAAAGTTTAGAATACAAAATGTTATGAAAGAAACATGTTTACTACTTGAATTTTCTTGCTTAGTCTTTTCTAAACTATTGTTCACTATTTTAGTCTATTGGTCACTATTTAGTAGTCTATTGGTAACTATCTAGTAGTCTATTGGTCACTATCTAGAGGTCTATTGTTCACTATCTAGTAGTCTATTGTTCACTATCTGCTAGTCTATTGGTCATTATCTTCTAGTCTATTGTCACTATCTAGTAGTTTATTGTTCACTATCTGCTAGTCTATTGGTCACTATCTTCTAGTCTATTGTTCACTATCTCATTGTCTATTGCTCGCTAATTAAATTTCGACTGGTCTGCTTTCTCAATTGCAATCTTTTGATTCTCTCTCCTCCTGATATTTGAACACATTTTACAATTTAAAAGAAGTTTCTGTATAATTTCAGTCTATTTTTGCTTCTCTATCTTTTAGTCTATTGGTCTTTTGTTTCTCTATCTTTCAGTCTATTGTTTCTCTATCTTTCAGACATTTGAATACATTATGCAAGAAGTTTGCTGTGTGATTTAAGTATTTTGTTTCGCTATCTTATAGACTATTGTTTCTCAGTTTTAGTCTATGGCTTCACTATCCTTTAGTCTATAGTTTCTCATTTGTAGTCTATTATACCTTTAGTCTTTAGTCTATCGTTTGTATTGTATATGTTTGCAACAAGTTTCTCCGTCTTTCAGTCTACTGCTTTCATTGCAGAAGTTTGAAAGAAATTATCAATTCTCGTCCACTGTTGCGCCCTTTTTTTGTTTGCATTATATGTATGTACGAAGTGTCTTTCAATTATAGTATACTGTGTCACATTTTCCAGTTTTTTGTTTGCATTATATGTGTGTAAGAATTGTCTTTCAATTATAGTATATTGTATCACATTTTCCAATTTTTTATTTGCATTATATAAATTTGAAAAGTGTCTTTCAGTTGTAGCCTATTGTTTCGATTTTTTCCCCAGTCTAATAATCGCATTACCTGACCTTGATCGATTGAGCAAATGTACACTATATTTTTACTCTTATTCAGTCGATTGTTACCCTGCATATTTTTCAATACATCTCTCTTCCATGTTCAATTTGTTTATTTGGGAAATGTTGAAATGTCTCACTCAACCATTTCCAGCCCTCACCTTTTCCCACACTATGCTCTCTTTCCACCTCAGCGTTTTCTTTCTCCCCTTTCCTGTTGCAAAGTATCAGTTTGGGTCTGTCTTCTCATTCATTAGATTAATCGTTTTGGTCTGTTTCTAATTTCCTATTATCTATTGTCAGAATGGGTCTGTTTCCCATTCTTTAGAATAATTTTCACTTAGGTCTATAATAAAAAGTTTTGAGATCAATTTTCAGTTTGGGCCTGTGTTCTTGTGTAGGTCTGTTTTCTTGTTGCGCGAGGTCAATTGTTAGTTAGGTCTGTTTTCTTATTTTCCTGAAATCAATTGTCAGATCTGTTTCTTGTTGCCTGAAACCAATTGTCAGTTAGGTCTATTTTTTCGTTTCCAGAGATCAATTAGGATTTTTGGATTGTTTGCTTGCTTTGTTTTCTTAGATCATTTCTCTCAGGGAAGCGTACTTTCACCCAACGAACCACGAAACCAAACGAAACCAAACGAAACCAGACGAACTTCGCCTTTCAAACGTACTACGTACATTACATAGATACTGTTCAGATGTTTGATCTATAGGGTTAATGTTATTATTGAGTTTGAATGTTTGATTTATAGGGTTAATGTCATTATTGAGTTTGGATGTTTGATTTATAGGGTTAATGTCATTATTGAGTTTGGATGTTTGATTTATAGGGTTAATGTCATTATTGAGTTTGGATGTTTGATTTATAGGGTTAATGTCATTATTGAGTTTGGATGTTTCATTTATAGGGTTAGTGTCATTATATGAGTTCAGATATTTGATTTATAATTAGTGTCATTGTTTGAGTTCCGATGTTTGATTTATAGAATTAAGGTCATTGTATGAAGTTCAATTTTGATTTATAGAATTAGTGTCATTGTATGAAGTTCAATTTTGATTTATAGAATTAGTGTCATTGTATGAAGTTCAGACATTTATTTATTGAATTGATTTCGTTGTATGAAGATTTCAAGCTTTTTGAGACCAAAGGAGCGAGATACATTGAGGTTTGATACTATTTTAATAATTTATTGACTGTTTATATTAACATAATGCAATCTATGAAGTATATCATCACAGTCTACTTGAGTCTATTTTAGCAGCATATTTTGTCTATTGCTAGTCCATTTACATATCAAGCCTATTTGTTGATAGTCTATTTTGTCTATTGCTAGTCCATTTAGATATCAAACCTATTTGTTGATAGTCTATTTTGTCTATTGCTAGTTCGTTTACATATCAAGCCTATTTGTTGATAGTCTATTTTGTCTAGTATAGTATTATAAAAGTATGAAGTCTAGTGCAAAGTTGAAAGTAAATTTTAATGAGTTTATTTTAACAATGAATCTGATATTTTTATGCGTTCACCATTTCACTTTGATAAAGAAGCGTTTTGTTTTAGGAATATAAATCTGGAGACAGATTAAAGTGAGACTTGTTTACAGGACCTATGTCAATGCAAAATGGCGGACATTAGGAATAATGCTCAAATGGGGTATTATCATTACTACTGACATTTATTTAGCACAACAGTCATGAGAATAAATGATATTGATTGATATTTTAATAATAATATTGAATATTTAACGAAGCTAGTTGACATTTGCTAATGACACTGATGGGCAATGGTTATGACTTTGTTAATGACGGTGATGTGTAGTCGTTAAAGACGCTGACAGACAATTGTGATGACGTTAATAGATAGTTATAATAATATTGAAGGACAGCTGAAAATGATGTTGACTGCTGACACTGATAGAATTTGACAAAGAGAAACGAATCATAAAGTTATCAGCATGTTCCGTCGCTCACCTTTAATTTTTTAAATGCCGTTTGTTATTATACAATTTTTTGTCATTGAATTGTGTAAATTGTCACAGAAAAAGCATTAGGACAGAGATATTCGAACAGCAATGAGTAAGAAGATGGAGAAAATAGAGATTATGATAGGAAAAAAAGCAAAGAAACAATACGCAATTAACCCTAACCAGGGGACTGAAAAATTTGACTTTTATCATTGCCACAACAAGCTCACGTCCACTGCACGTTCCCACAAATGTCACTTTCATTCATTACGAGCTGCACGTGCCGTGGCCACGGTTACTGTCGACAGCCCAGCACGTTCTGACCTTGTCGCTTTGTGTCTCGCCCCATCCCAGTCGTCTTTCAAACTCTGTTTGCTTCACCAGTAGCCTCAACCTACACAGAGCCAGCAGGTTTTAAGTTAATGCTGGTGACCCCTAAATCACCCTTAAATTTGACATTCAACAACTCATAAAATGTACAAACTAAAATCAGATTTTTCTTAAATGCAATCCTCAAACATGCAAACTTGCCATCAGTGTTTGGATTCCAATTAAGTTTTAGTAAATTTTAGATTTCAAACAAATATCCGGACTATTATATATATGTGTTCTTTTTTTCTAGGTTTATTTTGCTTTTATTTATTTTTGCGCACCTTGTAGCAGTAGATGTATTTATTTATTTGCTCTTCAGTTAATGAATACATATAGATTATGTTGTACTCAAAATGTCTAAGTGTTTAAAGTTTCAGTTGACTAAGGGTTAAGGCATTTGGCCAGCAGACAACAGCTATCTATACTTTACATACTAGCTGTTACTAGCAGGTCAATTGTATGCGCCCAGCTTTCTACGGCCACTATATGCCTTGCTTTTTTGCAGATCAAATGATCTGGTTACGATTATTTCTACTCACCTTCCAAATGTTCTGGTTATGATGATTCTACTCACCTTCCAAATGTTCTGGTTATGATGATTCTACTCACCTTCCAAATGTTCTGGTTATGATGATTCTACTCACCTTCCAAATGTTCTGGTTATGATGATTCTACTCACCTTCCAAATGTTCTGGTTATGATGATTCTACTCACCTTCCAAATGTTCTGGTTATGATGATTCTACTCACCTTCCAAATGTTCTGGTTAGGATTATTTCTACTCATCTTCCAAATGTTCTGGTTATGATTATTTCTACTCACCTTCCAAATGTTCTGGATTGGATTATTTCTACTCACCTTCCAAATGTTCTGGATTGGATTATTTCTACTCATCTTCCTAAAGAGTAGACTAACCAGGTAACTTTCTTCCTGTCACAGTTCATGTAACATATTTGCCTTGATTGGTAAAACCCTACACTAATATCTCGTTTACGAACAGACAGAGACTATATCGAGAAAAGTGCTAGGCTTATTAAATAATTTCACCCAGGAAAAAAAGCTACAACATATGTTTATTGACAGGTACAGATTACAACCAGAAACAAAACTTTAATTAGTAATAAAACAAACTACAGTTGGAAGCAACGCTTTCCTTAGTAACTGACAGATGATACGCGAAAACAATACTTGTTTTATAGACAGAAATTACACCCCGAAGCAATACTTAATTAATCTGACACATATTGCACCAGGCAACCTTGCTTTGTTAATTACAAAATCATACTTTCTTGTTGAATGCGAAAGAAATAAACTAAACCCTGAAACAGTACAATGATTAGTAATAGACAAACTACACCCGGAAACAATACAATGATTAGTAATAGACAACTACACTCAAAAACAATACAATGATTAGTAATAGATAAACTACACCCGGAAACAATACAAAGATTAATAATAGACAAACTACACCCGGAAACAATACAATGATTAGTAATAGACAAACTCCACCCGGAAATATAAGCTTAGTTAATAATAGATGTAGGCTACACTAGTCATGTATCAAATAATAACTGACATAGAATACACCGTAATAATGCTTGATTAATAACAATCGTCTTTATTGTCTTTGCTACTGGCCCAATATTCACAGGCTAACAATTCTATTCTTGTCGTGCTAGACTCTAGGTACTGGCCCAATATTCACAGGCTAACATTTCTATTCTTGTCGTGTTAGACTCTAGGTACTCGCGCAAGAAACTCGATTCTTTTAGTGATAAGCACAATCTGCGCAAGGACATGTCTTTAAAGCTGAAATTTGACGAAGGAAAGCTGAATTATTTTGACATCAGTAAATGGCTACCAACTTTGTGTCTTCTTTCTTGATAACTTAGCATTATTTTGCACCAAAATAAACGCCTCCTACAACCCTGGAATTTATTTACTTTCGCAAATTATTGCTGTTATTCACACGACTCTAAAATATTTTGTTGGCCTGAATTGAAATTGTTTATTTTCTTGCCAGAACCCAACAATAATATAAAGAAAAATTTTTACAAGTAAAATGCGCCATGCTAATATTTATAATAATTAAAAGATAATGGGTGGAAAAAGATACAAATAAACATTAAAACACAACAAGTAACGATTTATCTTCGTGCTACGAAAAGACCAAGAGAAAACACCTTAACAGCTGTGACAATAGTGTGATTAAAATCGGCGGTTTGGAAAAGAAATAGCCACTGGCGATATTCCCGATCACACCGGACAGCAACTGATCCTTTCAATTCGAACACAATCGTGTCTGCGTTACCACAATCGTGTCTGCGTTGTAAGCGGTGTTGCCAATTTCACTAACTGCGCAACGCAACGTTCCGTATTACGTCGTGGCAGAATCGATCGTTCACTTGCGTAAATTATTCATCTCAAGTTTTGAAGCGAGTGTTGAATCGCTTTGTGCAAGCCAACATTCGTGCCAGCCATGGGAGAGAGAGTTACAAAGAAAAAAAAATAGATATTTTAGGTGAAACATAACAAATAAACAAGAAGATATGGCAGGTCTTCAATTGGTAAAAGCAGCGTGAGGTAGAATGAAACAATTAGAAAAGATGAAAACATCATTAAGAATCAAACCAACAAATAACGCTGAGACAACAAAAAAAATAAAACTTGATTGAAAATGCAATTAAAGCAAGAACATAATATATTGACAAATAAAACAAACAAACAGGCAATTAAACAAAACACAAACTTTAAAAAAAGACAGAAGAGCGGTGACTGAGTCAAAAATAAATCAGTTGAAAAGAAACAAGGTTACACACAACCTGGCTACTCAATCTCTACCGTTTTGACGTCTTCAGCCAACTGCCGTTATTATTTTGAACTGAAATGAGGTCATAGAATCTGGCTACTCAATTTCTACCGTTTTGACGTCCTCTGCCAACTGCCGTTATTATTTTGTTTTTTGTCTGTTTCCAAAGTTACCCTTTCAAAAAGCGTCACGAGTTAGTAGAAATTAAACCCACAACCGTTTTGCTAAATGGAAGATAATATTCCCTTTTCATGGACATTTGTCCAGCAGAATTCATGTCTGACCGGTCTGAGCTCTCTTTCATCCAGACTTATATGGAGGCTGACCCTTTGCGACTTGGAGAAAGGATGGGTCTAAAGAGTACAGCTGTAATCATGTTTTGTCATGTTCAGATGCAAAACATAATGTTTCTACATTTTTATTAAGTTGTAAACCTCACATACAATTAATATAATATTTACATTATTTATTTACATTGCATTTATATATATTTGCTACTGTCTATCGCATTAATTTGATTTGGTTATGAATATTTTGTTTTAATCAGATGCTGTTTAAAAAAAAATTGCTATGTAACTACATTGGCAATATTTAATCCTATTTAAAATGAACAACATATACATTATTGTAATAATATCACCATACAATTTCTTAATGATATTAATGATTTAAAAGTGTTCTGAATACAGTTTTGTTCATTAGATAATATCAGTGCGAAATATAAGAGGGAGATATTTTGGGTCCAGAAATGAAATCATTTGAAACCTCTGCAGGGAGGTCAGTTATAATACTCTTGAAATTCACATGAAAACCATTAATGCCTCACGCTCTAACATTAAATTTATGTTTGGTGAAATGTACTCCCATAATGGCCAAATGGTTTATTAAAGTCATAAACATTATAATGTCCAATGTACCCTATTAATGTCCTATGTACCCGCATAGCATCAAAAGTACCCTTTTAGTAATTTTTTAATCCTCAGAGCGTGCACCTTCGGCAAGTGAGGTATGCCATTACCAGGGCATATGTATCAAGAGTAAGGTGAACTATTCAATTCTAACTGCATTATGTACTCTCATAACTGTTACATGTGTCAGCATTAATGTCCTAAGCATCCCCATAAATATTTTGCATGCTTATACCTTAAAAATGTATTAAGTAAACTGATTCACTACAAAGCATCCGCGCCAACATTTATGCTCTTATTTTCGTTTCTCTCGTGAAGGAAACACGTACACGTCGCTCATCATTAAAAGACGTACACGTCACTCATCATTAAAAAGCGTACATGTAACTCATCATTGAAAAACGTACATGTCACTCATCATTAAAAGACGTACATGTCACTCATCATTGAAAGACTACCTGTCGCTCATCATTAAAAGACGTACATGTCACTCATCATTAAAAGACGTACATGTCACTCATCATTGAAAGACGTACCTGTCGCTCATCATTAAAAGACGTACATGTCACTCATCATTGAAAGACGTACATGTCACTCATCATTGAAAGACGTACAATGTCACTCATCATTAACAGACTTAGTCATTCACATTAACAGAGGTACTTGTCACTCATCATTGAAAGACGTACATGTCACTCATCATTGAAAGACGTACATGTCACTCATCATTCATAATCAGAGAAATGCTTTCACTTCGTAATCACAAAACACATCCACTTCAAAGTCACAGGGATGCATTCATTTCATAATCTCAAAACATATCCACTTCACAATCACAGAAATGAATTCATTTTAATCACAAAACACAAATCCATTTCATAATCACAGAAATGCAGTCACTTCATAATCACAGAAATGCATTCGTTTCATAATCTCAAAACACATTCACTTCATAATCACAGAAATGCATTCGTTTCATAATCTCAAAACACATTCACTTCATAATCACAGAAATGTCGGAAAATGCTGATACTCTTTCGCCTATTATGTTTTAGTACATACACACGAACATGCACACGCGCACTTTAAGCGAAAAATGTACAATCCACTTAAAGTCTAGTAAAATTCGGAACAATAGACAAGGCACAAAAAAGTAAATTTAAAAGAAATAGTTCATAAATTATGCTTTAATTCACATGCTGGAAACCTATGACTTGTACTTTAAGTCACATAGAATTAATATGCTTGCAGCTATATACTTTAAATGAAAATAAATTTTTAGTCAAATAACAATAATATACTTGCATATATATGTTTGAAATGTATTTTAGTCATAGTAACATTACTATGCCTACACACACACACACACACACACACACACACACACTTAAAGATGTCAATATTAGCTCCAGGAAACATTCCTCAGCATATCAACAAATTCTACCGAACATTCTTCCAGACCAACATTTAGACTTCTCAGTGGTTCTTCAAACTACTACTACTACTATTACTACTACAGCTACTTCAACTACTGCTAAAGAGTGAACACTATTCACATATGAAATTAAACAAGGCCATTGTTAAAAACTATTGAAAGACTTAAAAAATCACAAGATGATTTATTAAAATCAAAATGAATGCACGTGCAAAATGACACACACACACACACACACACACACACACACACACACACACACACACACACACACACACACACACACACCACACACACACACACACACATATAATAAATAGCTTTTCGATACATACTAAATAATTGTATCTACTATATTGTGCATTTTCCTACATTACTAATAGCTGTATTTACATAAAATAGAAACATTAATAAAACGAATTCACAAATATACAATTAGAGCAATCAATGAAATAAAAGAGACATTGCTATTCTTACTGATTAAAAAATGTGTGTGTTGAGAACAAAACAGCCATTGCTTGCCACAGATTTGGGGAGAGACCCTGTTGGGACATTCAGGGAAAGAAGTGGTGGAATAAATATTAGTGTTGGGGTCGATGATGATCAGACCTTCGAACCATAACTTGCTGAGGGTCTGGAAAGAAACAGATATACAGACAATCTCTTATGGTGAACTTACAAATGGTTGCTATAATACAAAACTACAGACAATCTCTTAGGATGAACTTACAAATGATTGCTATAATACAAAACTACATATATTTGCATTGATTAAGAACTACATATGATTGTATGATTTAAAACAACAAATGATTGCTATAATACAAAACTACAGACGTATGATTAATGAACTAAATATGGTCTCACACAATGAGGACCTACATATATAATACAAAACTACAGATGTATGATTAATGAACTACATATGGTCTCACATAATGAGGACCTACATATATAATACAAAACTACAGAAGTGTGATTAATGAACTACATATGGTCTCACACAATGAGGACCTACATATGATCTTAAGATAAAGGACAATATAAGGCCTTGTAAAATAAGTGCAGCAAATGATCTTGTAAGATGGGAAGAAACTAAGCATTAGCTCGTATAATTAAAACAAACTTAAGATGACTTCCTAAGACGAAGAAATACCGATCGGTTCAAAGGTTAGAGAATTACACAAGGTCTTGTAAGATTTAGAACAATTGATCATTTCATATGAAACAAAAAGTACAGATTGTGTCATGAAATGAAGAACTAAAGATTTTCTCTTAAGATGAAGAGCATCATATGGTCTTGTCAGATGAATTATTGCAGACATATTCATGGTGCAGATTTGTGTTTACAAAAATAAGTTTCCTTTAGATTTTTATTCAAAGCTAAATGACATTGGTATTTATAATTTGATTTAGATGCTTATTATGCTCTCTCTTTTTTCTCAGTCCCTCTTTTTTATTTATAAACTTCATAAAACAACTCTCTCTCTCTCTCTCTCATAAACACACACACACACACACACACACACACACACACACACACACACACACACACACACACACACACACACACACAGAGACATATTGGAAATAATGGAAACTAGAGGAAACAATTCTCTCTCTCTTTCTCTCTCTCTCTCTCTCTCTCTCTCTCTCTCTCTCTCTCTCATACACACACATACACAAACAGTAGGAAAAATAAATCTGCAGAAAACAACTCACACACAGACATTGGAAAGAAAGGAAATGCAGAAACCACTCACACATACAGACATTAGGAATAAAAGAAACTGCAGAAAACAATTTTCTCTCTCTCTCTCAATCTCTCTCTCTCACACACACACACAAAACACACACAGATTGAGCAAAAAGGAAACAACTCATACACATACATAGTCACATTGGGAATGAAAGAAACTGCAGAAAAGAACCCTCACACACACAATCACAGATTGAGAATAAAAGAAACTTCTGAAAGCAACTCATACACAGACATTGGGAATAAAGGAAACTGAAGGAAACAACTCTCTCTCTCTCTCTCTCTCTCTCACTCACACACACACACACACACACACTCATTAGGAAAAAAGAAAGGAAACTGTAGGAAACAACTCACACATACAATAGTAACTAATATTTTCACCTCCGAGAAAAATAAGGTGATACACCCAATGTAATAAAAAAAAATGACTGACTTAATTATTGTTGTTATCGTTAGAAAGAAAAATTAAATTTCGTAAAAGATCTGAGTAATTGTACCCTAGTTAAGAGTGATATATTAGTTCATGTACATGTAATCACAGGTCCATGAAACGTGTCCAACAGTAATATAAGCATACGTCTATGACGTGTCCAAAAGCAGTGTAAGCATATGTCTATGATATGTGTCCAAAAGCAACGTAAGCATATGTCTATGATATGTGTCCCAAAGCACTGTAAGCATACATGTATATACATCGAAAATTAATGTAAGCATAAGTGTTTGTGTTCAAAAGCAATGTAAGCATACGTCCTTGACATGTGTCCAAAAGCAATGTAAGCATACGTCTTTGACATGTGTCCAAAAGCAATGTAAGCATACGTCCTTGACATGTGTCCAAAAGCAATGTAAGCATACGTCTTTGACATGTGTCCAAAAGCAATGTAAGCATACGTCCTTGACATGTGTCCAAAAGCAATGTAAGCATACGTCTTTGATATGTGTCCAAAAGCAATGTAATTTGTAAGAACAAAAAAATCACGATGACACGATGCAAAAACAATCCTTGGATACAAAACAAAATCGCAAGATGGAGCATCTTTGCAGGAAGCAATGCTATTAACATGAAAAGAAAACGTACATCATTATACTGCTGAAATAGGATAGGTCACGGATTTGGGGAGACAGCCAAGGTCGTCGAACTCATTTGCGTCCTAGGAGAGATATCTAAAACTTTCTACCACTCGTGGTGGTGGGAAGAGATAGAGTTGTAATTTTCTAAGTGTAAACTGGAATTTCTCACTCACAATCAAGACCAGGCGTCGTGGGACCCCAAACAGCACCATCTGAAATACAGCACTGTTGTGAAATGAAACTCCATTCCTACTCATCCTATGACCGGATGTTAGACCTTCTGTTCTTAGTTTCTTTTTTTTTCGCAGGTTCACCAAACCACTGATGTGTTTTCCGGGCTGTAGCCTCATAATACCTGTAAATGTCTCCAAAACTATCCTATTCTACAACGCTACCACCACTTAACTAAGGCAGGAGAAAAAATAATAATGCGTGAAAACTCTACAGTAAGTCAAAGAAAAATGTACAACACAAACACTAAAACTATATAAAAATGTACAACACAAACACTAAAACTATATAAAAATGTACAACACAAACACTAAAACTATATAAACATAAATTAAATCCCGATTTCCTAATACCATATACAATATGAAACATAAACGTACTACAAATATAATATAATATAATATAATATAATATAATATAATATAATATAATATAATATAATATAATATAATATAATATAATATAATATAATATAATATAATATAATATAATATAATATAATATAATATAATATTATAATTTTCTCACAAACATTCATGCTTTGATAATGTCATACATAAACTCACAGACAAACTTAATATTACAGAGAAATGAAATAAATAGGTGTGAAAACAATTTTAATAAAAACTGAATAATTTTAAATCGATTGCAAAAATTCACATTAGCCACTCAATGTTTAATATTTTACTGTTTGTTTTTAAAAGTGGCACTTAATAGTGAAGTCTGCTTGCTTGTGTTCCACTGAAATGCTTCCTGAAATCGATGTGTGAATGCCGTACTTTTTGTTTATTGATCTTTTTTATATATTATTATTAATGTATATGTATCCCATTAAACTCTCTTGGTACGAAACCAGAATTTTTCATGTTTACTACTAGAAAAGAAACGCAGCTTTATAATTGCAAGATTCGATACAAGAAACCGGGTTGGGCCCGATGCGTTGTGTGATGTGATGACAATTTTCTCATTTCTATTGATCTTTCAAGATGACAATTTCCTATTGATCTTTCCATGGAAGTCATTGCGACATGAAACACTCCAATGTGGTTTTAACAATAATTTCTTTGTATTTTTATTGAATTGTAGACTAGGATTTTGAAAATTGCTCTCTTTTCACGTAAAAATTAATCAATTTTTTGTAGAATACGGTCTTAGGACTGTCTCATTATTCTTCAACAAAAAGTAAATTCTAGAAACCTCTCAGTGCATTCTTATGTTTAAAATTGTATTGATATCCGTATTATAAATTACCACTCTACAGTGTCTAAAAGTCTACCGGGTTTCATATTATAATTTGTATATTGTCCGAAATGTTATTTTTACCTATATTATACTTTTATGCTCTAGCCTAAGCGATATGGGTATTAGTCTTGTTTTTCTACTATTTTAATTTTACCTACAATTTTATTCTCTAGTCTAAGCAATATATGTATTAGTAGAACTTTATATCTACTCAAGCTATCCACATATTCTAAAAATCTAGATCTTGCTAAGTTACATCTTGATACTCTAGTCTAAAGGCCTGGTTGTATCTCTGCAGCATTTATATTTGCTATCCTAAAGGCCTGGTTGATTGTATGCAACATTTATACATTACTATTCTAAAGGCCTGGTTGATTGTATCCAACATTTTATACATACTATTCTAAAGGCCTGGTTGATTGCATGCAACATTTATACATTCTATTCTAAAGGCCTGGTTAATTGTATGCAACATTTACATATACTAGTCTAAAGATATAGGACTGAAAACACAAACCGTGGAAGTAAAGGCCGGGTGGTAGCTATGCAACATTTATTCATACTATTCTAAAGGCCTGGTTGATTGTATGCAACATTTATACATACTGGTCTAAAGACACAGATTTGAAAACCAGAGATCATGGGAGAAAAGGATGATTTTGAAGTTAAATAACAAGTATGCTTGAAGAATTGTTTGAAAGTTATCATGGTATGACTAAACTCTAATTCTTAGGCACTTACTATATACAAAGGTGTATATGTATGACTGAGTTCTAAAGTGTTCTTTTTAGGCACTAACTATATAGAAATGTGTATTTGTGTGATTGAGACAGTCTTTTGTGGGCTTTGACCTATATAGAAATGTGTATTTGTATGACTGAGTTCTTAAGACAGTCTTTTGAGGGCTTTGACCTATATAGAAATGTGTATTTGTATGACTGAGTTCTTAAGACAGTCTTTTGTGGGCTTTGACCTATATAGAAATGTGTATTTGTATGATTGAGTTCTTAAGACAGTCTTTTGTGGGCTTTGACCTATATAGAAATGTGTATTTGTATGATTGAGTTCTTAAGACAGTCTTTTGTAAGCTTTGACTTATATAGAAGGATTCTGATATGACTGAGTTCTAGTGTCCGTTCTGGGCAGTGAATTATAAATTAAGGTGTATTGGTATGACAAGAGAATTCGCTGGCCTTTAGAGAAATAGAGTTATTTTATTCACAACCATGTTACTATATGGTACTGTATGACTGTTATTGAAGTTATTTTTGTTGTTGAAGTTATTCTCTTTATTGAAGTTATTCTTGTTATTTGAAAGCGTTCTTCTTTTTGAATTTATTTTTGTTATTGTAGCTATTTTTCTAACTGAAGTTATTCTTGTTATTGAAGTGTATTCTTGTTACTGAAGTTATTCTTGATACTGATGTTATTCTTGTTACTGGAGTTAATCCTGTTACTGAAATTATTCTTGTTGTTGAAGTTATTATTATTACTGAAGTTATTCTTATTGAGGTTATTCTCGCTATTGAAATTATTCGTACTGAAGTTATTATTGTTATAGAAGTTTTTCTAAATGAAGTTAATACTGGTTTTGAAGATATTCCTGTTGCTGAAGTCAGTATTGCTGCTGAAATGTATTCTTGCTGAAGTTATTCTTGCTACTGAAATTATTCTTGTTGTCGAAGTTATTTAAGTTTTTGTAGTTATTCTTCCTGTGGAAGTTATTCTTGTTATTGAATTTATTCTTGATCAAAAGTGACTCGTTTTACTTTAAATTAAATGATCATTTGTATTTTTGAGCAAAAGTGACTTTTCTTTTGAACCTCATGAATATCAGTTACACAAAGAGAGCAGTCTTCCTTCACTACCTACGTCGCTCATCTGTTATACAAGACTATCTGTTGTTTAAAATAAAGCAGCTCAGATCATGTATATACAATTTACACAAAACATTTTAAAACTTAAAACAGCTCAGATCATGTATATTTACAATTTACACAAACTATATTCATTTTTAAACTTAAAACAGCTCAGATAATGTATATACAATTTACACAAAACATTTTTAAACTTAAAACACTCGAAACACCTATCACAAACCATGTTATCGTAATGCTCACTGGCAGTTAAAGTATTAATTAAAACAACAGATTTTATACCTAGACTACGAAATGTATAAATCAAGTACATAAGTGACTTATAGCCTTATGGCCGCTTATATCGGATGTCAACCGGAAGGAATGAAACAGGTATGGAAATAAGTTATGTGAAAATGGAGAGTGTTACACAGATTATGATGGTGTGTCCCACTAGTAAAAATAACGACAGTGAGATTTATTGCACTGGTAATTATAACACACTGAGATTTATTGCACTGGTAATTATAACACACTGAGATTTATTGCACTGGTAATTATAACACACTGAGATTTATTGCACTGGTAATTATAACACACTGAGATTTATTGCACTGGTAATTATAACACACTGAGATTTATTGCACTGGTAATTATAACACACTGAGATTTATTGCACTGGTAATTATAACACACTGAGATTTATTGCACTGGTAATTATAACACACTGAGATTTATTGCACTGGTAATTATAACACACTGAGATTTATTGCACTGGTAATTATAACACACTGAGATTTATTGCACTGGTAATTATAACACACTGAGATTTATTGCACTGGTAATTATAACACACTGAGATTTATTGCACTGGTAATTATAACACACTGAGATTTATTGCACTGGTAATTATAACACACTGAGTTCTATTGCACTGGTAATTATAACACACTTAGAAATATTGACTGGTGAGCAAGACGAACTGAATTTTATTCATGACGTGACCGATTTTACACAGGCGATGATGAGGACATTGAGAAATATTTCAGAGGTGATGATGACAACACTGAGACAGGTGATTATAACGACACTAAGAGATATTAGTCTGGTGATGATAGCAACTCTAAGAGCTATTGCCCTGGTGATGATGGCGAATCTGAGAGCTATTGCCGATGTGATGATGGCAAGTCTGAGAGCTATTGCCCTGGTGATTAGGGCAAATCTGAGAGCTATTGCCGATGTGATGATGGCAAGTCTGAGAGCTATTGCCCTGGCGATTATTGCAAATCTGAGAGCTATTGCCCTGGTGATAATGGCAAATCTGAGAGCTATTGCCCTGGTGATAATGGCAAATCTGAGAGCTATTGCCGATGTGATGATGGCAAGTCTGAGAGCTATTGCCCTGGTGATTATGGCAAATCTGAGAGCTATTGCCGATGTGATGATGGCAAGTCTGAGAGCTATTGCCGGTGTGATGATATCGACTCTGAGAGCTATTGCCCTAGTGATGAAGGCAAGTCTGAGAGCTATTGCCCTGGTGATTATGGCAGAGAGCTATTGCCGATGTGATGATGGCAAATCTGAGAGCTATTGCCCTGGTGATTATGGCAAATCTGAGAGCTATTGCCGGTGTGATGATGGCAAATCTGAGAGCTATTGCCGGTGTGATGATGGCAAATCTGAGAGCTATTGCCTTTTTGATTAGGGCGATGGCGAAGTAGAATATAGCACAACGTCCAGTAACGTAACAGGTTATGAAGACTTTTCTGAGTAAATACCACACTTGTTTACTTAGATACTTTATGAGTAAATACCACACATTGCATAGATACTTCATGAGTAAATACAAAAACGTTGATTGGTACTTTATGCGTAAAACCAAACCCATTCGATTTGATACATTCTGAATAAATACACAAGCGTTTGATTTGATATTTAATAAATAACAAGCAAACGTGTTTATTGAGTAAATACCAAACCGTTAAATTTGATGTTCAATAAATAAAGAGCACACGAATTTGTTTACTTCTGAATCACTGTAAGACACTTGTTCGTGTAGACTGACTAAGTACACCTCACACGTTGATTTTCAATGCAGACCATATAGACTTTAAGTACACCTCACACGTTGATTTTCAATGCAGACCATATTTTGTTCATGTAAATTGACTTTGTATACACATGACATATTGTTTTTCAATGCAGGCCATATAGACTGACTTTAAGTACACCTCACACATTGTGTTTCAATGCAGACCATATTTGTTCGTGTAGATAAATTTTAGTAAACTCAATACTTATTAGGTTTACTGTATCTCGATATTGGTGCATACCACTTTATTAACCAGGCCGCAATATTGAAACCCCTATGAGATTCTGGAACCAAACCCGCAATTAGATACAATTTCTGTCCATGATTTACTACCTTCACGGGTGCTTGCGTTTCTGTTTGACTACCGTGCATCCAGACCAAGAGGATGGCACTCTGAAATACTGGAACCAGCAGCCAGACCTTTAGGAAAGCACCCTGAAATGCTGGAACCCGCAGTCAGAGCAAGAGGGGATCCCTCTGAAATGCTGAATCCCGCAGAAAGAGCGAGAGGAGATCACTCTTCAATGCTGGAGCCTGCGGACAGAACAAAAGCGGACAGAACAAGAACTCTGAAATGCTGAAACTACAGACAGAGCAATTTCATGCACGACTGACTACCGTATTGTCACTTTGACTGCTACGTGAAGCCAAACTAAGAGGGAACCAGAGACCATTGTCCACTACAATTAACACTGACAATTTAGTAATGGTAGAATGCAGTATTAGACAGAAAGGACAGCTAATCTATATATGGATCAAAACAGCTTCATCTGTTCATTTTTAACGAGAAAAG
This sequence comes from Sinotaia quadrata, assembly GCA_028829895.1. NCBI lineage: Eukaryota > Metazoa > Mollusca > Gastropoda > Architaenioglossa > Viviparidae > Sinotaia > Sinotaia quadrata. Next base: position 61,103,075 of record CM054177.1, on the reverse strand, counting down.
CACCTGTTTCAACATTTAATTATTCATTAGCATTAGGAAGAAATACATTCAAACCCACGTATGCTCACACGCTAACAAACAAACGCTTTTAAATTATTGTTATCGCAAATTATTTTATACAATTGGGAACAATTATTTGTACTTAGCAGTTTGAAAGCATGAAGAATTTATATTGTTGATGTATTTAAAAATCGGTAGTAATACATGTCTGAAGTAGTGTCTTAGCAAACTTTTGCAAGCTTGTTTAGGGAGTGATTGTGCAATTATTTATACATTATATGTGATAAACGATTAGTATACTTTCTTGAGGCTAAATTGGGAATAGCCTATGTGATATAGGATTTGTAGATTTGCCTAGGGTTTCATTGGGATTCACATATTTGTATATCACATTTGTGCACGTGTCATATATTGTTATCCTTATTAATGTAAATAGTATTTGCTAACATATGCTAACATTCCTACTTGGCCCACTTTAACTATGAGAAGTGGATGGCCAGCATTGTGGGGGGGGGGGGGTGAGGGATAATGTGCGAAGAGAGTGATTTTAACAATATAATAATATTTTCTTTAAAACCTTGGTCACTTACATGGCTAATTTATGTGAAAAGTGTCTTTCCTTACATATCAGAGCAAGCGACAGTTCACTACTTTCATTGACATGTGCCGTATTTTACTAAATAAAATTTAATTTAATCACGCAATCTTTTTAAAACAGTTATAAAGTATTGAACGTATAATCTTTTTTCAATGCATATCAATTATACTGTCTTTCAAAAAGTATATATAAGTTTACAGGCATTTACAATGTATATCTTCTATTCTTTAATTTATCACGATGTATAGAAAGCAGTTTTTTTTTATTGAATACAGATAAGTTACTTTAGTGAGTATAGGAACATTCTTTAGGGAGTATAGGTGAATTTCTTTAATGAGTATAGGTAAATTTCTTTAGTGAGTGTCGGTGAATTTTTTTTTTTTTTTTTAGTGAGTATAGTTACATTTCTTAGGTGAGTTTCGGTGATTTTGAGTGAGTGAGTTTGGTGATTTACTTTAGTGAGTTTCTGTAATTTTCTTTAGAGAGTACCTGAAATTTTGTCTAGTAGCGTAAGTAATATATATTTATTTTTATTCAATCAAAAAACCCTTTGCTTTATTTATGGAGTGGGATATTGTTAATATTATAGTGCAACTTTTTTTTTTACGACTTCCGCTGTCTGTAGGTTATGAACCAAGGTCTTTGAATCTTACCAAGATTCTAATAGATCTAATGCTTTTACGGAGGATGTGGGCATTTCCGAGGATCGCTGCTTTCATTTGTGGGGCGAGTCTGTTTCTTTTCAAGTAGTTTATTCACAGAGCGTTACCCCAAGTATCCTCTATCAACAGGTATTACTGTTTTTACAGTATACAGTCTCTGGATTTCGAACCTGAGATCCTCGTAGTATTCTATGTTTTCTTTCTTTAGTTTATTTATTTTTATCTCTTGGAAAAGTGACACCGATGTTTGCTGCTGTTCTGTAAGACTTATCGAGAACTACAATGTCTGGTCTTCACGTAGGAATCAATCGATCTGTTCTTATCTTGAAGTCCCACAGTATTTTGACTTCTGTTTCTGTGGCTGCTTCTGGTTGGTGCATCCTTGCTCTTGCTGTGGTATTTACGTCATAACTATCACATAGGAATTTGCCACTTCATTGTGTCTTTTGGTGTTTTCTATTCCAGCCCACAACTCTGACGTCAAGATAGTAAATGTTCTACTGTTTCGTCCACGATTTTGCACTTTGCATCATTTTCGATGTTCACGATTTTTGTTTTGTGTGATTTCGTGCTTAGAGATTGAATTGGAGCAGATGTTTTTGTATGATTTCGTGCTTAGAGATTGAATTGGAGTAACTGTTTTTGTATGATTTCGTGCTTAGTGGTTGAATTTGAGCAGCTGTTTTTGTGTGCTTCTGTTATTACTTTCAAACCTACCTATTCAACCATCTGTATGTTGAGTGTTTCGTTGATGTTTCATTAATTTGACGCACATATTGGCCATGTAGACGTTTTTGGCTCCAACCATTTGCAATCATCATCATAATAATAATCATCATCATCACCATTATTATTATTATTATCATTCAGCATCTTTCCACGACTTCTGTTTGACTGTCGGTTGTGATCCAAGGTCTCGGAATCTTACCAAGATTCTGGGAGATCCAAGGTTTTACGGAGTATGTGGGCACTTCCGAGGAGCGCTGTTATTATTATTATTATTATTAGTTGATTGAATGGCAGCTACACTACTAAAGGGTGTGACATGATCTAATGCTACCCTCGGAAGATATTAGACTGAAAAAGACATTACGCATCAACTTGATATACTAAAGAGTGAACGCCCCTGAGTAATATCGACGTAGTTGGAGAGTGATTGCCAAACGCAAGCCTTGTCTTGCTGCCATCAAAAGTCTTTGTTTTAATCACTCACACTCATGCGTACAATGTTCGATATTCCGCTTGTCTTGGGACTGAAAACTGCTTACAGTGTTCAATAGTAATTACGAAACGAGGCTGCAGGGGGAAATTATGAAAAATGTTCTGGAGAATTGCATACCAGTAGTGTGCTGCCATTGTCAGGAATGGTGTAATTGCCGCAACTAGCGGGGCCCTTGAGACAAAATAGGAAGCACTTTTTGTCTAGGCAACACTTATCAATGATTAACACTGCCAATGCCTGCATTCAAACAATTTTTCTTGTCAATCCACATTAAAGATATTTATTATTATATTACGCAGGTATGCACCGCATATATAATTAAAACTCTCTCCTGCAAGGCTCTAAGTGCTTTGGTTTTCTTCCAGCGTCACAACAAATAAATATCCACAACTTCTGCAACACTTGTTGATGTTAACGTAATGTGTGTTATATCATGTGTCAAAAGAGGCTCAGGTAATCTAACACATTCACACTAGAAAACTTCAAAGTGCGCATACGTTTAACACAATAAAGTTCTTTTTTTTTTTTTTTTACATTAAAGGTGCATACATTTGAAAGAATAATGTCTTTTTACTTTCGATGTGTATGTGCTTAACACAATAAAGCTTTTTACATTAGAGATACATTTACTTAACACAATAAAGCTTTTTACATTAGAGATACATTTACTTAACACAATAAAGCTTTTTACATTAGAGATACATTTACTTAACACAATAAAGCTTTTTACATTAGAGATACATATATTTTTCAATTGGCGCAAACCGGTTAAGCACAAAGGTGTAAAATCAAAATATCCATATAACTGTATTAAGTGTCTATGTTTGTTTATGAATGTAAAGTTTATTGTTACTACACAGACTATGAGGTTGCTAAATGGATCAGCTCTGAATGTAAACTGTGCTTATTTTTAATATACATTTCTATAAATTTTTATTACAAATATCTCTATAAATTAAATGGGTTCTCTCATACAATTTTAAGGACAAACTTAACATTAGATAGATGGATAGGCAGGTAGATAGATAGATAGATAGACAGACAGATAGATAGATAGATAGATAGGCAGGTAGATAGATAGACAGACAGATAGATAGGTAGACAAATAGATAGATAGATAGATAGATAGATAGATAGATAGATAGATAGATAGATAGATAGATAGATAGATAGATAGATAGATAGATAGATAGATAGATAGATAGATAGATAGTTGTGAGTATATACGTGTATTTTGAACAAACTAAATATGTTTGCTAAGGTAAATATTGCAAACAAAACGTAATTTTGTAACTAACTTGAAATAATGTTATCATTGTAGTAAGACTTAATTTGTAGAATTGTAACAAAGGCTATTACAATATTGTTTTGTAAAACATCTCATCATATAATATCCACTAGAGCTATATTTACAAAAAGAATAACAAAACATATCATTATATAACATCCACTAGAGCTATATTTACAAGAAGAATAACAAAACATATCATTATATAACATCCACTAGAGCTATATTTACAAGAAGAATAACAAAACATATCATTATATAACATCCACTAGAGCTATATTTACAAGAAGAATAACAAAACATATCATTATATAACATCCACTAGAGCTATATTTACAAAAAAAATAACAAAATACGTAAGGTGAGCAAGCTCTTTGCCTAGTGTCTTTATAAAATTGGAACACTGAAATCCAGTATGCGTACTTAAAAGGTATTCTTGGCAAATTGTATTTGCACAACAAGCAATTATATGCACAGATCCGAGACCCCAAAATGATATGCTCTTGTGATGAGTTGTTTGTAGGCAGTATATCTACACCCAGTAAGAGAAGAAAAATATATATAAGGTTAAAATTAAAATAAAATTATAGTATTTTCTTCTAGAATTATTAAATTATTTAAAGTGGTCACTCTACAATAAAATGTATGCTTCTTTTGCCTTAGTTGATGCAAGATAAAAATACTACATATAAGCACATTGAAAAGTAAAATTAACAATAATTGTAATAAAAAGCAAAAGTAATTTTAGTATGTTTTGTTTAGTAAAATATATGCACTGTATTAGTTCAGATATAATGCATCTCATATATCATTTATATCTTGTGTACATTCAGAATGAATATAAATGTCATATTTCTGACCAGACATTGATTCTTCATATGATGCAGGAAGGTGTTGAAGACAATGTTGAATCAAATAACATTATATCAGTATTAATACTACAATCATTATAATATAAAACATCCATAAAACATAAAGATCTACCTATAAGTATTGATGTTAACATGAAAGAAGAAAACTGTTTTCATCTAATTAAAAATGTGCATACCTAACTAGAATGAATTATGAATACATCTTTGTATGTCTTTGAGTATTAGACAAATAGTCTGCAAGAAGGAATAATGAAAGTGAGCTAAGTAAGATTTTACTTGCTGTAAAAACAAAATCGTTTGTTAATTATGTGGCTACTACTATTATAAAAGTGCTACGTCATCCTTCAAGTAAATATATTTAATTAATATAAAACTTCTTTTCTGCTAATTTTATTATTGCAATTATATTTTGTAATCATTATTAATTATAAATGTCGTAATATATTTGTGCAATTCTAATCTGAAAGAAATCATGACACTTTTGAAATCTTACCAATGTAATATGTAAACAGTGAAAATATTAAAACTCCTCTTTGCTTTATATATATGATGTTTTCATATGTATTAAGTACAATTTTTTCTCAAATAGAAAACGTATTTCTAGTATGTATTGATTTGGGAGAGTACAAATATAGATTACAGAAAAATCTGACACTACAGAACAGAACGTGAGAAGAAAGAGATAAAACTATGACAAACTACTACAACTAATAAATACAGATGGTCCACATTTATGTTTGTTCTTGTTATGTGTGTAAATATGAACTTTGTTATATGTTCGTTCATTTTGTATTGCATATTCATATTTCTGAGAAATCTATTATATAAACATAAAAATTGTATAATGTTTACATTTTACAGTAACACACACAAACAGACACACATACACATGTCTATCTATCTAGCTTGCTATGAGTTATGACAAATAAATTGTTATGAATATTTTTGTTAGTATTTCATAATTTGCTAGCATTCCATACATGTATACAGAAGTGTGTATGAATAGCCATTAAAGACCTGCATTCAAATCATGTACATTATAATATAAATATATATATTTAAAAATCTTAAATGCATTTTATTTCAGATGGAATTTATATTACATACACCTAGTTCTGCTATTATGAAACTGCAGTACATTTGCAGTATATATATATCCGCTGGAGTATGTACAGAGCAAAATGTAAATCATAAAATTACTATGTTGTGTATATTCAAATTTACTGTATTATAAGTCACTTATGTACTTTTTAGGAAATACACGAACAATGCTAATTGGATTCACCTTAAGAACACAGCCGCTGTCTTAGACACTGCTCGTCCTGTTGCTGCCGAAGAATGATACTGTTTCATATGCTTGGGATGCTTGTTTAGGTTTAAACATATACAATTTTAGAAACATGTTTTCTGTCGCTGAAGCGGAAATTTCCTCTTTACTCGAGCATTAAGTCACCACTGATACAAATTTTTGAAGGTGGACAATAGCGAATAAATGACAAGATACGATCTTGAATGCCTGCCAACAGCTGAATGTAAACAAAGGCAATAATCTTTCAGTAAGTCACTTCCGGTTTAGAAAGATCCCGCGATCTCTATTGGTCGCAGAATAAAAAAGTGAATTTAACTAAACTTAGCAATTAATGTCAAGTATTTGAATTAAAGGGTTGGAATATAAAGTCTCTGAACTTTTATAACTGAAAAATTACTTCTCAATACACTTTGATGTAAATAAGAGAGAAATGAATTAAAACAAGACAATATATAGTAAGATAAGAGATTACCAATTTTAACATGATATTAGGCAAAATAAGATAAATGAAGGGAAGAAACAAAAGCAAGTTCGTATAAAGACAGACAAGATAAGATAAAATAAGACAGACAAGATTAGATAAAATAAGACAAGACAAGATTAAAGAATAACAAAAAAGATAGACAAAATAACACAAAAGATAGGAATAGACAAGACAAGAACAGTGAGAAGAATAGAATTAAGTAAGATAAGATAAAATCAATGTGCTATAAGATAAACACAGTGTCTGATAAGATTAAACAGGATAGGATAAAATCAGTGTGCTATAAGATAAACACAATGTCTGATAAGATTAAACAGGATACGATAAAATCAATGTGCTATAAGATAAACACAATGTCTGATAAGATTAAACAGGATAAGATAAAATCAATGTGCTATAAGATAAACACAATGTCTGGATAAGATAAAATCAATGTGCTATAAGATAAACACAATGTCTGATAAGATTAAACAGGATAAGATAAAATCAATGTGCTATAAGATAAACACAATGTCTGATAAGATTAAACAGGATAAGAGAAAAACAATGTGTGGTAAGAGTATATAGAAAAAATATATTAAGATTAGACAGGACAAGAGGAAAACAATATAAGATTAGACTGGACAAGAGGAAAACAATATAAGATTAGACTGGATAAGAGAAAAACTATTTATCACAGGATACGGTATAAGCGATAAATTAAGAGACAAACAAGATAAAGTATGAGAAGAGAAAAACAATATAAGATTGTTATAAATGATAACAGAAAAACTAGTTAATATGGGGTGGTATAATAGGATAAGAGAAAAAAACTAGTTAACATGAGGTACAAGAGAATAAGATAAGAGAAAACTAGTTAGTATAAGGTACATCAAGATAAAAAGAGAAAAACTAGTTAATATGAGGTAGGGTATGATAAGCTGAGGGAAGAATAAAGCAAGAGATGGTAAGACAGGATAATTTGAGAGAAGAGTAAAGCAAGTGAAGGTAAGGCAGGATAAGATAAAGAGTTAAAACAGGATAAGATTAACTAAGATAAAATTAATTAAGTTACGGTGAGGCAGGATAACTTATGATAATGTAAGGCAATATAACGAAAAGAGAAAAACAATTTAATAAAATAAGACAAGACAAGATAAGATAAGATAAGATAAGAAAAGATAAATAGCTAGTTAATACAATGAGACAAATTAAGATAGTAAAAGACAAAATCTAATTTAAAAATAAGAAAGATAAGATAGGAAAAGAGAAAAACTAATTTAAAAATAAGATAAGATAGGAAAAGAGAAAAAACTAATTTAAAAATAAGACAAGATAAGATATGAAAAGAGAAAAACTAATTTAAAAATAAGACAAGATAAGATAAGAAAAATAACTAGTTAATACAATAAGACAAGATAAGATATGAAAAGAGAAATAACTAGTTAATATAATAAGACAAGATAAGATAGGAAAAGAGAAAAACTAATTTAAAAATAAGACAAGACAAGATAAGAAAAATAACTAGTTAATACAATAAGACAAGATAAGATATGAAAAGAGAAAAACTAATTTAAAAATAAGACAAGATAAGATAAGAAAAATAACTAGTTAATACAATAAGACAAGATAAGATATGAAAAGAGAAATAACTAGTTAATGCAATAAGACAAGATAAGATAGGAAAAGAGAAATAACTAGTTAATACAATAAGACAAGATAAGATAAGAAAAGAGAAAAACTAATTTAAAAATAAAACAAGATAAGATAGGAAAAGAGAAAAACTAATTTAAAAAGAAGACAAGATAGGAAAAGAAAAATAACTAGTTAATACGAAAAGACAAAATAAGATTTGAGCAAAACAGCACACAAGATTGGATAAATTGAGATAAAAGTTCTAGTTAAGGTAGAACAGGATATGATAAAAAGTAAAAGAAAAACTTAAGAGTAAAGATAAGAGAGGATAAGATTAACTCAGACGAGAGAAAAAGGAGTTGCGATACGGGATAAGACAAGATTAAAGCCAATTAATATATGGTAAGCAAAGATACTGGGAGAGAAAAATGAGTTAAAGGACAAGATTAACTAGATAAGACAAAAAAGAGCCAAGATACGGGTAAGACAAGATTAACTAAGATTTAATTAAAAAGAGCCAAGATACGGGTAAGACAAGATTAACTAAGATTTAATTAAAAGAGCCAAGATACTGGTAAGACAAGATTAACTAAGAAGTGAACAAGTTAAGATACGGGGTTAAACAAGATTAACTAAGATATAATTAAAAGGGTTAAGATATCGCAAGTAAGAATGTTTAGAGCAAAGTAACGTAGGGTTAGACAAGAGAAGAAACAATGAGTTAAAGACAGACAAGGTAAGTTTTGAGCACAATAGTAAAATAAGAAAAGACAAGAAAAAGAGTTAAAGTAAGACAAGAAAAAGAGTTAAAGTAAGACTAGACAAAAACTTAAGGTAAGATGAGAAAAAGAGTTAATGTAAGACAAGGAAAAGAGTTAAGGTTAGACAAGACAAAGAGTTAAGTAAGACAAGAAAAAGAGTTAAGGTTAAGGTAAGACAAGAAAAAGAGTTAAAGTAAGACAAGAAAAAGAGTTAAAGTAAGACAAAAAAGTGTGAAAGCAAAATATAAAAATAAAAGTTAATGTTACTACTAAATACTACTACTACACCACTAATATTGCTATAGCAACATCACCAACATTTCCTCTCTGCACTATCAGTCCATTGGATTTAAGACAAATTTATTACAAAGCAGTGACGTTTTACAAAACAGTGACGCTCGACAAAGGTGACGTTCCCTCCTGCCACTGCTACAATGGAATTCCGCCTGCATTCACGCACTGTAAACGCCGGCCTGCAATAGACTATTGTCAGAGGCGTGTTTGTCATTTACCAGCGCAGGGCCATTGCGAAAGCGTGGTTTTCTTTAACGTCTTGTTTGAACATAGCGGTGAGCGAGTGCATGTAGATATTTGAAGTGCAATAAACAGCTCAGCATTTACAACTTCATAGACATGAGGCGAGTTAAGTGGTGACCTGGCACACTATTATGAATCCCTTCTACCCCTCAGTCCTCCCTATGTTAAGAAACTGCTGCCGCTTATTATACCACGTGCTTCAATCGTGGAAATGGCGAAAACATTTTGTCATTCATCCGAGTGAAGCTGGTTTACAAAATGATTAGAACAATTTGCAATTAATTTGCTGACAAAAATTTTCACAAGTTAGGTCAACTGGTAAGAAAGTGAAATGCACGAACAATCAATTGAAAGGAAATCTTCCAAAAGTTCAAAGACTGCCAACTAACAGCGTGCTCTCACAAGTGTAATGTAACAACCAATGTCAATCATGTATCTTCAGTTTAGATACAGTTTACTGTAACAACAATCTGTCAATCAAGTGGCTTTAGAGTACAGTTTACTGTAACAACAACCTGTCAATCATGTGTCTTTAGTTTAGAGTACAGTTTACTGAAACAGTCAGTCCTAATCTGTCTTAGGAGTACAATTGTATTTTAACAAAGGTCTGTCAATCGTGTGTCTTCAGTATAGAGTACAATAGTAGTACTATACAAATCTATTAGTCATAACGTTTCTTCAGTATAAAGAACAGTTATACCGTCACAACAGATTAAGTCTTCATGTGTATATAGTATAGAGTACATACGTAAATGTAACATCAGTGTGCCAATCATAATGTGTCTTTTAGCTTAGAGTACCTTGCACTACAACAGCAGTCAACCTATACTAGTGTGCTTTCACATTAGAATACATACGCACTGTAACAATCTACCAATCACACTGTCTTCAAAGTACAAGTGGACTGCAACAACAGGTGTTAATCGTAACGTGTCCTTTATTAGAGTACATGTGTACTGTAATGATAGCTTGTCAGTTTCGATATGTTTTCCATGGTGCTCTTGTCTGCCAATCATAGTGTCCTCTGTTTAAATATTACAACAACTGTACTCAAGCATAGTTTCTTCATTGTAGATTAGCGGACTGTAGAATCTGTATTCAAATCATAGTACCCTCATTGTAAGATAGCCTACTTATGTATTGTAAAACCTTACTTCCACTATAGTGTCATTATTATAGAGTAGCCTACATGTATACTGTAAAACTTTCAATTGCAGTGTGTATAATGACAAGCTAGCGTTCTCAGTTTTGCGTACTGTAAAACTGAATGTCAGTGCGTAGTTCATACATTGCCAAGCCAACATTATCAGCACATTTGTACTTTAAAACTGTCTGTCAATCGTAGTGTATATGATCATATAATGCCAAGCTAGCGCTCTTAGTACATGTGTACTGTAAAACTGTCTGTCGATCGTACTGTATATGATCAGAATATGACAAGCTAGCGTTTTCAGTTTACAGCACGGATACTGTAAGGACTGTCCCTCAGAGTATACGTGTACTCTTATTAACATTTGCTGTAATTGGTCTTAGATTGTAGTACATATGTATAACTATTCCATACACATTTTCTTTCATTTGCAATGACCAACTGTAATACCCAGTGGTGACGAGTTATTAGTTCATAATAATTGGAGACAATAGGAGCCATTGGCCTCGAAATATACTTCATAATAATTCCAGAAAAATAAGAGCCAGGGCTATGTAATAATTCAAGAAACAATAATAACCCTTGTCTGTTTTTAGTTCGTAGTAATTATAGATATATAATAATAGCCATTGCTATTAAGATTGTGTTACTTAAAAGTTCAAGAAACTATATCCATTGTCAATGATACTGCGGTTTGCAAAATTATAAATAGCTAGTGTTATTGAAAATGTATTAAGTAATAATGACCATTATCGAAGATATTGTAGTTCGTGATATTTATAGATGCAATAATAATTCATGTCAATGATACTGTAGTTCGTGGTAAACATAGATACAGTAAGAGCGAGTGTCCTCGAGATTGTGGTCATAATATTTATACAGTCATTACTAGCCAATGTTAGCGACATTGTCTACCTATTACTCTTTTAGTGAGATAATGTTTCTTTTAATTTGTGCTTGTATTGTTCATTACTGCCTTTGTCCTTTACTGACAGTGTTATTTAGTGCCTTTGTCCTTTACTGACAGTGGTTTTTAGTGCCTTTGTCCTTTACTGTGTTCTTTAGTGCCTTTGTCCTTTACTGACAGTGTTCTTTAGTGTCTTTGTCCTTTACTGACAGTGTTCTTTAGTGCCTTTGTCCTTTACTGACAGTGTTCTTTAGTGCCTTTGTCCTTTACTGACAGTGTTCTTTAGTGCCTTTTTTTAAAAACTGTCTTAGTTCTTCATGAATTGTGTCTGTTCTTGAGTTACATATTACTTTACTAATAATTTACCTATTACTGTCGATGTCCTCAAACGATTTTTCAGTTTTATTAATTGACAAAAGACAAAGAAAAGAACGTAGACAGAAGTGTAAATATTATTGAGAAATAATTAATTAACCAATCTATAATTACTCAAGTGCACAGCAGTGAACATTTCACCAATCTATAATTACTCAAGTGCACAGCAGTGAACATTTCACCAATCTATAATTACTCAAGTGCACAGCAGTGAACATTTCACCAATAAATAATTACTCAAGCACACACCAGTGAACATTTCACCAATAAATAATTACTCAAGCGCACACCAGTGAACATTTCACCAATAAATAATTACTCAAGTGCACAGTGGTGAAAATAAACTGTCAACAAGAGCACGGTCGGTGTCGTCGTCACAAAAGATCAGTAGTGCACGCGCGCCTTCCCAATTAGCACTCTCCACGCGCGCTCGAGCGTGTAATCAGCAACTCGTCTGCATGAAGAGCAAAGGTGGTCTTCATGAAGTTAGGTCGCCCTGTCGGCAGTGGGGCGTGAAAACGAGTCTCTTGGGCCTGCTTTGGATGGGGACGCAGCGTTTATCCCCCATCTCCATTCTGCGCCCTATGCCAGCTTACCAGTGTGGTTAAAGGCTGCTTTCACAGCAGGGAGACGAGAGCATCAACTACGATCTCGCCAGTGTTGAGCAGGGGCCTGCCAATCAAATGACACCGACACCCGTTTCCTAGTTTAGTCGCCGACATGAACGCTGCCCGGACCCGAAGGAACAGTCGGAACGTTTGATATTCGGGCAAAATATTGCGTTCAAATGCTGAAGTCGTTTAAAAAGATAGAACAAACGTGATGTGAAGATAGAACAAGTACGTTGTCAAGATACAACAAATGTGTTGTCATGATAGAACAAACTTGATGTGAAGATAGAACAATACATTGTCAAGATACAACAAATGTGTTGTCATGATAGAACAAACGTGATGTGAAGATAGAACAAGTACGTTGTCAAGATACAACAAATGTGTTGTCATGATAGAAACAACGTGATGTGAAGGTAGAACAAGTACGTTGTCAAGATAAAGCAAGAACATTGTGAGGAGAGAGACCGGAAACTGTGATTAAAGAGCCAGAGCTTTGTAATGATAGATACACGACATTTAAGAACAGATCTGTGTAATGATATATACACGACATTTAAGAACAGATCTGTGTAATGATATATACACGACATTTAAGAACAGATCTGTGTAATGATATATACAGGACATTTAAGAACTGATATGTGTAATGATATATACAGGACATTTAAGAACAGAGCCAAAATGTTGACAAGATAGAATTAATAAGTAAAGACAGCCAAAATCTTTAGTAAAGACTACATGTATATGTCAAAGGAGATCAAATGCACTATGAAGATAGAGCCTAGACGTTTTTATGATAAAGCTATAAAAGTGGCAAGTGAGTCAGAACAGCTACTATTTTCAGACACTAGAGTTATAGAGCTACTAATTTAAGACATAGAGTCTTACAGCTAAGATATCAGACATTAGAATCAGAAAAGCTAAGATTTTTAGACATTAGAGCCAGAACAGGTAAGATTTTCAGACATTAGAATCAGAACTGGTAAGATTTTCATACATTAGAGCCAGAACAGCTACGATTTTCAGATATTAGAGTCTGAACAGTTAAGATGTTATACATTAGAATCAGAACCGCTCAGATTTTCAGACATTAGAGTTATGCAGCCAAGATGTTTAATATATTAGAATCAGAACAGCTAAGATTTTCAGACATTAGAATCAGACCAGCTAAGACTTTCAGACATTAGAATCAGAACAGCTAAGACTTTCAGACATTAGAATCAGAACAGCTAAGACTTTCAGAGCTAAGATTTTCAGACAAGAGCCTGAACGTGATGGGAAAAAGCCGAATCTGTGTGATATTGCAAAGATAGAGAGTGATTGTTATGAAGATGAAATTTGGATGTTATGAAGATAGAGCGGAAATTTTATGAAGATAAAGTGTGAATGTTATGATTCTAGAGATCTTATAAAGTGTGAATGTTATAATACTAGAGATCTTATAAAGTGTGAATGTTATAATACTAGAGATCTTATAAAGTGTGAATATTATAATACTAGAGATCTTATAAAGTGTGAATATTATAATACTAGAGATCTTATAAAGTGTGAATATTATAATACTAGAGATCTTATAAAGTGTGAATATTATAATACTAGAGATCTTATAAAGTGTGAATATTATGATGCTAGAGTGTGGCTGTTTTGATGTTATAAAGTGTGAATGTTATGAAGGTGTTATAAAGTGTGAATGTTATGAAGATGTTATAAAGTGTGAATGTTATGAAGATGTTATAAAGTGTGAATGTTCTGAAGATGTTATAAAGTGTGAATGTTATGAAGATGTTATAAAGTGTGAATGTTATGAAGATGTTATAAAGTGTGAATGTTATGAAGATGTTATAAAGTGTGAATGTTATGAAAATGGAGCAAGAATATAACGAAGAAAGAGATAAGACATAATTTAGAGCCAGAGTAGATTGCTTATGTAATAAAAAGAAACATATTATTATTGAGATCTCATATCAGTGCATTTATACTTGTTGCAATCTCCGTCTTAGATCTAAGTTTGTTTCTCTTTCAAGTCATTAAGTGAGTGAAATCATGCTCGATGTTTTATTTAGTAGCTCTTAACGCTTGCTCGATTCCTGATTACTCTCTGAATGTGCCCTTGATTTTAGGGGTGTTGTGTTGGGGGGGGGGGGACTAGTCGTGGATCTCGTACTGGGCAACAGTTTCAAACAAACGCTTGTTAGAACTTTTACATTGATGTATTAGGTAGCAGTTTTAAAACAAATATTTATTATAATATCTCAATTGATACAATTGGGAAGCAGTTTCAAACAAATGCGTGTTATAAAATGTGTATTGATGTATTAGGTAACAGTTTTAAAATAATTTTTATTTCGGTTGAGGCATTAGGTAACAGTTTCAAAAATATGTTTATTATAACATTTGCATTAATGAATTAGAAAATAGTTTTAAGGAAATGTTTGCTATAAAATTTGTATTGATGTATTAGACAAGAGTTTCAAAACTTATTTGTTAAAAATATTTCAATAGATGTATTAGATATCAGAGTCCAAAAACCAAATTGTTTATAGTGTAAATGGCGGAGACATTACGTAAACTGCTTTAAAACATCATGCTTGTAGTAAATACATCGATTGCTTACTAAGTAAATCATGTACTTACTTAGTAAATCGTGCAATTAATAAGTAAAACGTGCACTTTGCAAGTAAACCATGTATTTAGTAAGTAAACCGTGTACCTATTAAGTAAATCGTGTACCTAGTAAGTAAACCGTGTACCTATTAAGTAAATCGTGTACTTAGTAAGTAAACCGTGTACCTATTAAGTAAATCGTGTACTTAAAACCGTGTACTTAGTAAGTTATGCACGTAGTAAGTAAACCATGTACTTAGTAAGTTATGCACATAGTAAGTAAACCATGTACTTAGTAAGTTATGCACGTAGTAAGTAAACCATGTACTTAGTAAGTTATGCACGTAGTAAGTAAACCATGTACTTAGTAAGTAAATCGTGTATTAGTAAATATACCTTGTACTTAGTAAACCGTGGTTGTAGTAAGTAAATCGTTTTCTTAGTCAGTAACACTGCGTACTTAGCAAATATATTGTACACGTATTAAACAAACTTCCTCAATATATCGTTCACATAACAAGGATGTCGTGCATTTAGTATGGAATGCATGTATTAGTAAGTTAATAGTTTATTTAGGCAGTAAATCATGTACTGATTAAGTACCTCATACACATAGCACATCATATCTTAATTTTGTTCCCTTGTCTTAAATCACACAAGAGTTTAAAAAGAACAAAAGACGTGTGGCAGCCATTCATCAGACCCTAGTTTAAGCAGCCCTTCATCAACCCTAGTTTAAGCAGCCGTTCATCAGACCCTTGTTTAAGTAGCCATTGATCAGACCTTAAGAAACAACATCCTTAGTTTTTAAATCTGTTCTCCAGCTCTGGAACGATACTTCGTTAAACTGACCAAATAACACTAGTAAGTATTTTCTTTTCGATGGACAAGTCTTTATGCACGCGCACAAACACATGTATACAAACACACATATATAAACTCATACATATACAGATACATACATATACAAACATATACATATACAAACACACACATACATATACAAACACGTATATATATATATCAGCACACATATACAAACACATTCATATACAAACGCATACAAACAAATCACCATACTTACTTTATGATGATTCAGGATAAGATTAGAACTCGATACTAGACAATACAGTTTTACTGTGCGCATCAAACTTTCAGCCCCTGTCACCTCAAACCACTTCACGATTACTTGGAACAGGGGTCAAGCATCCATGCGGCAACCCAGACTCTAACTTGACCTTTAACTTCCTAGTTCAGATGAAGTGCTGCTTTCAATGTTGTGCACAGGGCTGACACACCCACACCAAAGTGGACTTGCCCCAGGACGAAAGATGGGCGAATGGCAGTGGGCAAGGCAAAAAGCGTTTGATGTTCACAGCGCTCTGCAAGACAGGGTTCATTTCCGGCCAAGACGGATATGAAAGTACAAGTGTGGGAGGTTGGGGGTCGGTGGAGAGCGACAGAGACAGAGATATTATTAGTTTGTTGACGGATAGCAGGAACTAATTAAGGTTAAGGCTAACATAAACAGTAACTAAATAGTAGAATGACTTCACTAAAGGGAGAACACAAATCATAAGAGATGTTCACTCTTAGAACTGGATATATTCCCGGGAATTATATCTGATTCACGACTGAAGAAATGTTTCCTGAAATTGTCTCACACACGACTGAACAACTGTTTTCAGAAATTGTCTGACTCACGACTGAACAAATGTTTCCAGGACTTGTCTCATACACGACTGAACTAAATTTGATTACTGATATCCCATCATTCAATGTTTGTGCAAAATGTTATGGAGTGTATTTATACCCCACTTAGAATTATTCTAAGTACAATAATTTTGCTATTTACATTGCAGATTTAAAAAAAATGAAATTACAAAACATCAAACTTTGCTCACCCATATATTTAGTTAATAAATCAATAAGTATGTAGGCTTAATAGATACAATAAATAAATTATTGTATTAGTAGTTTTAGTTGATAAATTATCTGAAGCGCATTGAATTTACTTTGTATCTTGAAGAATATACTGACACATGGAATTTACTTTGCAACATTAAGAATATATTAACACATGGAATTTACTTTGCAACATTAAGAATATATTAATACATGGAATTTACTTTGCAGCATTAAGAATATATTAACACATGGAATTTACTTTGCAGCATTAAGAATATTCTCACTCATAGAACTTAGTTTGCAGTAGTGAGACTTTATTGATGCCATGTGAAATGGTGCTAACTAAATGAAAAACGTTAATTTATTTTTAATATCTAATCTATCTGTTAAAATCATCACTAATGACGGCGGTCCACTATAGCTCATTGTTATCGTCACGCGCTAATCAAAGGAACATGAGTGGGAGGGCTAAAGTAGAATTTCTGTATGACTTTGATGAAATTTACTGCTTTTATCATAAATTATAAATATATTTCAGTGCAACAGGAATGACAAATTTGTCTTTTCACTAGTCTCTCTAACTATATACTGCAAAGGCTGTGCTGCTGCTCATGATTGCAATCTTGTTTTTATGTAATGGATGGTGAATCACAGAAATAATGATGATGACGACAACGACGACGACGATGATGGTGATGATTGCAATCCTGTTTGTATGTAATGGATGGTGAGTCACAAAAATTATGATGATGATGATGATGATGATGATTGCAATCCTGTTTTTATGTAATGGGTAGTGAATCACGAAAATGATGGTGACATGTTTATATTGTTGTTGATGTTGTTGTTGATGATAGACTTATTAACAGTACTTTTACTAGATTTAGTTTTGTAAAGTTAAAAAGAGTGCATACTATGGAGCTTTTATTCTACAAGACATCTTTACGTCCGATTTCCCTGCTGTGAGAATATTTAGATTTACGGCTCCAATTCTACAATTAGATTTACCATGCCAACTGACTGGACCCTATTGAATCTAGTTATCTCAGATTTATAGTTGTTGATAACGCGAGATTACATTTTCTGCCCGCAAAGGCTTTGATGTGAGGTAGTGTTAACCAGGACATGACACTTTGCAACTGCTGCCATAAATTAGCATAAATTATCGCCAGAACCACGAGCACTTGAAATGGCAGGTCGTGAAGACGTTCCTTGCCATATATCTCAGCTTTGGTCCGTAGTCCAACAACCTCATTAGCATTCTTGTAGAAAATAAAATAACCACCAGCCATCCCATCGACCGAACAACCAATGGTGATCAATATTTGTTAGTATGAAATTGTTTTACAATTTCAAGAAATATTTGGAAAGTTTACTATTATGCAGTTTTATTGTTGTTCAGTGTTACAGTTGTTTTCTGCATTTTTATAGTTGTATTGCTTTGCATTTGTATAATTTTACTGTCTAGTTTATTTTAAACTTTTACAATATTTAATGTAGCAACGTTTTACAATTTTACTGTTTTGCAGACTTTCAATTTATGTTGTATAGCTTATAATTTTACTGTTTTGTAATTATATACTTTTATTGTTTGTCAGTTTTATAGTTTTAGTCTTTTGTAGATTAATAGTTTCAATGGTTTACTGTTTTTCAGTTTATAGGTTTATTGATTTCTAGTTTTATAGTAATACTATTAAGGAGTTATTTTATAATAATATTGTTTAGCAATTTTGCAATTTTATAGTTTTTTTTTTTTTTTTTTTACAGCTTTACCTTTTATACTTTTTACTGATTTAGAGTTTCAGTGTAATACTGTTTAGCAGTTTTATAGTTTTTAGTATTATACAGATTTAGAGTAATACTGTTTAGCAGTTTTTAGTTTTAGTATTATACAATTTTACTGTTTAGTACTTTTATAGATTTTACTGATTTACATTTTTAGAGTACTACTGTTTAGCAGTTTTATAGTTTTAGTATTATACAGTTTTCTGTTGTGCAGTTTTGTAGTTTCACTGTTATGAATTTTGAAATTTACTATTTTGTAGTAAAATAGTTTTGAATTTTAAAAATTTTACTATTTTGTTCTTTTATAGTTCTACTGTTTTGAATTTTTAGATGTTTATTCTTTTCTAATTTTACTGAATTGAATTTTTGGTTTAGCTTGTTTACTTTATTTTTATTAGTTTGAACATGTGTTGCAAATTCTACATCTGTCTGCCCATTATTAGTCTAGTTTAATCATTGCATCTATTGTTGTAATTAACTAATTATTAGTCTAGTTTAATCATTACATCTATTGTTGTAATTAACTCTCGACATTACTAACCACGTCATTTTAACGACCTAAAAATATTTGTTAAATTCCTTACAGTGTGCACGAAGTTAATATCGCTGGCAATTTGGCACGAATACAAAAGCATAATGAATATCAGAGAAAAAAAATGAGAGTTATTCAGTGGTTCCATTTCTCATTTACCACTTAACAGAAAGTCCTTACTCTACCGCTATGTATCAGTCTAAAACTGTACAAGCCACACAACACGCCACTATACCTATGTATCAGTCTAAAACTGTACAAGCCACAAAACCGCCACTATACCTCTTGTCAGTCTAAAACTGTACAAGCCACACAACACGCCACTATACCTCTTGTCAGTCTAAAACTGTACAAGCCACAACACGCCACTATACCTCTTGTCAGTCTAAAACTGTACAAGCCACAACACGCCACTATACCTCTTGTCAGTCTAAAACTGTACAAGCCACAAAACCACCACTATACCTCTTGTCAGTCTAAAACTGTACAAGCCACAAAACCGCCACTATACCTCTTGTCAGTCTAAAACTGTACAAGCCACAACACGCCACTATACCTCTTGTCAGTCTAAAACTGTACAAGCCACAACACGCCACTATACCTCTTGTCAGTCTAAAACTGTACAAGCCACAAAACCGCCACTATACCTCTTGTCAGTCTAAAACTGTACAAGCCACAACACGCCACTATACCTCTTGTCGAGCCTTATCTCTTTTCTTTATCCTTTACAGTTCACGTAACCCTCTTTTACAGTTTTATAATTCACTGTAACCCTCTATAATACATACTAGACTACCATACTTTTTCTCAAGTTTTATAATTTACCCTAACTCTATTGTTTATAACACAATAAACAACATTAACTCTTCTTAAGCCTCACAACTTACCCCGACCCTCTATAGTCTATAGTATATACTACAACCAACAACCATACCGCTTTTCAACCTTTATAAAATAACAACACACTACCATATCTCACTTCAAGTTTTATTTGCCCTGACCCTCTATAAACCGACATACCTCTTTACGTGTCATAACTAACCATAACCTTTATCTACAAGTCATAATTAATCCTAACCTCTCTAGTGTCATAACTAACCATTACATCTCTACAAGCCATAACTAATCCTAAACTCTAACAACCACAATAGACCACCTTACCTTACCTCCAACTTTATACCTTACCTTAAACCTCTATAATTCTATAATAAAAAGAAGTTATCGAAACAACCTCTATAATTCTTCGTAAGCCCCCACAGCCCTCCACATAAAATTTGAAATATCAATTGTATACCATACCACCAGTTTTCTTCATGTATTGTGTCCTAAAAGGATTTGTGATGTCCAAAAGGATCTGACTAGCAAAACGACTCAGTGTGTGTGCGATAACCCAGAATGATACAGTCATTCAAACATTCCTAAAGAAATTGGTCTACATTTTAAAAATGAAAACTGCGTGTACATGTCTTATTGTAACACTCCCCAAAACAACATGTTGAGTAGGGAATAAATAAATATAATTATACAAAGCAATTTTGGTAAAATATGAAGCCTGTTTCCCAATATTATGTTAAGGGGAGACTACAAAGCTCGTATAAATATATTTATAATTTTGGTAAAGTTCCAAAATTAATTTAAAATTAAAAAAAAAATCTTATTTGCTAAAGAATATATTATTTCGTTGCGCTTTTAAGGCATAAGTAGTATAAACACACGTACACACAGATACGTATTTTGTGCTTTAAGGCATAAGTAGTATAAACACACGTACACACAGATACGTATTTTGTGCTTTAAGGCATAAGTAGTATAAACACACATATACACAAATACGTATTTTGTGCTTTAAGGCATAAGTAGTATAAACACACGTATACATAAATACGTATTTTGTGCTTTAAGATACGGCATTCTTTTTCCTTATCATCATCATCCTCATCATCACCAACTTTATCATTTTCATTATAGTCGTTGTAGTGAATTGAGTTTTCGATGTAGTTTGAACCCGCTTAGATTCACTATTGCAAATGTAATCTACTAACTCTTCTTGTCTCTTCTCTTCTTCCCACCCAGACCCAATCCGGCTCGTACCCCCCCAACATACACACACATACACACACATACACACACACACACACACACACACACGCACACACACAAACACACAGGCACACACAATTTCTTTTCTTTTCTTTTTTTTTTTTATCGTAACTGACAAACGACATAGAGTTCTCAGTGGCGTGTCGGTGTTCAAGTTGGCCGCAACCCGTCCATTCAACCGTCCATTCAACCGGCCACTCAATACACTTAACCGCAAATTTAAAAGAAAATCCTCTTCTGAGACTTTTTTCTTTTCCTGTTTTATAATGTGCGCACATTGTGTTTGCAGATGTTCGTTTGTGAATTCGGCTTCACTCTAGTGTCCGTATGAACAGTGATAGTATGAAGGTCGTTTTCTATAGCGCCATCCTTCCTAGCCACTCCCATCTACACAGCGCACACCTGCACACCTGGAGGTTGAGAAAAAGACTGATGACGCGCTTTTGTCTGTGCGCGTGAGAAGCGCGCGCCTTTAGTGTGTGTGTGTGTGTGTGTTTGCACATGTGTGCGTGCGCATGTTGGTCTGAAAGGATTTGAGAGACAGAATTGCCTTATGCTTGTAAAGGTATGTTATGTAATCCGTCTTACAACTTCATGTAATTAATAATATATAATTATACTCAAGCAGATAAAAACTTACTTTCGTTTTATGTTTTTTTTAACACACTGAAATGGTTAAAAATGGGTCTTATTAGTGTGTCTTGATTTGGTTAGCAGACTGAAATGGTTATCAACTGATCTTTTAAATTCCTTGAGACAACCCACACAATGAAGTACTTAAATGCTGGTCGTCTTGTTTTTCTGAGATGCCTAACGTTTTTAAACGGTTAAAAACTGACATTTTTTTTTGCCATTGAGATTACCTCATAGATCTCATTAGCTAAAAGACATCATAGTCCTTCGAGAATCACGCGACTAGGCAGGTAATCTATCTTTTCCCTCTGAGATATCACGTGTCTAGGCAAGTAATCTATCTTTTCTCTTTAAAATAGCAATCATACTTAAACAGGTAAAACTTACTACTTTGCTTATTTAAAATAGCTCACCAATATAAACAGTTAAAAAGTGACTATTTCGCTCAGTTGAAATAGCTCACCAATATAAACAGTTAAAAAGTGACTATTTCGCTCAGTTGAAATAGCTCACCAATATATAAACAGTTAAAATGTGACTATTTCGCTCAGTTGAAATAGCTCACCAATATAAACAGTTAAAAAGTGACTATTTCGCTCAGTTGAAATAGCTCACCAATATAAACAGTTAAACAGTGACTATTTTGCTAATTTGAAATAGGTCTCGTATGAAACATATAACGACACTATTTGTTTTCCGTTCGTGACAACTCACAAATCTAAGCAGCTATAAAAATGTCTGACTAGATTTTTTTTCTTTCCGGCTTATTTCAGATCGCTACCATTTTCTGCCTTTTATGAATAATTGCTTGTTTTGTTGTTTTCGTGCAAGATTATTTTGTTTCAGATTTGATTAGAGTCTCTTATATTGATTGATTTTAATATGTCTGTAACTGAAATTAAAGACAATACAATGCGTGTTACTACCCCTTTTTTTCCTCATGGTTGTTTACATAGTTATTGATTGGTTGATTAGAGACTGATTGTTTTTTTTGTTTGTTTGTTTAAATTAGCCCACTGATATCTCTTTCAATTGATAACTAATATTTATATGTCCACATTAAATGCATGTGTTAGGCTAATTTAGAGAATATTTATTTATTTATTTTTGCCCTGCACATCCGAGCTCGTCAAACTGCTGCCAAGCGTAACCTTGCAGTCCGTGACGTGGGCATGCGTTAGGCGCTAACAGCGGACGACTCCGTCTTCAAGCGATCGTCGGGATGTTAATGACACGAACCAGCTGGCTATCGGGTGATGTAGTTTTCTCTCCATCACCAGTCCTTCATTAAGCCAATGTACAGGTAAACAGGTAGCTCTACACACTACGTCGAGCACCAGTCGACTGCAATTATCTTTTGTTCTCCAGGCGCTCAATTTGAGTTTGGAGCGGACGTAAAAGTGATTAATGAACTTGATTTTAATCATAAAAAATAATAATCAATTGAAACTGGTTCACAGTGTAGAGAAAACAATCGACTGAATTTCATAACATTTGATACACATACACACTACGACAACTCGGTGGCTGTGAGGTAAGGCGCATTCAGAATATATATATATATATATATATATATTTTTGGGTCTAATCCTGTCTTGCTCACTAAGGATTTTTCTCGACTAATCCTAGCTCAGCTTCTAGCTCACAAATATTGTGCATAGCGGCCATGATTGCAAGTGCGTATTTCATCGTCGTCATCAGCAACATTATCATCATCGTCGTAAGTATTACTATTCAAAATGTGTAGAGTACAAACTCTCCAACCCTGCTATAACTATTCTAAATTTGGACTGAGATACTGGCAACTGCTTAGACTTGTGTTCGTTGGTTCACTAACGGTTCGTCCGGTGATGGTTTTCATATGACGATATAGTTTTCATATGAACGGTATGGTTCATGATATTACTTACTGATAAATAATATGTTAATAAAAAAAACACAAAGAGAACCTTGCCCTGAAAGAACCTCGAAATATTTTGCAAAGAATTTTCATTGAACTCATGACAAATTAAAAAAAATAAAAATAAAAATGAGAACAGTACAACACGATACAATAAAAAAATAGTTTGACTAAATACAATATGAAAACACTAACATATAATTTTTTGCTATTTATTTTGTCATACGTATATAAAGAAAAATAGAAAAATGTCAAATCAAAATAATGAAATTTCAATCAATTAAAAATATTTTTACATCTATATTTTTCCTCTGCGTTTCGAGGTGTGTGGCGGAAGTAGAGAGAAAGATGAACGACTAATATTTGTCAGTCTCGTGCTGATTTTGCTGTCTTCAAATATTTGTCTTGTAAGATTGTCTCCCTTGGGCTTTATAACAAAGTCTATATAACAGAAATAACTTTTATTTGCGAAAATTAGGAATCAAACAGAAGCACATAAAACAAACACAAGTGTGTTTGACCTTCAGACTGTTGAGCGCAGAAAGCAATGCGTCTAGCACAAAACGGTTCTTGTGTTTGCATTCAACTCGATACTCCAGTTACTCTTTCCCGCCTTGCCAGCAACGCACAATCACAGACAAGTTTTAGGTACTCGATTTTTCCTTGGGATAATGCAGACCATTGTGTACATGTGTGTGTGTGTGTGTGTGTGTGTGTGTGTGTGTGTGTGTGTGTGTGTGTGTGTGTTGTAAGTTGTATGTTGTGTTTGTTGAGCACGTGCATATGTTTAACATGTACGTGTTTATCGTCTTTGTGTATATACTATGTGTGTCGGTGTTTATTTTTTTATGGTATATGTGCGTCTGTGCGAGTGTCTGCCCTGTGCATTTGCGAGTGATGGGCTTGTAAACACGTGTTTATGAGTGTATACAATAAGAATATGCTTATAGTTATTTTTACCTCGGAAGTGTGTGTGTAACTATGATTGTATGTGTGTCTGTTTGTGTATTGAACAAATGTATGTGTGTCTATTTGTGTATTGAACAAGTGTATATGTGTCTGTGTATTGAACAAGCGTATGTTTAAGTATTGACCATATGTTCGGATGTACCATGCATGAGTGAGATTGCATATGCATATGATGGATTATTTGCCCTTGGTATATGTTTAATTATAATTAAGCATAATTATTTGCCCTTAGTATATGAGTTGGATTGTATATGGATATGTTTCTTTATTTGCCCTTAGTGCATGAGTTCGATTGTATATAGGTTAGTTTGATTGTCGAAGAATACTACTAACATTTTAGCACAACAAAGAAAAAAATATGTGCACTTAAATAGCAAACTAATTTGTGTGTGCAGAAGAATTCTGATGAAAGACTACAAACAAGTGACAATTTCAAGAAAGAGAGATTTACAATAACAACAAACCCGAGTCAGTGCTTAATGAACAGATGGTACTACAAACTGATAACACATTACACAATCTATTATTAAGATTATTTGATTGAGCAGTTGGAGACAAATAAATGTTGATACAAGAGTACTGCTGGAGAAAAATCTATGGCTTCAATGTTATCATCTAAAATAATCAAACTGTGGCTTCAGTTTTAACATCTAAATTAATCAAACTGTGGTTTCAATGCTTTCTAAAATAATCAAACTGTGAGTTGAATGCTGTCTAAAATAATCAAACTGTGGGTTCAATGTTATCATCTAAAATAATCAAAATGTGGGTTCAATGTTAACATCTAAATTAATCAAACTGTGGGTTCAATGTTAACATCTAAATTAATCAAACTGTGGTTTCAATGCTAACATCTGGCAAGAACAAGTAAGGAATATAATGCATTTTATATATTATATAATAGCAATATTCTCTCTAGACAAGAAGGCAATCGTGTAATATTCAAATTAGTAGACAAGAAGTAGACATCGTAATACCACTTTATTTTACCTCCTTCAGTAAACATCGTAGTAACATTTTATTTTACCTCCTTCAGTAAACATTGTAATACCACTTTATTTTACCTCCTTCAATAAACATCGTAATACCATTTTATTTTACCTCTTTCAGTAAACATCGTAGTAACATTTTATTTTACCTCCTTCAGTAAACATCGTAGTAACATTTTATTTTACCTCCTTCAATAAACATCGTAATACCACTTTATTTTACCTCCTTCAATAAACATCGTAATACCACTTTATTTTACCTCCTTCAATAAACATCGTAATACCACTTTATTTTACCTCCTTCAGTAAACATCGTAGTAACATTTTATTTTACCTCCTTCAGTAAACATCGTAATACCATTTTATTTTACCTCTTTCAGTAAACATTGTAATACCACTTTATTTTACCTCTTTCAGTAAACATTGTAATACCACTTTATTTTACCTCTTTCAGTAAACATCGTAATACCACTTTATTTTACCTCCTTCAGTAAACATCGTAGTAACATTTTATTTTACCTCCTTCAGTAAACATCGTAATACCATTTTATTTTACCTCTTTCGGTAAACATCGTAAAACCACTTTATTGTATCTCCTTCCGTAGACAAATATAGCAGGAATAACAATGTAACTTAGTTACACGACTGATAATATAAGTGGTTAAAGTAAGCAAAATAATAATAATAATCATCACTGATTTGGATAAATATATAAATACAAAATAGAACAGTAAAATATAAATAAATCCTCAAACTCAATACATTAAATACCAAATTGGAAAATAGAGAAAGAGGAAAATACTAAAACAAAAATTACAGGTAGGAAAATGACAAATCAAGATATGAATTATTGTGCAAGAAGGCAAAAGTCATTAAAAAAAGTGAACACAACACTTGTAATAAATATAGTCTAGAGACTAATAACTGTGTAAACAGAAAGTGAACACAACACTTGTAATAAATATAGTCTAGAGACTAATAACTGTGTAAAGAGAAAGTGAACACAACACTTGTAATAAATATAGTCTAGAGACTAATAACTGTGTAAACAGAAAGTGAACACAACACTTGTAATAAATATAGTCTAGAGACTAATAACTGTGTAAACAGAAAGTGAACACAACACTTGTAATAAATATAGTCTAGAGACTAATAACTGTGTAAACAGAAAGTGAAACACTTGTAATAAATATAGTCTAGAGACTAATAACTGTGTAAAGAGGTGTAATGTGGAGGAGAAATACTGAGGTAAAGCAAAATAGACTGTGTAAAGTGATTTAGTAGAAAATAATGTAGAACTAACGCAAAATAGGTTGTGTAAAGTATAAAATAATGGTGAACTAAACAAAACGAACTGTAAAGGGTATAGAGTATAAAATGATGTTGAACTAAAACAAAACGAAGTCAAAAGTGGTATAAAGTAGAAAGTCACATTTGGTTTCCTAAAAGTACACAAAATTGTCTTCATGAGACCAAAATAAAGACAGTGAAAAGATTGTGAGATGCTAGAAACAGTTTTGGCATTCATTTTCCTTACTAATATTAGACCCAGTTTTAAATGGATGATCAAACGAAATAATAAATGTCTGCATATTTACAATTTAGGCAAAAGTATATTTCAGAAGGTGACATAGTCTAAACTCCCAATCTATTAATAAGATTGTGCTGAAGTCTAATTCTAGTCCATTAATAAGGACATACTAAAATCTAATTCTAGTCCATTAATAAGGACATACTAAAATCTAATTCCAGGCCATTAATAAGGATATACTAAAGTCTAATTCCAGGCCATTAATAAGGATATACTAAAGTCTAATTCCAGGCCATTAATAAGGATTTACTAAAGTCTAATTCCAGTCCATTAATAAAGATTACTAAAGTCTAATTCCAGTCCATTAATAAGAATGTAGTAAAGTCTAATTCCAGTCCATTAATAAGAATGTACTAAAGTCTAATCTAGTCCATTAAGAAGAATGCACTAAAAGTCTAATTCCAGTCCATTGATAAAAATGTACTAAAGTCTAATTCCAGTCCATTAATAAGAATGTACTAAAATATGAACAGTAATAATAAAACTTTGTAAACAGAAATAATGTTGGAATTAAAAAGTAAACTATACAATACTGTATTAACAACAAAATATAAATTTTAAATAATCATTAAGGTTTTTCTAAATTAACTGTTCTGAATAATATTATAAATAAATTAGTAATATACAAAATGCAAATACAACATAAATTAAAACTAAATAATGAACAAAATGACCTATCAATGTCACTACTACTACCACCAGCAATGATGATGATGTCGTCGACGATAATGATGATGATGTAAACAATACGTAATGAATATAACAAAAATGGTCTAAATAATACATAAACAAGTGTTAAATGAAATTTAAATAGTCCGAGTTCTTACAGTTTAAATCCTAATTTGCATCAAGATTAATGTCCTTCGCACTTTTTATAGACTGCAGGTGTCACCCACGCTAACATATTGATTAAAGGTAACCTCTGTTTATTAAAGGTACTTTTCTCTATTTATCAAGAAATGACACTGTCCCCGTCCAGCTTCCGCGTCCTCTGTTCAACTTCTTTTCTTGACAACACCCCGCCTCATCAGCATTCACTCCACTCGCTCCGACGTCACGCGCGCGCACAAATTCGTGCTATGTCCAAGGTTCGAGTCCACCCCTAGCGAGGCTCAGTTTCCAGCAGTCAGGCAGCTGCAAAGCGCACGTGCTGTCAACGGTCGATTTTTAATTTTTTTTTTTAGAAGTGACCGAGGCTGGGTCGGAATATGACATATCATAAAAGTGAGTGGAATTTAGGGCGACTGTAACAAAAAGATTGCATTCTGGGAGAAGATCTCACAAAATGACGTCTTTAGCTGCATTTTATTTCTGTCTGTGCATTGTATCACCGACATTTATGACACATCGACATGTCGATCACGACTGGACTGTTTGCCAGAGCGTGTTTTACCTGTCTCTATTCTAGAGTGTGTTTTACCTGTCTCTATTCTAGAGTGTGTTTTACCTGTCTCTATTTTAGAGTGTGTTTTTCCTGTCTCTATTTTAGAGTGTGTTTTACCTGTCTCTATTCTAGAGTGTGTTTTTCCTGTCTCTATTTTAGAGTGTGTTTTTCCTGTCTCTATTTTAGAGTGTGTTTTACCTGTCTCTATTCTAGAGTGTGTTTTTCCTGTCTCTATTTTAGAGTGTGTTTTACCTGTCTCTATTCTAGAGTGTGTTTTACCTGTCTCTATTCTAGAGCGTGTTTTACCTGTCTCTATTCTAGAGTGTGTTTTACCTGCCTTTGTTCTAGAATTTTTTTAAATGATTGCATTCTAGTTTTAACTGACTGTATTCTAGAATATATTGTAGCTATCTGTAGAGTGTGTTTGACCTGTCTGTATTCTAGAATGTTTTAATTGACAATATTCTGGAGAATATTCCAGAGTATTCAAGAGTGTATTTTTACTGTCTGCATTCTTGAGTGTGTTGTAGCTGACTGTATTATAGAATGCGTTTACCTGTCTGCATTTTTGAGTGTGTTGTAGCTGACTGTATTATAGGATGTGTTTACATGACTGCATTCTAGAATGTGTTGAACTGTCTGTATTCTGGAATTTGTTTTAACTGACTGTATTCAAGACTGTGCTTAAACTGACTGTATTCTAGAGTGTGTTTTACCTATTTGTATTATAGAGTTTGTTTTAACTGACTGTCAAAAGTATAGCCCGTTTCTAGCTGCCCAATCTGACCTAAACTTGAAAGTTCATAATTATTTATTGCGGATTGTTCAAATTCATCCAAAACTTAACAGTATGACGTTGCTCATTTCGTGTTGCTTAACTGACCTAAAACTGAAGGTTACAGCGTGTACTTATTTTGTGTTGCTTAACTGACCTAAAACTGAAGGTTATAGCGTGTACTTATTTCGTGTTGCTTAACTGACCTAAAACTGAAGGTTATAGCGTGTGCTCATTTCGTGTTAAACAGTTATTAAACTAAACGTTATTTCGTGCACTCATTTTGTGTTGCCCAAGCTGATCTATATCTAAACGTGACGACGTGTTTATTCCATATTGACAAAATTCATTTCTTGCATCTAAATATACTGTAAAATCTAAATGGATATAATAACGTAGTGTTCATTTTCTGTCGTCCATCTGTTGTTAATAGAAATGCGTTGAAGTACACCTATTTCGTGTTGTTAAAGCATAGTTATTAATGTGTGTCATGAAATATGCTGTTGAAACAATCATAGTTATTAATGTGTGTCATGAAATATGCTGTTGAAACAATCATAGTTATTAATGTGTGTCATGAAATATGCTGTTGAAACAATCATAGTTATTAATGTGTGTCATGAAATATGCTGTTGAAACAATCATAGTTATTAATGTGTGTCATGAAATATGCTGTTGAAACAATCATAGTTATTAATGTGTGTCATAAAATATGCTGTTGAAATAATTAGAGATATCTGTAGGAAAACCATGCATTGCTTTATAACAACGTTGTTGTGTTTCATTATAAATGAAGCGACGAAAGCGTCGACCGAGGAAATTTAACGTTAGATAAGATACACGCTTAATGGAAATATGAGTGACATGAAGAATTTTATGGAAAGAACTCATAAAATGTGGATTTAAGTGAAATATTGTAAGGAAAAGTTAAATTCAGTTTAGCATTGTAGGAGAATTAAAAGATTGTATGGAAATTAAGACTAAGAGTGTTTCTTAAGGAGAATGGTAGTCAGGCCCCTTGTAAAATCAGAATGCTTTAGGAAAACAGAGGTTAACTGAAGTTTTGTAACGTAAATAATAATCCAGGAAAAATAAGATAATTTAAGACTTGGAATTTAAATAACAATTGATAATGTGTTTTACCTGTCTCTATTCTAGAGTGTGTTTTTCCTGTCTCTATTTTAGAGTGTGTTTTACCTGTCTCTATTCTAGAGTGTTTTACCTGTCTCTATTCTAGAGTGTGTTTTTCCTGTCTCTATTTTAGAGTGTGTTAACAAGTTAATAATTTATTTTCAAAAGTAAAGAATAATTAAAAACTGTAAGGTAAACAATAATTAGGTGATATTTGTATAGAAATTAGCAAAGTGCATAATATTGATTGCAATTTTTCATTTAACGGAGTTTTACTGGTACTACATACAGGTCATTAGGTGTATTATATTGTACTTTATACAGTCTTTCGATAATCAATTCTGGTGTTATAAAAGGATTTTTTGGTGTTTGATACAACTGTTGCATATGATGCTAATGTTGCATAAAGGCCTTGTTACAAGATGCGAGTTCTAATATATTAATTAGAGTTTTGTAGTATAAATATTATAATAACAACACGTTCTTTAATACTCACTAGCCGTGACAATAAGTTCTTAATACCCACTAACGGTGACAAGAAGTTCTTAATACCCACTAACGGTGACAATAAGTTCTTAATACCCACTAACGGTGACAAGAAGTTCTTAATACCCACTAGCCGTGACAAGAAGTTCTTAATACTCAATAGCCGTGACAAGAAGTTCTTAATACCCACTAACGGTGACAAGAAGTTCTGTCAAACGGTGTACAGAGAGTGAGTCTCTTCCGAGTACGATCTCTGCGATTATTGGTTTTGAAAAACACAAAAGAAATATTATATCATATTAGGTAATATACACAACAACAAAACTTTCCTCTTAAAGTAAAAATAATAAAGAAAAGTCGTCTACAAATTCGAAGGTAATGATTATAATGATTATTACAGTTGTTTGACAGTAGTGATATGAACACCAGCATTGACATCGCTGATAACTATGCTGGTGATGATAGTGATTCGGTTGTTTTAGAGACAATTTTGATGAATAGAATGAAGACAATTTTGATGAATAGAATGAAGACAATTGATGAATAGAATGAAGACAATTTTGATGAATAGAATGAAGACAATTTGAATAGAATGAAGACAATTGATGAATAGAATGAAGACAATTTTGATGAATAGAATGAAGACAATTGATGAATAGAATGAAGACACTTTTGATGAATAGAATGAAGACAATTGATGAATAGAATGAAGACAATTTTGATGAATAGAATGAAGACAATTGATGAATAGAATGAAGACAATTGATGAATAGAATGAAGACAATTTTGATGAATAGAAAATAAGACCATGTTGATGAATAGAAAATAAGACAATGTTAATGAGCATAATGAAAACAATGTTGATGAACAGAATGAAAACATTTTTTTGATGAAGATATAACGAAGAAATCCTGCATGTCTGGGAACATATTTTTCTTTGAATTGAGTTTGACCGTTTTGACCTTGATGACCGATTACGACCAACTAGCTCTGATGATTCTCAACACCAGTCCCACCCAACCACCTACCCCTGACGTGTACCTCTATTCACGTTGCTTTAGTCTGGCATTAAGACAGCTTGTTCTCACAACAGCGTCAAAGCCTCGCAGTAGCAGAGAAAGATCCCCTAAAGCATCGGTCGCGATTCCGGTTCTCTGAGAAAATGGTTCGCTTTCATGCTTGACACAAAGGGTCGCGATCGGCATAACACATGGCCCTGAATGAACCAAGACAGCCATTGATTGGTGTCGCTTACAAATCACTACTCGCCCATCAAAGTGGATGAGAGAGAAGAAAGATATTTCGTCTGAGAGAAAAATTGGCCAGGCACTAGGGAAACAATTTAGGAACAAGCAGAAAGATGTCGACCTCTCTTCTTAATGGCAGAGAACAAAATGGAGGAGAAATGAGCGACGCTTTCGGTGGAGGGAAGGGTGTTAGGGGGGAGTGTCTTATAAAAGTCATGGATGGCGCTAAACTGTGCATGGTAATGGTAGGGTGGGGAGTGGGCAGGGAGGCCGTTTCAAGAGCGCTCTAGTGGGGGTGGTGGCGGTGCTGATATTCCGCCCTGGACTCCGATTGTCCGCAACGACGGCCATAATTCCTGTCGTTTTGGACACGTTTGCTCGATGCATGCAGCTGAATAATTTCCGACAATCGATCAGATATGAAAAGTCGAGAAATAGTTTGAGTATTGTTGTAATAGCGTTTTAAGTTCTACCCGATATGAAAAGCTGAGGGAGAGATAGTTTCAGTATAGTTGTATTAATGTTTAAATTCTACTCTAAATGAAAAGTAAAGAGATAGTTTTAGTATAGCTGTATTAATGTTTAAATTCTACTCTAAATGAAAAGTAAAGAGATAGTTTTAGTATAGCTGTAATGTGTTTAAGTTTTACGCGATATGAAAGATAATTTCAGTATAGTTGTAAAAGCGTTTAGGTTTTACCCGATATAAAAAGCAGAGAGACAGTATAGTTGTATTAAAGTTTAGGCCATACCCGAAATTTGTAGGATAATTGTACAAGTGTTCGTCTTGAACGAATGCAATTATAGAGCAAAAACCATAACATTAAAAAACAAAAAAGGAAACAAACATTGAAGAGGATTATCTCACTGTGTTAATTTACAACCATTACTACCTCAATAATAATGATGACGAATAATAAAGCCGATTGTTAATTACATGAAAATCTCGACATGCTCCCCAATAGTAATGGCGGTGACTAGATAACATTGCTCGTTCCTCTCATACAAAGCTCAAAATACTCAATAATAATAATGATGGTGATTAGATAAAGCCGTTTATTCCCCTCATACAAAGCTCGAAATGCTCCTCGATAATTTAGTACGGATAAGTTGTAAGGTTACAACAAAAACTACTTGTACGCATAAGAATATTAAACTAACAAAAACTATATGTGCCATAAAAAGTTAAACTAACAAAAACTATATGTGCACATAAAAAGTTAAACTAACAAAACTATATGTGCACATAAGAAAATTAAAGTAACATAACAAATCACAACAGGGTAAAACCTCATTAAAAATTACAATATAAAAAAGCAAGTAAATGTTATTAAGGAACAAATAAAATATGATTGAAAACTATAAAGTTCGAAAAGACTAGGACACAAGAAATCACTAATCGTGATGACGAATATATTTCGAAACAGCATGATGCCTCTAGTTGGCTCACTGCATTTTCTGGGCAAGAAGTGTTAATGTTCAGATGTTGCATGAAGATGATATAGATAAGATAATGATGAAGACAGATGTAAAAATTAAAGATGATAACGATGGTGATGATGACGATAACGGAAATAATGAATTAAATTTGGGATAGACTTTAGTGGCGAGGAAATATGTTAGATGACCCTGATGATAATGACATTTAGGGATATGATGATAATGATGGCGATAAAATGTGGGATAAAAGCTGATGACGATTATGATAAAATGTAAGATGATCATGATAATAATGATAACGGTGTATATATTTGTTATAATAAAACTTAAGTCAGGTCATTATGATGATGAGGGTAGGGATAGATATTATCGTTGATATTTTGAGTGAATGACGAGGATTAGTGAAATATGGGGTAGACAAAGAATACAAATTTTAGGCAAAAATGATTATATTAATATACGTGATATTTTATTTGATGTAACAACTGATGATTTGGGATTGTTGATATTTGATGTGGATGTTGATATTTGGTGTGGATGTTGATTTTTGGTGTAGATGTTGATAATTGGGGCTGATGCTGATATTTGGGACTGATGTTGATATTTGATGTCAATATTTGGGGTTGATGTTGATATCTGAGGTTGATGTTGATATTTGGGGCTGATGTTAAAATTTGGTGTCGATGTTGATATTTGGTGTTGATGTTGATATTTTAAGTTGACGATGATATTTCGGGTTGACGTTGATATTTGGTGTTGGTCTTGATATTTGGGGTTGATGTTGATATTTGGAGTAGACTTTGATATTTGGGGTTGATGTTGATATTTGGAATTGATGTTGATACTTAGATTAGATATTGATATTGGGGCTGATGTTGATAATTGGAAGAGATGTAGATGTCTGGGGTTCATGTTGATATTTAGGATTGAATTTGATAATTGGTGATATTTGGGGTATTTGTTGATATTTGGAGTATATTTTATATTTGGGGTTCATCTTGATATTACAGATTGATGCTGATAATTTGGACTGATGTTGATGTTCGGGGTTGATGTTAATATTTGGGGTGCATGCTGAATATATATGGAAATGATAATAGGGTTTATGAGGAAAAGTGCAACGCTTCATTAGGCGATATTTTCTTCTATAGATATAGAAATAGATTTAACATATTTCACAAGAAATAGATTTAACATATTTCACAAGAAATAGATTTAACATATTTCACCAGAAATAGATTTAAAATATTTCACCAGAAATAGATTTAACATATTTCACTAGAAATAGATTTAACATGTTTCACTAGAAATAGACTTAACATGTTTCACTGAAATAGATTTAACATTATTTCACAAGTATTAATTTCAAATCAAATTGTCAAATTGTCACCGCTATGTTGTGTTATTGTTTTGGATATTTTAATACTGAAATAGGCGTTATTGTCATTGACAGAGTTAAAATGTTTTCAGTGTATATTACACCTTTGAAAACTTCTATAGTTTCTACTCATATTGCAAAATTGTCACCGCAACGTTCTATGTGTTTTGTTGTCTTTTTACTAATGAAATAGGCGTCATTTTCATTGACTGAGTTAAAAGGTTTTCCAATATATATTAATTAAAGCTTTAAACTCTTCTACAATTAAATCCTGTCTCTTAGTTATTGTTGTCTAATGTCTTTTTCCTTGGAGACGAAGAGTCATGGACGGAAAATGAACAGGTATTTATTATTTTTCTTTATAGAAATATTGATATACCCACAAACAGAAGTATATGCAGTTCGTACTTTGCATATGTGTGGAGGTATACATCACCCCACTAAACAAAAGCATAAAAAAGAAAATTTGAACTCAATAGCCAAAAATAGATACAGCATCTTTGGACGTTGTTTGAAAGTCCGGAATCCAGATGATAAAGAAACCCATTTTTAACATGTTTGAAAGTCCACATGAAAGGAAGCCCATCACTTAACATGCTTGAAAGTCCAGATGATAAAGAAAACCATCACTTAACATGCTTGAAAGTCCAGATGATAAACAAACCCATCACGTAACATGTTTGAAAGTCCAGATGATAAAGAAAACCATCACTTAACATGTTTGAAAGTCCAGATGATAAAGAAAACCATCACTTAACATGTTTGAAAGTCCAGATGATAACGAAACCCATCACTTAACATGTTTGAAAGTCCAGATGATAAAGAAACCCATCACTTAACATGTTGAAAGTCCAGATGGTAAAGAAACCCATCACTTAACATACGTGAAAGTCCAAGTGATAAAGAAACCCATCTCTTAACATGTTTGAAAGTCCAGATGGCGAATATCCCAACCGTAAAGTGTTAAAATTCCATTTAGTAAAGAAAAATATCTCACGGTGTTAGAAAATCCAGGTGATGACCCCCCCCCCCCATCTCTTAATGTCCCATAAAGCCCTTTAGTGAAAAACCCATCTGTTTATTTGTTACTAGCGTATTTGACGGATAACTCTATCATTTCTTAATTAATTACGTAGGTACATATACAAATAGGTAAACCCCCTTCCCACATTCTTCGCGTCGTACATCCTATGTAAACCCTTGTCCCACTTTCGTCGGGACAAACCCACTCGCAAAATAAGCGCAGTGTTACGATCACGCTTGCAGATAAATATTATTACAGCTGTGTTATTTTTAGCTGTCGATTATGTCAGACATTACAGCTGTGTTATTTTTAGCTGTCGATTATTATTGACATTTCAGGTGTTATTTCTAGCTGTTACCTATTACTGACATTATTGCTGTGTTAATTTTAGCTATCGATTATTACTGATATTACAGCTGTGTTATTTTTAGTTGTCGATTATTAGTCGATATATATATATATTATTGACATTACAGCTGAGTCATTTTAGCTGTCGATTATTTTTGACATTACAGCTGTGTTATTTTTAGTTGTCGATTATTCAAACTTTCCACACTTCGGAGGTATTAGATGACTTTGGAAATCACTTGTTCTTGATCGATTTGATTGATTTCTGCTTACTGTTCGTTTATTTCGCGATTGGTCATTTCCCCTTAATGCCATTTTAACGTCTTGACTTTGACTACTTACATCAGTAACACGAACAAATTACAGATCCATAAAGACCACACAAAGCAAACAAAATCCCGAAAATAAACAAATCTGAAAATCCCTTTTCTCTTTGTTGGAGCTGTTTCTTTTCTCTATTCTGATATTAGACAATTCACAGATAAAAACGGTAATGTTCTGATATTAGACAATTCACAGATAAAAACGGTAATGTTCTGATATTAGACAATTCACAGATAAAAACGGTAATGTTCTGATATTAGACAATTCACGGATAAAAACGGCAATGTTCTATAGAGTATGTTTAGAGTTTAATAGTTAACAATGGTTATTTTAGCAACATTTAAATGATATATGCCTTTTATTAATGAATGATATGTATGAATGAATGTATTGCTTTTATTTACATAATGCATATTGAAATTTAAAGATTTTACTTTTAAAAAATGCGATTTTTTGACTTCACGTGGCCACAAAAACACTTTATTTCTATTAAAAATATAAACATATTCCTACATTTTAATTTTTAAAAATGTTTATAACACAGAAATGTGTAACACATAGTGTTCAACATAAATATAATTATAATTGTAAAGACATTACAAATAAATAACTGTACGAAACGCCGACAATCAACTGGTTAAATGTTACTACTACAAGAAGGCCTTAAAGCCCATTTTGTTCTAATGCAAAAAGGAGACCTTAAAGTAAATATTAACAGAGCAGCCGTTGACTCTCATTCTCGTTGAATTAGGAGAATATTTTTCACTCCAATCTAGAAGTCTTATTTTGCATCTACTTTTCTTCCCCTAAAGTAAAGAGATCTTTAAGGCTTTTTGATTACAACAGGAAATCTAGAAGGTCGTTTTCATTACGAGAAAGCCTTTAAATCTTTTTAACATTACGAGTGAAGCCTTTTCATACTGCCCAATAATAATGATTTATGATTTTCTTCTTGCAGAGGGAAGTTATGATGCCTTCTATACTATTAATATGGATATAAATAAACCCTGTGCACCACAATAGAGGGACCGTTGTTCATGTACTAAAATAGAGAAATCATTGAACATGTACTAAGCTTGAGAAATAACTGAACAAGATGCACTACGCTTGGGAAATCATTGAACCTGATATAATACGCTTTAGAAATCATTGAACATGTACTTAAAATAGAGAAATCATTGAACGTATTGTACTGAAATAGAAAAATCATTGAACATATTATAATACGCTAGATAACTCACTGAAAGTTGTAATACGGTAGAGAAATAATTAAACATGAACTAAAATAGGGAAAGTGAACATGAACTCAAATAGGGGAATCATTGAACATGAACTAAAATAGGGAAATCATTGAATATGTTGTACTAAAATAGAGACACCATTGAACCTTGTGCACTAAAAAGAGATATCAGTAAACGAAGTGCTCCACAAAAGTGATTCCTTTATGTCTTTCGACATTAATACTGAGACCTTTCACTTTATGTCTGTACAGAGAGAGGTTTCTTGTACTACACTAAAGTCTCCTTAGTCTTGTATGGATGCACAGTGTGTGTGTGTGTGTGAGAGAGAGAGAGAGGTTTCTTGCACTACACTAAAGTCTCCTTTGTCTTGTATGGATGCACACACACACACACACACACACACACACACACACACACACACAGAGGAGAGGTTTCTTGTGCTACACTAAAGTCTCCTTTGTCCTTATTTCTGTACAGAGAGAGGTTTCATGTACTATACTAAAGTCTCCTTTGTGTTTATGGATCCAGTACAAGGTCTTCTAAGCTCTATTTTTCAAGAGAGAGAGTATGCTATTTATCGTGGTAACTAACTGACTCTATGGCTCCTGAGCAATCGCCGATGTTCTGATGCTGTTGATGTTGTCGATCAGAGGTTTGAAGGACGTGTATTTGTGGCCTAGGGGTGGGCGCTGCCAATGGATGCACTGGGCTGGGCTGAGGTGGGAGCAGGGATGGTAGCAAATGTGGTGCGCTGGAATGGCCACGTCTCATGATGTTCGTGGTGAATTATGTTGTCTGCTGACTCCAGGTCTTTCTCATTTTGTGCTTCATCTTGACAAATTACTCGCTGTCTCATCACGACTAGATTCTCCTTGGGTTTTCCCCCTTTTATTTCTGCATCCTTCCTGTCTCAATCCTTTATAATTTATACTTTTTTTATATCTTGCATTGATCTAATATTGTCAAATAATCTCTCTCTCTCTCTCTCTCTCTCTCTCTCTCTCTATCTGTCTATCTATCTATCTATCTATCTATCTATCTATCTATCTATCTATCTATCTATCTATCTATCTATCTATCTATCTATCTATCTATCTATCTATCTATCTATCTATCTATCTATCTTACAGTTAGTACTGGAACAATAAATTTTTGTTGTATAGTAATGGATAAAATTAGAGAGATCTTTATTATTTAAGTAATATACTGCATATATCATAGAATCGAAGTTTGTATTTATTATAAAATTAAATTACTAATTATATCATAGAAATAGAGTTTGTATTTATTATGTAAGTAGTATACTCAATATATCAAATAAGTAGAGGTTGTTTTCAATATGTACGTAATATACATATAAACACATGTAGATAATAGAAATAGAGGATTATTCATTATATAAGTGATACACTAAATATTTCATAGCAATAGCGGTTGTATTTATAACTATCAATAGTAGTTAGTATAGTAAAGATATCTAACAATAGAAGTTTGAATGTAAATTCAACCTGTTCGTTAAATATATAAAAGCAACAGAAGTTTATCTTGCAGTAATGTATATTAACATTAGGAGTTGTAGCATAGTCTCTCTCTCTCTCTCTCTCTCTCTCTCTCTCTCTCTCTCTCTCTATATATATATATATATATATGTGTGTGTGTGTGTGTGTGTTAATAAACATTTATGTTACAGAAAATGTATTAAGCAATGGAAATTGATCCTATAGTAAATGTATATTAGCAATAGAAGTTTATCATAGAGTAAATGTATAATAGTAATACAGGTTTATTCTATATAAACTAGAAAGAGGAGCTTATCCTATAGTAAATGTATGTTAGCAAAAGAAATTTTATCCTGTAGTAAAGTGTATGTTAACAATAGAAGTTTATACTATAGTAAATGTATATTAGCAATAGAAGTTTTATCCTATAGTAAATGTTTGTTAGCAATAGAAGTTTATTGTATAGTAAAAGTATATTAGCAATAGAAGTTTATTCTATAGAAAAATAATGTATGTTAGCAATAGAAGTTTATTCTATAGTAAATGTATGTTAGCAATAGAAGTTTATTCTATAGTAAATGTATGTTAGCAATAGAAGTTTATTATATAGTAAATGTATATTAGCAATAGAAGTTTATTGTATAGTAAATGTATATTAGCAATAGAAGTTTATTGTCTAGTAAATGTATATTAGCAATATAAGTTTTATCCTATAGTATGTGCACACTAGAGTCTTCTCTTTCATTTGTTAAATATAGCTTTGTGTCCGTATGTTTACGTATGTGCGAATATGCGTGATGTGATGTATGTGTGTCTTTGTAGTTATATCTCGTTTTATTGTGTGTATATTCCTATGATTGCGTGTTGTATGTTGGTAGAATATGTACATTACTATAACTGTGTGCTTTTGTAGTATGAGTACATATATGTAGACATTTCTATTGTTCATCGTGTTATCGTAATGATTAGTATTTTGTATGTTTATGTGTGTGGTTGTGTGTGTGTGTGTGTGTGGTTGTGTATGTGTGTGTTTGTGTGTGTGTGTGTGTGTTTGTTTGTGTGTGTGTGTTTGTGTGTGTGTGTGTTTGTGTGTGTGTGTGTGTGTGTGTGTGTGAGAGAGAGAGAGAGAGAGAGAGAGAGAGAGAGAGAGAGAGAGAGAGTGACTATTTGTAAGTTTTGAAGAGAAATGATGTGTGTACGCAATATCTCGTTATATTTAAAAAAATAAAGTTCATGATGTGTATGCCTTCCGAATGCGTGCATACGTACATGTCTTTGTATATCAGTGTGGCAATGGTGCGTGTGACCGTGCTGTTTATTGTAGAATCAATAGCTGAAGTGGTCGGGTAAATATACCCGCTTCTCCCCCCCGAGCCTTATTTTCGTACGGCTTGCAGAGTACACGGAGAGAGAAATTCAAACAAAACTCTCATATTTTACTGGGCCCGGGCAAGCAGTCAGTTTGTTTAGGGTATCAGCGCTTTGGGGGACATGTTGGCATCTGAGACGCACACTTTTAGTTGGGCCGAGATTTGCCAGGCCATACAGTCTGTCTCGAGTCAGTCTTACTGGAGTAAAGCATTGTCGCTCTCTCTCTACTCTACGAAAGTTTTTTTAATTATTATTTTTATCTTCACTGTCTTCAAACGATTTCACAGTCAAATTGCTATGGAATTTCTTCTGCTACTGAGATGTATGGAATTACAATGCAGATGACTAAGTCCTACTTCTCCGAGGTAAAGCGAGTAGCGAAAAAGCCAGAACGTAGATGATAAGGTAGGTGAGTTTAATCCTAGATTGCGCTACATAAAACTCAATCCTAGTTTGTTTGCTGCTATATTTGTCCAATTACTCGTGCTTCTGTGTCGTTTGGATATAATATCAATTCCTCCATGTCTTCCCCAATAACTTGACTGCTCAAGCAAATAACAATAAACGAATTTCATTTTATATAAATTTGGAAACAGAATACGCAAATAAATTACGTATATGTGCGTAATGATTGCATGTTTTCTAAAGTTATTGCTCTTACACAAGACTTTTGTCATGACTGGCACTGCTCGGACACTGCCAGCGAACTAAAAGTTATATTTTCTGTTTGACACGACTGCCATTTAACTAAATAGAATTGCTTGTGACTGACACCACTGTCATTCAACTAAAAGTTATTGCTTGTTTATGGCACGACTGTCATTTAACAATATGTTATTCCTTGTAACTGACACGACCGCTATTTAACTATATAGCATTGCTTGTGTATGACACGACTGCTATAACTAAAAAGTTATTGTTTGTAACTGACAGATTGCAATTTAACTAAAACTTATTTTTGTGTATGGCATGATTGCCCTTTATTACTGCTAAGGGAATGTCATGCTAGGTTTGTCATTAATATTTCTGCTATGTCAAAGACAAGATTGTTGGATTGTGGTTGATATTACTGCTATGAGAATGACATGACTTCTTTTAGACTAAAATTAATGTCTCGCGAATGACATGCTTGTCCTATTCTGATATGACTGCTTTGTGACTACCAATACTGCCCTAAGATTACCAATACTGCCCTAAGACTGCCCATACTGCCCTAAGACTGCCCATACTGCCCTAAGACTACCAATACTGCCCTATGACTACCAATACTGCCCATACTGCCCTAAGACTACCAATACTGCCCTAGGACTACCAATATTGCCCATACTGCCCTAAGACTACCAATACTGCCCTATGACTACCAGTACTGCCCATACTGCCCTAAGACTACCAATACTGTCCTAAGACTACCAATACTGCCCTAAGACTGCCCATACTGCCCTAAGACTGCCAATACTGCCCTAAGACTGCCCTAAGACTACCAATACTGCCCTAAGACTACCAATACTGCTCTAAGACTGCCCGTACTGCCCTAAGACTGCCCATACTGCCCTAAGCCTTCAAATGCTGCCATAAGACTATCAATACTGGTCTGTGACTGCCAATACTGTCCTATGAATTCCGATACTGCACTAAGAATGCAAATACTGCTATGTGACTACAAATACTGTTCTGTGGCTGTAAAACTACCTTCTGACTGCCAATACTACCTTATTACTACCATGACTTCCCTGTGATTGACAAGACTGCTATCTGATTGACTTCATTGTGAGTGACATGACCGTTATGTGATTGTCATGACTGCCATGTGATTGACATGGCTGGTATGTGATTGACATGACTGGTGTGTAATTTACTTGACTTCTATGTGATTGACATGACTGCTATGTCATTAACGTTACTGCTCTTTATATATATAAGAGAGTTTAGATGACTAATGTTTATATGATTGCAAATTTTTATATGACTGAAAAATCTTTATAAGAATGTCAAGTTTTTATATGAGACAATTATTTATATGACTGACAATCATTTGTAGATTAACAGTTGTTTTTGTTTTTACTAGCGAGTGTTTATATGACTCGCAAGTATTTATAAAATCGACAAATGTTCATGTGATTGACAAATATTTATATGAATAACAAATGTTTATATGACTGAAAAATATTTATATGAATAACAAGTGTTTATATGACTGAAAAGAATGTGTATGAAATTTCTGTACACATATAGCCCCAAGTATGACATTCATTAAAGTAGTATTTCCTAGCTTAGAGAGATATTTTGTAAGTATCACATTCATTAAAGTAGTATTTCCGTGCTTAGGGAGATATTTTGTAAGTATGACATTCATTAAAGTAGTATTTCCGTGCTTAGAGAGATATTTTGTAAGTATGACATTCA
Organism: Sinotaia quadrata; assembly: GCA_028829895.1. Lineage (NCBI taxonomy): Eukaryota > Metazoa > Mollusca > Gastropoda > Architaenioglossa > Viviparidae > Sinotaia > Sinotaia quadrata. Next base: position 61,059,620 of record CM054177.1, on the reverse strand, counting down.
TTAAAGTAGTATTTCCTTGCTTAGAGAGATATTTTGTAAGTATGACATTCATTAAAGTAGTATTTCCTTGCTTAGAGAGATATTTTGCTAGTATGACTTTCATTAAAAGAGTATTTTATGACTTTCATTAAAAGAGTATGCAATGAGAGATGTTTTTTTAACCTTGACATTCATTAAATATGTATTTCTGAAGTATACTGAAGTATGACATCTTTAATAAAACTAGTATTTCCGAGTTCAGAGAGATATACTGTAGTATGGCTTCCTTAAAACTAGTATTTCCAGATTCAGAGAGATGTATATGAAAAATTATATTAATTACAGTAGCATTTCATGGTTTAATGAGTCATTTCTTATTAATTCCTGACAAAAACATAATACTGCTTCATTCTTAGAGTTGCAATGCCAATATTTACATTCCTTACTAAAGTAATATTTCTTAGTTCATAGAGTTTTACTGTATGCATGCCAGTCATTCACTTATTAAGTCAGTTCAGTGCTGTATGCATGCCAGTCATTCATTTATTAAGTCTGTGTTCAGTACTGAATGCATGTCACTCATTCAAGAATAAACCTGAGTTAATGAGTTCTACGCCATAAAACGCCTTTACTAAAGTAACATTTCAAGGTTAGAGGAATTTTACTTTAATAAAATAGTGGTAATATAGAAGGAACAGTTCAAGTTTAATAGCATTAATGCTAATAGGAAAATTTCAAGGTTAAAAAATTCTACTGGAATAATTGCTAAAGTAGAAGTAATATTTTCAATATTAACTGATTCTACTGGAACAATTGATAAAATAAAATATTTCAATAGTAACTGAATTCTACTGGAATAATTGCTATTGGAGAAGTAATATTTTCAAGATTAACTGAATTCTTGGAACAATTGCTAAAGTATAAGTAATATTTCAAGATTAACTGAATTCTACTGGAACAATTGATAAAGTATAAGTAATATTTTCAAGCTTAACTGAATTCTACTGGAATAATTGCGATAGAAGTAATATATTTCATGAGGAGCTACAACTGGTGAGGTCATACGAACGTTTTATGATTGATATATTTGACTGTATGAAATACATTTCTAAAGTAATATTTTCTTGTTCATAAATTTGTACTGTGTGTTTGGCACTCCTTTATGTATATTCATGTACATTCCTGTATATTTTTAATGGCTCTTAGAGCAGTACTTTATGTATATTCACGGCTTTAGAGTGCACTTCCTATATATACATAGATCTAGAGTGGCACTTCCTGTATATACATGGATCTAGAGTGGCACTTCCTATATATACATGGATCTAGAGTGGCACTTCTTGTATATACATGGATCTAGAATGGCACTTCTTCTTTATAATGGATCTAGAGTGACACTTCCTGTATATATATGGATCTAGAGTGGCACTTCCTGTATATACATGGATTTAGAGTGGCACTTCCTGTATGTACATAGATCTAGAGTTGCACTTCCTGTATATACCTGGATATAGAGTGGCACTTCTTCTTTATAATGGATCTAGAGTGGCACTTCCTGTATGTACATAGATCTAGACTCTAGAGTGTCACTTCCTGTATATACCTGGATCTAGAGTGGCACTTCTCTTTATAATGGATCTAGAGTGGCACTTCCTGTATATACATGGTTCTTAGTGTAGTACTTTTTGTATGATATTATTTATTCTATTAAAGCAATATTTTTTTTTTGTTTATGGCAGTTCTATGTCGTTATAATAAGTAAAACAAAGTGTATATATTACTATTGTGATTTAAAATTTATTAATATTTAGTCCTGACTGTTAAAACCAGTTTACATATCATGTCTATCTTTTACATGTGTATGTGTGTGTTTATATATTTGTGTGAGTTCGTGTGTAAGCCTGTGTGCATTTGTGTATATGTCAGTGTGTGTGCATGTATTCCAAAATTCAGACTACCGTTAGGATCTATTATTACCAGTGACAAGCTATATTTAGACATTATTTGTCTTTTATTAAATAATTATATATTGAATATTTGCTATTATTTTTGACTACCTGTTAGTAGTGTATTATTAGTTTATTTACTCTAGTGGCAAGATTTAATGGTCTACTGTCACTTAAAAAATAGTTTGTCTTACTAATGATAAGTTTTAGTAGGGTCATCTTAACCAAAAGTACACTTCCTATACATAACACTAGTATTTATTTAATAGTGATTTTAAACACTTCTGTTATTTGTGCCTAGTGTATTTGAAAATGAATTTAATCGACACTTCCATTACAAGTGACTAGTATTGTCTTTAATAGTTATTTTAATAACACTTCCATTACTTTTGACTAGTATTGTGTTTAATAGTTATTTTAAACAACACTTCCATTACTTTTGACTAGTATAAATAAATATTTTAAAGTGATTGGATATATTATCATTACTAGTGGCTATTTTAATAGTATTATGTGACTACATATATTACCATAAATAGTTGGTTAGTTTTATAGATTAAAAGATCTTTCTGAATAATTTCTTCACCAAAGGCTAGTTGGTGGTTTTTTAAATTGAGTTTATAAATATTTTCGTCATTCTATATTATTTTTAATAAATTGAATATAATTGTTGAGATGGTTATAGCCAAGAGTGTAATGTGATTTTGCATATACATTCATTACAGATGGCTATTGTCAAGAGTGTAATGTGACTTTACATATACATTCTTTACTAATTGCTTCTCTTTGTGGTTTCATCGATGCCTAAAGTATCTGATCTAATACACGAGAAACCTAGAAGCTTACGTTCGTCATCAGATTATGCCTTGACGTCATTCGAAAGTATACCTCATACAGTTACTATTCATTTGATTATGATTGATGAGGGTTAATCTATCTGGAAAATGATGCCCTTTGAAATTGAAACACAAAGAGAAATAGTAATTTCCAAGAGACCCCTAAAATCACATTTTGTCATTAGTAAGAATAGTTTGACTTTTCAGCGTCATTTTTCGTTCAAACTGTGCATCTGTAAATTCGTTGTATTTATTATTAACTTTTGTGGTTACAGTTATTTGTTATACAGGTTTTCAAAAAGAAACGCAATACATAGGCAAATTGGGTTTATCAGTAAATTACAAAAATTGTTGAATGTGCTTTCATCATGCTGTGGACATAAAGGCATTCAATGAAACATTATCCGATACATTTCTCAAAGTTTGATTTTATGTTTCAATATTAATAATTATAATTTCAATATCACGTGCATAAATATAACCTTGAGTTTTGATCACCCGACATAACAGCAATCCACATACGAATTCATTTGTAACCTTGAGTTTTCTTAATGTCAGAAATTTGTATAAAGAACTTGTGCATTTTTTGTGTTGTAATGCGCTTAGAACTTTCATAAGATTAAGCATATTATTAAATAATAATCATCTAATCATCATCATCAACACCGTCGTCGTCGTCATCATCGATGTCGGACTTGAAACTTCTTAGGAACTTAATATTTCTTAAATCTCTTTTAAAGTCACTTGGAATTATCGATTACGTTAAATTGTGTGAGCAATTATAGTTGTTGCAGTTAAAGATGTGAGTAATTGTAGTTGTTGCAATTGAAGATGTGGGTAATTGTAATTGTTGCAGTTGAAATTGTGAGCAATTATAGTTGAGTTATTACTTGACCACCCTATATTTCTGCTAGCTATCTATCTTTTAAACGCGTGCAAAATCTTTTGCGTTTGACCAAATGACACTTGACATTTATGTTGGACCAAATGAAACTTTACGTTTGTGTTTAATAAGACAATAAGTGAAGCATACATTTATGTTGGACCAAATGACACTTTACGTTTGTGTTTAATAAGACAGTAAGTGAAGCATACATTTATGTTGGACCAAATGACACTTTACATTTGTGTTTAATAAGACAGTAAGTGAAGCATACATTTTCTAGATTAATTGGTTATTTGCTTTTAAAATTGTCACATTTTCATCTTATATGTTATTGAAATCGTTGAGAGATGATATGGTTCTATTGATTTCTTCCCCGGATCATCATTAATTTGATGACTATCCTCATCAAAACTGTTATCCTATCAATAATAAACCAATATCAAAATTATATTTATAACTTTCATGCTTAGAGTCATCGTCAAGAATACATCTTCATTATCAGGATTACATTTTACTGTAATCAACAGTCATCATCTTCATTGTCAGGATTACATTTTACTGTAATCAACAGTCATCATTTTCATTATCAGGATTACATTTTACTGTAATCAACAGTCATCATCTTCATTGTCAGGATTACATTTTACTGTAATCAACAGTCATCATTTTCATTATCAGGATTACATTTACTGTAATCAACAGTCATTATCTTCATTGTCAGGATTACATTTTACTGTAATCAACAGTCATCATTTTCATTATCAGGATTACATTTTACTGTAATCAACAGTCATTATTTTCATTATCAGGATTACATTTTACTGTAATCAAAAATCATCATTTTCAATAAAGTCTCATAAGTTTCAATAATGCTTTAAAAAGCAGTCATATTGTGAAGAATACATAAATCATAATCAGTTTCATGAATGGTTTTAGTCCTAAAAATAGATTTTTATGTATGTGTGTGTACGTATTTTTATAAAATTAATTATGATGATATATAATAGTCATCGAAATCGGTAAATCAATCATCAATGTATTCAATAATCGTCATTCTCGGGAACATAACAATCAAAATCAACAATACTGCTATAATTATTAATATAACAACTATTATTCGATAAAACATTATTATCATGAAAATAGAAATAGTTGTAATCAATAATGCCATCAGTGTCAAGAGGACTGTTACCACTATAGAATACTGTTACATTAAACAACCATCAGTATTAGTAACACCTCCATAATTATTAATCTCAGAATTACTATTATATTCATTATTTTCATCATTGTCAAGACAATTTATTACATATTCATGATTATTGAAAGTATTATATCAGCACTCTCAAGAATACAATGTCATTATCAAGACAATTTATTACATATTCATGATTATTGAAAGTATTATATCAGCACTCTCAAGAATACAGTGTCACTATCAACAATAAATTCTTGATTATCAAGTACAAAGATTCATTATATTTATATTGTATTATATTATTATTATCAAGAATGTAGTCAGCATTAAACATCATTCTTTTCATTAACATTGTTATCATTTTTACTTGAGCAGTCCTGCTTATTGTGAAATCAGGCATATGTGTTAATGATGCAAGCATCGTAATATCGATTTATTATTATAATAATAGACAAATAAATAATCAGTTTATAGAATTCAATCAATATTATAGATTAACAATTCACCAATATGGAGAATGCAATTATTATAGAAACAGTGTCATCAGTGTGTAGAATTTCAGCCAACACTATACAAAATCAAGTCAATATTATGTGTATTCATGACTATCTCCTGTACTATCAATATTATGTGTATTCATGACTATCTCCTGTACTATCAATATTATGTGTATTCATGACTATCTCCTGTACTATCAATATTATGTGTATTCATGATTATCTCCTATACTATCAATATTATGTGTATACATGATTATCTCCTATACTATCAATATTATGTGCAACTCATTCATCATATTAATAATGTAAATATCCACAATAGCATCATAGCATATTATTAATATATAATATTACAGACATCATTATCAGAAATAAAATCATCAGTATTAACAATTCTGTCTTCATTGTCAACAATATCATCAAGGCCATTAATATATGTAATGTTACCCATCCATCCATCCATTGCTCTATCCACCGATCCATCTGTTTGTCTCTCTGTCTGCTGCCTACCCATCTATGTATGAGTCTATCTATCTATCTATCTATCTATCTATCTATCTATCTATCTATCTATCTATCTATCTATCTATCTATCTATCTATCTATCTATCTATCTATCTATCTATCTATCTATCTATCTATCTATCTATCTATCTATCCATCCATTATTCCATCCATCCATCCATTTATCCATCTGTCTATCTATCAATCTATCTATCTATCTATCTATCTATCTATCTATCTATCTATCTATCTATCTATCTATCTATCTATCTATCTATCTTCTGTCCGCCAGTTAGTATGCCTATTTCTCTTTGCATATTTATGTCTGTTTATTTCTTAGTCCATTTGTTTCTCTGTCTCCCCTTTATCTTTTTGTTTCTTCTCTGGTGAGAGAAAAGTGTATTTTATGAGTCTTGAAAGGGGTATTGGCCAATGTTAAGTGCTTGTAATAAACTTTCCAAAGATTAACTTGAGATACGGGTTTACAAATTATAACTACAAACCCCTACACCCACTTCTCTCTCTTATCAAAATCCGGGGCCTTTATATCTCTCTCAAAATTCATTCTCTTAACAAAAATTTTGCCTTCCTTCCATACCTAATATGGTTTCTATCTAAAGGCAATAGAAAGTTGGGAAAGCTTGTTAACGTGAAAACCAATCTCGTAAAATGAATTATTTCCCCTGAAGGCAGCGGAAACAGATCCATACAACGCAACCAGGGCGCGCCACCATCGATAGACGAATCCGGAATCCGGAGCCTCGGATTTTTCGTTAAGGGGGATGTTTCGCATTGCAAAACCGTGCATCCATTGAGCTTAATCTAATTCACCATCCAATGCGTTATGCAGATTCGTGGCGCGGAAATCATTGCCATCGTGATGGTGGGTGCAGTTGGCTCGTGTTTGCAGAGGGCCAATCACTATTTGCTCTGTCTCGGCCTCGCCCTGGTCCATGTTCTCTGACACGGTCTGGCTTCGGGCTTCCACGAGTCACGCGCACTACACGGAATTTAATATCAAGCGTACTGAATCTCAAGTTTGTAACCGTATGTAATTACAGTGCAACTGATATAAATGTGAAATTGTACGTAAATTACAATGCAGCCGAAAGAAATGCGGATTATATAACTGGCTTGCGATTGAAAGAAATGAGAAATGAATATAATCAATGAATGAATTGAGCAACTATACAATTTGCGAAAGATTTTGAAGCACACAATATTTTCTTTGCATTCTGTGAAGTTAAGGAAAAGTATTGGAAATACTAATAAGGGCTAAGGCTAGAGTACTGGAATGTGTTCAGGTTAGAGTACTGGAAAGGATTATGGCTAGAGTACTGGGAAGTGATCAGGTTAGAGTACTGGAAAGTGTTCAGGTTAGAAGGGGTTATGGCTAGAGTACTGGAAAGGATTATGGCTAGAGTACTAGAAAGGATTATGGCTAGAGTACTGGAAAGTGTTGAGGCTAGAGTACTGGAAAGGGTTATGGCTAGAGTAATAAAAAGTGTTCAAGCTAGATACTGGAAAGTGTTCAGGCTAGAGTACTGGAAAGGACTATGGCTGGAGTACTGGAAATGGTTAATGCTTGAGTACTGGAAAGGGTTAATATTTCCTTGACGAAGACAGGCGAATGCTTATGTCTCCTTTTACATTTATGTTTGTATATTTGTTGTGTGTATCTGTGTGTTTGTAGTGGTCAGTATATGGTGTTTAATGAACGTCTACAAATTTGCATGTTTTTATCATATTATCTGAACTAGTAGTACACTGGTCAACTGATAACTACGTGCAAAGTATTCGAGTAACATAACTACAGGTATTCTTAGGGTCGTTATTCTTTATCAACTGTAATCATTTCTTAAACCGTTGTTTGTAATTAATTGTAACTGCTGTTTCATATGTGGATGCAAAGTTAACGTTAATGTCTCTGCTAGCTTTACATTTTTTAATACATATATTTTCGTCCATTATATTTTGTATACAATTAACATTAATTATGTGTGGCATTAAATATTTTCCTACAATTAATTTTAGAGTCTTTGCTGACAATACAGATTTTACAACAATCAACATTAATGAATATGCTATCATTATATATTTAGCTATAATCAACAGCCAACTTAGTTTAAGTTTCGTCATCTTACATGTTTATTGGTCGCCATCTTAGTCTTAATGACATCAACTTTGCATGTTCATTAACAGCTAACTTGGTTTAATTTTCGTCAACTTTGCATGTTCATTGTCCGCCATCTTAGTCCTAATGATATCAACTCTGCATGATCAATGACAGACAACTTATTCTTTATCTTTGTCATCACCGGCCGCCATCTTATCTTAATGACATCAACTATTCATTTAGACTTAATGACACCAATTTTGTCACGTGAATTAACATTCATTTTATATGTTATCGCACAGCATTTGTTGCACTGATATAATTCTACTTCAGTAGTATTCTCTCTTATCATTTGCAGTATTATATATCTCTGCTTAAAAGTTTTCTCTCATATTATTTGCGTGTTGTGTTATACAAGATAAACCATACTATATCCTTGACCTACAAGGACACGTTTTTCTTATTACCTCGTTATTAAACGCTGTATTCTGGACAATAATGTTTTATTACCGCGAACAGGCTCGTATCACATGTCCCTTGCACTTAGGACATTTGATCACTCCCATAAACAGTCCCGTGTGTAAAATATTTTATCACTATCGACATTCTTTACCACCTCCTTCCTCCTATCAAAAATGCGTGCACCGTGCGGTCAGGACAATATTCTATCAATATCGACATTCTTTACCATCCCCTACCCCCCACCCTTCAAAAATGCGTGCATCGTGCGGTCAGGATAATATTCTCACTCCTGCAAAAAAACAGTATCAAAATACAGGCTATATATCGTGTCCTTGAACCTCATACAAAGGAAAAAATAATCGATTTCCATTGAGATAACCTTTAGCTGTTCCATTAATCTCTACTACTGAGCCTTCCGTCTCCGTGCGTGTGTGTTTAGTATCTGAATGAGTGCAAACACACAAATACATACACACAAAAACACACACACATATACACAAAACACACACATACATTTGCACAAAAACACACGTACATACACACAAAACACACACATACAGACACACAAAAATACACATACAGACACACAAAACACACATACATACACACAAAAACACACACATACATACACACAAAAACACACATATACATACACACAAAAACACACACACATGCATACACACAAAATCACACATATACAGGAAAATGAATAATATGAAAAGTTAATTGCTTTGGACATACTCATTGAAATTTATTTAGTGTCCACGGAGTCTTAAAGTTTCTGCCCACAATTCCTCCCTTTCATTAGCCAACTTTTGTAGAGTACAGTTTTGCGGCCAAATGTATTGCATAAATGACGTAATTACATGTATGTCAATACGTATGGGTGACTTGTCCTATTTACGTCATTATTGAGCACTTCACAGAGTACTAAATAGCATGCCTAGAAGATTATGTGACTTCCTGGAATCGTCATAAAGAGAGTAAAGGGTGCACCCAGTACTTGAAAAGCAGGCTTGTCTGCTCTGCAAAGGGATAGGAGAGTTGTACTCATAAGCCACTTTAACTGTCTCCTTGAATAATTGTTATATTTATAAGCCACCTTAACTCTCTGGTTAAAAACCTGTTATATATTCATAAGCTGTTTTAGCTGTCTGTTTGAATAACTTGTTATATATGTAAGCCATTTAACTATCTGTTCAAATAACTGTTATATTCATAAGCGATCTTAACTGTCTGGGTAAACAACAAAAAAATATGTTACAGTTGCCCCACTACCAAATTAGTATTTACTGTAAAGTAAAGAATTTGAAAGTACCCGTATTTCTTGAGTATATACTGGTAACAAAATAATCATATGTATGGCAATAATAATTTAACATAATCAATAAATTTAATGAAACATATGGCAGTAATATTTTAACATAATCAATGTTAAGGAATCATTTGGCAGTAATAATTTAACACAATCAATAAAGGTAATGAATCATATGGCAGTAATAATTTAATATAATCGATAAAGGTAATGAAAATGTGAAAGTTAAAAGTTACACCACACTGCTAGTTTTACCAACACAACTCTCCATATAATACACAATATCGTCAAATAATTTCTTATTTCATTATTTATTTACCTTTTGGAGATATATGTGCTGTATTATAAAATCATATGATATGTAGGTATGTTCAAGAAACACCAATTTATATTTAGATGGCTGTTTGGAATTACCTCAAGTTTCATATTATCATGATAGCTTTAAATATCTATCAGAAACTGCATCAAATCACTCAAATCTAACTGTATATTAATACTAGCAGTTCTTTGTTTATTATGTCGTTGTATTCGCAGGCTGTTTAATAAAGCAGCCATATATAAAGAGAATAAACAGAATAAATATGAAACTTGATATTGCATTATGGTTAGAGTACAACTTTCCATGACACGGTTTTAACATAACATTTAATGCTATTAAAAGGTCTAAAGCAAGATTAATATTATTCAAGAATAAATACGCTTAAGATTGTGTCATGAAGGAAGTAAAATGTTAATTTTAACTAAATGAAAATGTCAGTTTTAAGAGTATATTATGAAAATATTGGCTTAATGTTTTAACATGAACAATGTCAAATACAGATTTACTATTATCTTAAACAGGTCAATGTGGCCTTAATGTTATGTCATGAATAGGTCAATTATAGACTTAATATCAAATCATGAATTGGTCAAATATCGGTTTAATGTTGTCATGAACAGATCAAATATTAGGTCATGAACAGGTCAAATGTAGAATTACTGTTATGTCATGAACAGGTCAAATGTATGTATAGCATTGTCATAAAGAGGTCAAATGGAGTTATAATAGTATCATGAGCAGGTCAAATGGAGGCTTAATTATCATGAAAAAGTCATATTTGGGTTTCATGTTGTCCTAAAGATGTAAAACGAAGGCTTAATTTTGTTGTCATGAACAGGTCCAATGGAGGCTTAATGTTGTCATGAACAGGTCCAATGGAGGTTAATGTTGTCATGAACAGGTCCAATGGAGGCTTAACGTTGTAATGAACAGGTCAAATGGAGGCTCAATAGTGTAATGAACAGGTCCAATGTATATTATTTGGGCAGTTTGGTGGCTGTGAGATAAAGGCGTTAGGCACAGAAACAGAAATTTATGGGCTTGTAACAAACAGAAATCTATGGGCTTGTTATTGTTCAGCTGGATTTTCCTCAATCGATTATTAGCCTCTCCTATCTGAGCTTTGAGGCCATGGCTGTAGGGCTTGAGCTTCTTGGAAAATTATCGCAAATAAATATAAAATGTATTTAGTACTACTAGTAGTAGCTTAGTAGTAGTAATATTAATAGGAGTAGTAGTAGCAGCAGCAGTAGTAGTAGTAGTATTGTTCAGTCTTTCTCCACGACTGGACTGTCTGTTGTGAACCAAGGTTTCAGAATCTTACCAGGATCGTGGGAGATCCAAGGTTTAATGGATGATGTTGGCACTTCCGAGGAGCGCTGCTTTTAGTTGTGGAGCGAGTTTGTGTTTTATAGGGAGTTTATTCAGATAGCCTTCCAACTCAGATGTTATGTTCCCTAAGACTCCTATCACTACAGGTATCACTTCTGCTTTTACATTCCAGTCTCTGGATTTCTAATCTATACTGCAGTCTTAAGTATTGATCGTGTTTGATACCGCATTGTCAGGACTAACATTATTAGTGTATTTTAAATAGGCGCGTTGTGAGCCATTCTTATGACTGATAATGTTTACTCTTCACATGCCTTAGAAATGTGTTTACTCAGTTGAGTCTTACTAGGCTATAGTTAGCAATATCATTCAAATGTGAAATCAGAACAACTAACAGTACAATTTAAATATGGTCACATCCAGAAGAGAACGATTTAACAGTAACACGGATATACTCAACTAAGCATGGATGTAAATTTACATGGATGCACCAAGTAAGATTAGGAATACAATCGTAATAGAGATGAACATAATACTGTTAGGATTTATAATAGTAATATGGCTACACTCACTTATGACGAACATGTAATATGAATGAAGCCAACAAAGCCCGGAAAGAGAGTGAACTATGACACACATGTAATATGAATGAAGCCAACAAAGCCAGGAAAGGGAGTGAACTATGACAAACATGTAATATGAATGAAGCCAACAAAGCCAGGAAAGGGAGTAAACTATGACAAACATGTAATATGAATGAAGCCAACAAAGCCCGGAAAGGGAGTGAACTATGATGCACATGTAATATGAATGAAGCCAAAAAAGCCAGGAAAGGGAGTGAACTATGACGCACATGTAATATGAATGAAGCCAACAAAGCCAGGAAAGGGAGTGAACTATGACAAACATGTAATATGAATGAAGCCAACAAAGCCAGGAAAGGGAGTGAACTATGACGCAGATGCTGATGGTCAAGAAGCGTAAGTTAACTATATTATGGTTTAATGTACGTGGGACATCATGAGGCAGTTGTAAATTGCGGAATGTAAGTTAACTATAGTATGGTTCAATGTACGTGGGACATCATAAGACAGTTGTAAATTGCGGAATGTAAGTTAACTATAGTATGGTTCAATGTACGTGGGACATCATGAGACAGTTGTAAATTGCGGAATGTAAGTTAACTATAGTATGGTTCAATGTACGTGGGACATCATGAGGCAGTTGTAAATTGCGGAATGTAAGTTAACTATAGTATGGTTCAATGTACGTGGGACATCATGAGGCAGTTGTAAATTGCGGAATGTAAGTTAACTATAGTATGGTTCAATCTACCTGAAACAACATTCTGGCAGTAATAGATTGCGGAATCTCTGTCAGAAACGTATGTTCGAGAAGACGGCAAGACATGTCTTGAGTGCAATTCTTGTAATTTTGGTAAAAAGTAAAAGTGCTGCTCTCTTGTCAAGCTGTCTTTCGATCTCGAGATACAAACCGCGAACCAGCCCGCCATTATAATCAAGCCCGTTCTCGGGAGACAGGTTTTCCGCTCCACTTAAAATGTCAGAGTTGCCAACATCTCTGCAACTGTCTTTTAAATAGTACGTCTAACGGACTACCAAAGAATAGGCTCTGTGCAGTTTGTTGTCCATGACATTGCGTAGAAATGTTTGATAGACAAATTTTCAAAGCTTATTACGTGAAAGTGTTAGCGACTGGGGTTATGACGTTGCTGAGATAGTTTGCAAGGAGTTATTTCCCTTGTGTTCTCGATCGTCATCTTAGCGTCTTCGATGGGAATCTTACCTGCGTGTGTGTGGACAAGTCAGTAATAGTAATTTCTTCAGTTAGTTTTATAATTCCTTTAGAGAAATATCTGTACCCCTGTGGTCAGACTCTTGCTTCAAGCAGATAAGGATCCAGTCGTGGTCACACCTTTATTTTCAGTTCGTGTTTTGAAAAAAAATCAAAATTTGAAAACATTTTTCGTAATAAATTTTCACGCTTTCTGTGTTCTTTTGATGCTTGTCGCACTAGAACTTCTGTACTGCCAGTGAACTTACCGAAAGAGAACAGCTAAGGTGGTACTGCCAGTGAACTTACCGAAAGAGAACAGCTAAGGTGGTACTGCCAGTGAACTTACCGAAAGAGAACAGCTAAGGTGGTACTACTGCCTTGGACTCGGATACACTGAAATACAAGAACGATCATGCCCTTGTAAGATTGAGACAATTGTTCAAATCATCTATCCTTACAAACACGCTACAAAGGAAATAGATAGATAGATAGATAGATAGATAGAAAGATAGATAGATAGATAGATAGATAGATAGATAGATAGATAGATAGATAGATAGATAGATAGATAGATAGATAGATAGATAGATAGATAGATAGAAAGAAAGATAGACAGAGATTTTTATAGATATCGGCAGATGTATACATAAACTTAGACACAGGTAGGCGTTGCAGATTATAGACATTCACCCGTCTATCTCTAATATAGTTTGCTTTTCTCTCTCCATGTACAGTTCGCAATTTTAGAGTGTAGAGAGGTAGAAGCGAATGTTAATAAGTGATCCCATGGCCCAAGGGAGATAAGTAATCACTTAATCTCTCGTGCTGGTCGGCGTCCGCATTGTTTCGCCGCCATATTGCTTATCGGCACACAACTCCGATGGAAAGCCTCTGTTGGTAGGGGAGTTTGACGCGTAACTTTAACAACAGGACTATTTGCTCAGAATGTGGTAATGTAAGAATTGTTTTCTTCGACAACGTTGGGACGTTAGTACAAAACACACGTGTAGTCGAACTAAGATTCAAAATTCATTGTTGGTAACGCTTGTATAAAACACGTGTATTTGTAGTAAAAGTAGTCAAAATATATTGTTAGTAACGTTTGTAGAAAACACACATGTATATTGTATTATAATTAGTCAAAATTCATTGTTAGTAACGCTTGTGTAAAACACACGTGTATTGGTACTAAAAGTAGTCAAAATTCATTGTTGGTAACGCTTGTATAAAACACACGTGTATTTGTACTAATTGTGCCGATATTGAGCCATTCCTGACCGTTAACGAGATGCACGTGGTCTGATATTGGAACATTCATCACACTAACATAGGTATTTGCCTAAGAACTGAAATATTCATCACAGTAACATAAATGTTTGCCTAAATTAGTGAATACTGAGCACTCGTCACATTAGCATAATTATTTGTCTAAGTACTAAAGCATTCATTATAATAACAATTATTTGTCTAAGTACTGAAACATTCACCACACTTCAATTATTTGTGTAAGTACTGAAACATTCACCACACTTACAATTATTTGTCTAAGTACTGATACATTCACCACACTTACAATTACTTGTCTAAGTACTGAAACATTCACCACACTTACAATTATTTGTCTAAGTACTGAAACATTCACCACACTTACAATTATTTGTCTAAATACTCAAACACTCATGAGTTCATCAGTTCTTTGTGTTCTTAAATTGATAACCATTGTATTAATCAGATACCTTGTCAACCACCAGAGTTTTAGGTTCATCTTATATCATCTACAAGTACTTCTAAACTACAAAATGAGAGTTTTAGATACATAGTGTACCATCTATAAGTACTTTCAAACTACACAGATTTTTAGGTACATCTTGTACAATCTATAAGTACTTTCAAACTACACATAATTTTAGGAACATATTGTACCATCTTTAAATACTTTTAACCTACACAATCAGTTTCAGATACAGTGTGTACTATCTATAAGTACTTTTATACTCCATAGTCATAATTTTAGGTACATCGTTTACCATTTATAAGTACTTCTAAACTATACAATCACAGTTTTAAGTATACATTTCACCATCTATATGTATTTGTAAACTGCACTGAGTTTTAACTACACATTTCACCATCTATAAGTATTTCTAAACTATACATTTCACCATCTATAAGTATTTTTAAACGACACAAATATTTATGAATCTCATTTCTGTTCAGTAAAACAGGAGACTAAGGAAAATGTTGAGATGCGACACAAGGTTGCTATATCCTCGTCATATCTATTGTTGCCATCTCCAAGATTGCCCCTTGTTTCTTTCACATGCATTCCCTTCAATTGCGACTATATATATCATTTGAACTAGTTAAATCATCTTTAAAACGTAAAATCGGGTCAGACAATTTCTTCTTGCCTCCTTATGTCAACCATCAAGTTTTTTAAATAAACTGACCACTTATTTCCTTACAACAATTTCCGGATCTTCTCGAATTCTGTCATTCAGCCTGTGGCAGTATGATGGTTCTAAAAGATTTCACCTTTCCCTTTGACACCAAAGTGATCCACATGCAACAAAACTCTTAAAATCTCTTCACGTTTTTAGAATCTTTTCACATTTATTAGAATTTAAGAAACATTTATTAGAATTTAAGAAACATTTCTTAGAATTTAAGAAACATTTCTTAGAATTTCTTAGAATTCCTTAAGATTTCTTCACATTTTAAGAATGTTTTCACATTTCTTAGAAACTCTTCAAATATCGTAAAATTATTTTTAACCTTTCTTAGAATGTCTTCATGTTTCTTAGAATGCATTAACATTTCTTCACAATTCTAAGAATTTCTTCATATTTCTTAGAATCTCATAACATTTCTTAACATTTCTTCACATGTCGAAAAATGTAGGAGATCACTTTGTAATTGACAAATTACAGACATCATGTCCTCCTGCACTTTTAGCTTACGTTAAGGACAAAGGACCAAAGAGTTTGATAGATTGGTTAGAAACACGTACGAGGAGATGTAGGGGAAATATACTGATCTGACAGTTAGGTATAACTCTGAACCTCACAAAACAGTTAATGAATATGTGACGTACAAGTGACAGAACAATAGGTCTGACCACAAACCAAAAGTATGGGACACGATTCATTGCTCCTTCATTTAAAAAGACAAAAGATAGAGTACCAACACCTCACCCCAACAAAGGTTTTAAGAACGAACCAGTGGTGTGCTTTAGCTGTGGCAAACCAGGCCATATTAAACGTTATTGCCCAGGTAACATAAGTGTCATAGAATGAAGTGGCACACCTAATTTTAATGCTTACATAATTGGACATTGTGTTCCAGTCCTCTGTAACACTGGTTGAGGAGTAGGGTTAGTAGTATACTCTAGCCTAGTGAAGGAAAGTGACTATACTGGACAGTTTCAAACAATCCCTCTAGCCAAAGGTGTAAAGGGTAAAGTACCCATAGTGATAGTTAAAATAAATAGCAAGTTTGTATGTGGATGCATTCAGGCTGTATGTCAAGTAAATTGTGTTACATCAAGGGATGTAAATATGTTCTCAGAGGTGAGGACAACCCAGATTTGCTCAACAATGTGTACATATTCACATGTAGGCAAGCTGCAGTACAGGAATCTGAAGCTATATGCATGCGTGAAGGTATCCAAGGTGATTAGAAATGGTCAGTTGCAAGTGAGAAGGTGATGTGCCGACATTGGCAGAAACTGACAGATACCATTGATGGTTGGGTGGGGCCCGAATTTATTCTGTCATGCAAGGGAACATTTTATTACCTGTGCATGCGAATGTACGTATATGATTGTAATGAATACTGCACAAACAGACAAATGAAATGAAACAATACAAATACGAACTTTTTCGCCCCTCTCAAAAACTGTAAATAACGAGTTTTAGAAAGTATGAATTAGGTTTTATTAACTTAATACAGTCATTAAATCAATCACACTCCTTTCCAGATTTGTCTTCTCTCTTAGTAAGAAGCTTTCCACCTACGGAAATATTGTGTGATGGTAAATGTTTGTCTTTAATGCCGTGGAAGAGAAAAAAAAAACGTTTACGGCACCTGCATATCTGCCAAGTGAGAAAGACGAGTGGTAATGGAGAATTATTAATAACATGAATTAAGATTCTCATCAATGTAATTAGTTATGGATGATTAATTAATTAATAACAATAATGGAAAACTACATTCTTATTGACAGCAAGCAATGACTTAAATGACAATATGCATTCTTATTGACAACATGCAATATCAAAGTAATGACAGTCTACGTTCTGTATTTACAACAACCAATGTCTTATTAATTACAATCTACATTCTTATTGACGACAAAAACTGTCAAACATTTGGCAGTAAATTTATTATTGACAACAATCAATATTTTATTGATGACAATCTACATTCTTATTGACAACATCCAATTTCTTACGAACGACAATCTATGTTTTTATTTTTAACAAGCAATATCTTACTAATGACAATCTATGTTCTTACTGACAACAAGCAATGTCTTACTAATGATATTTATAAGTTCTTATTGACAACAAGCACTTGTCTTACGAATGACAATCTACGTTCTTATGGACAACAAGCAATATCTTATTAATGGCAAACTATGTTCGTATGGACAATAAGCAATATCTTTGTAATTACAATCTACGTTCTTATTGACAATACACAATGTCTTACTAATGATATTTATAAGTTCTTATTGACAACAAGCACTGTCTTACGAATGTCAATCTACGTTCTTATGGACAACAAGCAATATCTAAGTAATATCTTTCTAATGAAAATCTTTCTTATAGACAACAAGCAATATCTTACTAATTACAATCTACTTTCCTATTGACAACAAACAATGTCTTACTAATGATATTTCTAAGTTCTTATTGACAACAAACACTGTCTTACTAATGACAGTCTACGTTCGCATTGACAACAAACAGTCTTACTAATGATATTTCTAAGTTCTTATTGACAACAAACACTGTCTTACTAATGACAGTCACTAAATATTACCGACAATCTATGTTATTATTGGCAACTATCAATATGTTACTCATGTCAGTCTACTTTCTTATTGACAAAATTCAATGACTTATCAATTATAGTTCTCAATGTCGAACTATGTGTATTAACCATTTCACTTGCTTGAAGGATTTCCTTTCCCAAAGGAGAGCATAATGTTGCCTCTCATGGAAATGTACAAAATTGTGGACGGTTGGCTGTTTAGAAAAGGCCCAAATGAATTAAGTCAGTCGTGAAATAAAAGAAAATGAATACACAGATTGTGGTAGACGGTTGCTTGCTTTGAAAAAGAACCCCATAATTTAAGTCATTCATCGATATAAAAAATAACTCAAAGACATACATTCTAAAAGATCGATTCTTGGTATATACATTCCGATGGATTTCTGTTATACGTTTTCAATATTGCAAGCATATATTCACTCTACTGTGAGGATAATTTTATATGATTCTAGTATGTACCATTATTATTTTTAAAGATATCGCCTTACTTTCTCTTTATTTTACAAAGAGATGAATTTTCATTTTCCATGAGAAATATTCATATTACCAGCCCTTACTTTCTCTTTATTTTACAAAGAGATGAATTTTCATTTTCCATGAGAAATATTCATATTACGAGCAAACAGGTTCCAGCCAATACACTCTTTTCTTCAACGGTATTTTAGACATTCAATTGCATAGCGGTTCTGTTGGGTTTTAGACTTTTAATTACATAGCGGTTCTGTTGGGTTTTAGACTTTCCATTGCAAAGCGGTTCTGTAGAGTGTCTTTAAACTTTCTATTGCAAAGTGGTTCTGTTGAGTGTCTTTAGACTTTCTATTGCAAAGCGGTTCTGTTGAGTGTCTTCAGACTTTCTATTGCAAAGCGGTTCTATTGAGTGTCTTCAGACTTTCTATTGCAAAGCGGTTCTGTTGAGTGTCTTTAGACTTTCTATTGCAAAGCGGTTCTGTTGAGTGTCTTCAGACTTTCTATTGCAAAGCGGTTCTGTTGAGTGTCTTCAGACTTTCTATTGCAAAACGGTTCTGTTGAGTGTCTTTAGACTTTCTATTGCAAAGCAGTTCTGTTGAGTGTCTTCAGACTTTCTATTGCAAAACGGTTCTGTTGAGTGTCTTCAGACTTTCTATTGCAAAACGGTTCTGTTGAGTGTCTTCAGACTTTCTATTGCAAAACGGTTCTGTTGAGTGTCTTCAGACTTTCTATTGCAAAACGGTTCTGTTGAGTGTCTTCAGACTTTCTATTGCAAAACGGTTCTGTTGAGTGTCTTCAGACTTTCTATTGCAAAGCGGTTATGTTGGATGTCTACACTTTCCAGCATATAGCGGTATTGCTGCTTCTTAGTTATTATAGGCATTGTAGGGAACGTATTGTTGCGTGTATCCACACTTTCCAATACATATCAGTACAGTTGCGTGTATCCACACTTTCTAATATATATCAGTACAGTTGCGTGTATCCACATTTTCTAATACATATCAGTACAGTTGCGTGTATCCAAACTTTCTAATATATATCAGTACTTTTGCGTGTATCCACACTTTCCAATACATATCAGTACAGTTGCGTGTATCCACACTTTCCAATACATATCAGTACAGTTGCGTGTATCCACACTTTCTAATACATATCAGTACAGTTGCGTGTATCCAAACTTTCTAATATATATCAGTACTTTTGCGTGTATTTATAATTTTCAGTTACGTAGCGGTATTTCTTGTATACAGCTTTACATTTTCAAATGAGCATATTTACTTGTCACATGAATATCTTTCCTCTTTCAAATTGTTATCTTTACTATTTTGCAGAAAGCGCTTTGCTGTATATAGATTATCTTCTATCTTGAATAACTTTAATTTAGGAATGAACATCTTTATCTTTTCAAAGGAAAATATTTACTTTTTCCATTTGACATCTATAGTGTTTATTTATATATAGCGCTGCTTCATTTAAAAATAAATCTATTTACTTTTTCAAATTGGTACCGTTATTTTGCAAATATCTTTACTTTTTATCGAATCATATCAGCTCTCTCCAGTATATAGATTTACTTCTTTGTTTGAGTAACTTTACTTTTTGAAACATATATTTTAATTTTTGTAATATATATTTTACTTCTTGAAATAGATTCTTTACTTCTTGAAATATTCTTTACTTCTTGAAATAGATTCTTTACTTCTTGAAATAGATTCTTTACTTCTTGAAATAGATATCTTTACAAATTCGAGTGACATCTTTAGCATTACTTTTACACTAAATAATTTTTTTTTGTCTTTCAAGTGATATCAGTATGATGTTAAATATCTTTATAATTTTTCAAATGAGATATTTTTGATTTTTGATTTAATTTGCTTGAGGCAATAAATATGCTTTTACAGTATTGACTCAGTGTGACAACAATATTGACTGTTTTTTGTTCACACTAGTGTGCTCACAATTCTGGCTGTTCTTAGTATTCCAGAGGCATGCTAAGATAGCTCTAGTGGGTGTTTTCACTAAAATCGATTGGAATGCACGCAAAATTCCAATAGCTATGTACAGTGAATTACGAGAGATCTGGTACATGGATATATAAATCTTTAACCCTTCGCAGACAAAAAGATTTTAAAAAAATTTAGAAACTGTTTGTAGAAATAAAATAAAACGCCTTAAAAATAGGAGGAAAACGAACCAAGGATTTCGCATTATTTACCTAATCATCGCAGAAGAGAACATTTTTCACAAAGCCGGCACGCACAAACACGCTATTGCATGCAAACTGTGATTCAACTGTCAACCTTTTAATGGGGAAATTAAACATGAAATCTGTTTTATTTCGACCTGTTTATAAATGGTCCCCAGAGATTTCGCATCGACTAGCTCCCGCATGATTCACGAGATGAAGTTACAGATCGGCGAATTCTATAAATTGCTGTTATCAAACTCTCGCTCTTGGTTCAGATATAAATTCTCCACCCGGCCTCAAAGACAAAGCCTGTGTTATCAGGGTACCCTGCGTGACAACACAAAGGATCAACCAGTATAGAAAATTTATTGACCATTGATGTATCGCGAACTATATGAAACTCGAAAGTCATAATGATTTTCCCGAGTCATTACTGCGGGTATCACAGTGGGCACATTATTTACAGTAGTCATAGTGAGCGAGCAGAAATAATAATATTATTTAGGCGTGCATTATGTGGATGTCACTGGAGATGACGCTTAAGTTATATAATGAATATATGTGCGAAAAAGAATTGAAGAAAATCCGGTTTAAATGACATGTACATAGGCAGCTTTACATTTTGAAAGTATTTTGTAGACTGCCTTTATCTCTTAATAACTGTTTTCATAGTATTTTCTGTATCTTTCTTTCTCTCTCATCTATCTATCTGTGTATTTGTCTATCTATCTATCTATCTATCTGTGTATTTGTCTATCTATCTATCTATCTATCTATCTATCTATCTATCTATCTATCTATCTATCTATCTATCTATCTATCTATCTATCTATCTATCTATCTATCTATCTATCTATCTATCTATCTATCTATCTGTCTGTCTGTCTGTCTATCTATCTATTTACCTACCTTCCTATTTATTATCTATCTATCTATCTATCTATCTATCTATCTATCTATCTATCTATCTATCTATCTATCTATCTATCTATCTATCTATCTATCTGTTTATTGGCCTTTTTATTGCACTCTAAACTTGTTGGACTTTCGATTTTGCTAACTTCACGATGTCTCTCTTAATTTTTGTCTATTTTCGTTTTTTGTTTTCTTGCAATGTTTCTTTTCTCTCTTTATTTTGCTTCAGTTTTATGTGCACTATTTTTGTTTTATCTTTGTACTGTTTCTGTTTTATCGTTGTAATATCTGTTTACTTTTCTGCTTTCGAAGTTTAGACAATTAAAACAAGTAGTGACAAAATTAAACAATGACCTGTTTCCTTTAAACAGTGACGTGTTTCCTTTAAACGGTAACGTGCTTCCTTGAAACACCGATTCCCCATCTCGGAATGTTGAATGTAAATGACGTCATTTGGCGGACGATTGTAAACATGACGATGTGCATGATGACTGGAACTGCTTGCCGTAATTTTGCGAGTGTTTAGAAATTAGTTCAGCAAAGTAACAACGTTTGAACGTGTGTATTAAGTGATTACTTAAGTTCTTTGCAACAGTTAAGAAAAAACATTTGTAAGAACATCTCTCAGACTGATGTCAATTCTGTCTCCTCTGATCCACGTGACAGAGAGTGTAATAGACTTCTGTCAATCTACTAGATTTCCACGTGACATAGAGTATACTAGACTTCTGTCATTCTACTAGATTTCCATATGACGTAGAGTATATTATATTTCTTTCATTCTACTGTATGTCCACGAGACGTAGAGTAGAATAGGTTTCTGTCATTCTACTAGATGTCAATGACCGTAGAGTATAATATATTTTTGTCTTTCTACTAGATGTCAATGACGTAGAGTATAATAGGTTTCTGTCTGTCTACTAGATGTCCATGTGACGTAGAGTATAACAGACTTCTGTCATCCTACTAGATGTCCATGTAATGTAGCTATGATATATTTCTGTGGTTCTGTATTTATTCTGATCTTATCCATTCCATCAATAAAGAACCTACATCTACCTAGTCTGAAAACAGCTCTGGGTTATGGTTTAGATTTTTATTCTATCTCATAATATTACCTCTAAATTTTGTTTATTCAGATGTATTATTTAATACATATTTTTGTGATTTGATGAAATATTCTTATTGTACCTCATAATAATACCGAATAATTTTATTCTCACTCTACTAATAAAATTACCGTCTACACCAAACCAAATAATTATTAACCTAGAATATGCTTTACATTAAAAACTGCTCTGACCTATTTTAATATTTAGACTACCCCAATTTCTTTCGTTTGAAACTGTTCCCACCCTGATAAACACTGAGACCATTTTGATAACGTTCGCCGCCTCCACAGTACGTGCTCTCTGATAGTCTGCCCCTGTTTGAAAGCGAGACTATAGCCACAATATTTATAGAACGTATTTCACCACATAACACTCCCACTCCCAAATCCCCTACTTTTTACTAGGTATCCAAATCGACTCGCTCTGCTACACAGACGTCTTGAGTACAGGATTCCTTCAGTCATCCAGGTACAAAATCTCTCACCACCCTACTTAATTACTAAACAAGCTTCCATCTTAATTTATTATTCAATTTCAGATCAATTCCACTACAAAAATGTTGAGATTATCTCGACCCAAGCCGAATGACACTGAATTTGAAATAAAAGTAATTAGCAAAAGTACAACACGCTCAAATACGGCACTGCATTAATATGCCTCTGACAATTGATTGTCATTTTGCCAGTCCGCGTATAATCTACGTGATGTTACCCTCAGCTGTGATATAAAGCCATTCGAATTTATCTTTTCTCACTGACAGGGCCATCAACAGCTGTAATATAAATTCATCCCAATTTATCTTTTCTCATTGACAGGGCCATCAACAGCTTTATCGCTTGGTATCTTGCAATAATACTATTATGTATTCATTCGTGTTTACTTCCCCACCGTACAGTAATATTTTTTCTCAATTCATTACACTCACTTGCAGTAACTTATGTGTAACTATTGGCGTTGTTTCCGCTTAGTGTATATTATGTGTTTCTGTAGTTCCTGTAGGTATTACATGTAACTCTATGCACAACCCACTGCACACGTAACTCTTTGTATTACCCACTGCACACATAACTCTATGCACTACTCATAGAAATGCTGCATAGCATTCTGTCATATCAGCAACATAAAAATGATACACGGCAAACCATACTGTTATCAACAACACAGAAATGTATGGGCAAACCGACTGTTGAATTATAAGAAAAGTGAAAATACAGCAAAGCACACCCAAACGCCATGCTATCAACAATATACAAATGCTGCACGGATCACCCGACTGTGACAGTTAGAAGCATATTTTAGATTGTTGCACAGCAAACCCGACTGTCATTAATAGAAAATCACACGGTGGTAAGTCGGACTGATGTCATTAATAGAGAAACACACCGCGGTAAGTCGGACTGATGTCATCAATAGAGAAACACACCGCGGTAAGTCGGACTGATGTCATCAATAGAGAAACACACCGCGGTAAGTACATCATTCATCGGGACATTCGGCATCAGATTTAGAACCCGACCCCCCAAATTATCAACTTTAGTTCCCTAATCCTAAACTTAACAACGTTAGAACCCCAACACAAATCTTAACATTTTCTTTCATACAGACCGTTACAACATTTACTTTAAAACCGTACAACAGTTGTTGTTTTTCTTTCAAAAATAAAATCCACTTATATATTACTAAAATCCATATTAAACGATTTCCCTCTAAATGTAAAATTAATTAATTATTTTATCACATTTATTAATGTAATGTATATGATTTCTACTTGGATAAAAATATTTTTATATGACCGCATTTATTAATGCAGTGTATATAGTTTCTACTTGGGTAAAGATATATTTATGTGGTCATATTTATTAATGATTTCTGCTTGGATATTATTATACGAGCGATTTAGACTGAAAAATGTTTCTGCTTCATGGTATAAGTACGAGGGACATAGTAATGTTTGCAGTAAGACTCGTCCCGAGATTGTATAATCATGACTGCATATCATACTGTCGTCATTATATAAATATTTTTAAAAGTCAGAATGACCTATTGGAATATTACTAGTAATATTATTGTACAGTTATCAATGACTTCTATAACATGGAATCAAGTAGTCATCAATGACTTGTAAAACATAGTGTGAAGTAGTCATCAATGACTTGTAAAACATAGTGTGAAGTAGTCATTAATGACTTGTAAAACATAGTGTGAAGTAGTCATCAATTACTTGTAAAACATAGTGTGAAGTAGTCATCAATTACTTGTAAAACATAGTGTGAAGTAGCCATCAATGACTTGTAAAACATAGTGTGAAGTAGCCATCAATGACTTGTAAAACATAGTGTGAAGTAGTCATCAATGACTTGTAAAATATAGTATGAAGTAGTCATCAATGACTTGTAAAACATAGTATGAAGTAGTCATCAATGACTTGTACAACATAGTATGAAGTAGTCATCAATGACTTGTACAACATAGTATGAAGTAGTCATCAATGACTTGTAAAACATAGTATGAAGTGCATTGAACCGTGATCGATGTTGCTGATAACTTTTCAAACAGACAACTATAAAGTTTTGCACGAGAGCGAGACACTTGTTGTACACATCTGCAAGTGGCCCACGAAGCAGTGAATGTTGAATGTGAAATCGACTTCGGTTGTCGGCCTGGCTCGACATGAGCTCTAGGTCAGGCCGAACCAGTTTGAGAGATAAAGCGGCAATAAATTTTCAGTTATTGGAAACTGTCTGCGAACAAAAGGAATTGCACTTCTGATCGTAGAGATATTACAAGTTCCCGACAAATCACTTCCTGGACAAAACACAAGTCTACAAAAATTCAATAAAAGAACCAAAGATTTTGTATCCATGGAAATAGCGAGAAAAACTCGTACCATGCTCACAGCGAATTAAAGTGAGGGGGCGGAGTGAGTGAGGCTGACAGTGAGTCTGAGTGCGGAAGAGTAAATGTTTGAGTAAAAAATTGTGTGAGATAATGTGAGTGATGCAAAAACGGTGTGTGATACTGAGTGAGGTAGTGTGTGATACAGTGATTAACACAAAGTAACAGTGAGCGATACAAAGGGGGATTAGCAGTGAGTGATAAAAAGAATGGAGAATTAGCAGTGAGTGACGTAGTGTGTGAAACCATGTGAAGAGTGTGAGTGATACAGAGAATGGGAGAGAGTTGAGTATTCAGGAAGATAAAGTGATAAAGAGTGAGTGGAATAGAGGGAGGGAGACACAATGAATGAGAGTGAGATTGAATGAGGCAGGCAGAGAGATATAGAGGAGTACAACAAATCGAAAAATACAGACGGAGAAGACAATGAGAGAAAGAAGAAAATAATGACGGGGAAGACAATGAGAGACATAAGAAAATACAGACGGAGAAGACAATGAGAGACAGAAGAAAATACAGACGGAGAAGACAATGAGAGACAGAAGAAAATACAGACGGAGAAGACAATGAGAGACAGAAGAAAATAATGACGGAGGAGAAAATGAGAGACAGAAGAAAATACAGACGGAGAAGACAATGAGAGACAGAAGAAAAAAAAAGTGCGGCATATAGAAGCGGAAGCACGACGGGCAAAGGTTTAGTACAGCTGGCATAGACTGAGACAACCATATTGACTGAAAGAGTCAGAGATAAGAGTGAGACATATAAACTGAGACAACCATATTGACTGAAAGAGTCAGAGATAAGAGTGAGACATATAGACTGAGACAACGATACTGACTGAAAGAGTCAGATATAAGAGTGAGAGATATAAACTAAGACAACGATATTGACTGAAAGAGTCAGATATAAGAGTGAGACATATAAACTGAGACAACCATATTGACTGAAAGATCAGAGATAAGAGTGAGACATATAGACTGAGACAACTATATTGACTGAAAGAGTCAGATATAAGAGTGAGACATATAGACTAACTAAACAGGTTAAAGGAGTCAGGGAGACAGGAGACAACCATACAGATTAAAAGTCAGAGATATACACAGACTGAGACAACCATAAAGATTAAAAAAGTCAGAAAGACAGATTGAGACAGTATGAGTAAGAGTCAGTAAAATAAAATGGTGAAGAAATAAGTTAAGGGGAATACTTATAATTTGTTAATTATTTCGAGAAATATAAATAAAATAATTATGCATCTGATAATTGGTGCGTTATTTAAACGTATATAGCAGTTAATTTATGTTCACATTTCTTATTTTGTTTATTGTATGCATTTTATTAAATTGTGCCCTATAGAGAAATTCTTATAAAACTAATCCCACGACTGAAGCATTATTTAAATATGTTTTTCTGAATCAGAACTAAATTAATAAACATGTACATGCATGCTAGTTCACTGGATTGCTGCACGCTAGTCTACTGGATTACAATATGCTAGTCTACTGGATTATAATATGCTAGTCTACTGGATTGCTGCACGCTAGTCTACTGGATTACAATATGCTAGTCTACTGGATTGCTGCACGCTAGTCTACTGGATTACAATATGCTAGTCTACTGGATTGCTGCACGCTAGTCTACTGGATTACAATATGCTAGTCTACTGGATTGCTGCACGCTAGTCTACTGGATTACAATATGCTAGTCTACTGGATTGCTGCACGCTAGTCTGCTGGACAGACTGCTACAGTCTACTGGATTACAATATGCTAGTCTTCTGGATTGCTACATGCTAGTCTACTGGAAAGACTGCTACAGTTTACTGGATTACTGCATACAGTCTAATCGATTCTTTTCGGTATTTCACATGTCAACGGTAAATTTATTTCAGCAGATTTCGTCGCCTAAAGCACTAAACTTTCAAAGCGGCAGATGTCTTTTAAGATGTATTAGTTTGCAAATACAGTGTACGTTGGAAGCGTATCTTAAATCTAAATGATTAAAAATAATACTAAGTTATAATGCTAAGTCTACAATACTAGGCCTAAATTAATAATACTAAGTTATAATGCTAAGTCTACAATACTAGGCCTAAATTAATAATACTAAGTTATAATGCTAAGTCTACAATACTAGGCCTAAATTAATAATACTAAGTTATAATGCTAAGTCTACAATACTAGGCCTAAATTAATAATACTAAGTTATAATGCTAAGTCTACAATACTAGGCCTAAATTAATAATACTAAGTCATTATGCTAAGTCTACAATACTAGGCCTAAATTAATAATACTACTAATAATAATAAGTCCATAATACTACTATATATGATTGTCCATAATACTAAGTAGGTTTCACTATCAGGTTGCAGGTTAATGCAAGTTTTGATCTAAGTCCATAGTGCAGTACTCTTTCAATGATGTTGAACAGTTTCAGTTTTGCGCTATTAGACAAGTCGATGAGCCTCAGCCCTCATAAATGTACGCTATTACAGACAAGTTGGTGAGATCGAACCATTACAAATGTATGCTATTACAGACAAGTTGGTGAGATCGAACTATTGCAAATGTACGCTATTTCCAGGCAGTGAGCTGGCATGTTGTAGTTGTTCAACCATCCCAAATTTGCGCCATAACGAGACAGGTTGATGGCACGCCGTTGCTTTGTCGTGAGCGATACCTTTCATCTGTGCCCGGTTCCAGCAATAAACATGTCCTGTTCGCCAATATTGCATTGTGATAAACAACCGTCTTTCGCCAGCAGCAGTAAAACTAGCAACCCCCTCCCGGAGCTACAGACACGAAGCTCTTGCCACCCGCTAGAGCACATGTGCCGGCCACCGGATTGCAGATAAGGTAATCACTTGGCTCAGGTCGCCGCTTGCTCCAGTCTATGACGGTGTATGATCATTACGTGCAGTGGTTGAGCGTAACACAATCAAAAGATGGGATGGTGGGATAGATACTGTAACAGGGAATTTTAAGCAATAAACAAAGGAGGAGGGGCGAGATTCCGTACAGGGAATTTCAAGCAATCACCAATCCATGGAAGGGTGGGAAAGTTTCTGTACGGGGAATTTCATTAGTGGATGAAGTATTCTGACCAAAAGAGGAAGAGTGGATAAGTAGTCTGACCTAGAGAGGAACAGTGGATGAAGTAGTCTGACCAAGAGAGGAACAGTGGATGAAGTAGTCTGACCTAGAGAGGAGCAGTGGATGAAGTAGTCTGACCTAGAGAGGAACAGTGGATGAAGTGGTCTAGCCTCGAGATGAACAGTGGATAAAGTAGTCTGACCTAGAGAGGAAAAGTGGATGAAGCAAGTCTTAGAGAGAAACTGTGGAAAATGTAGAATTACCGAAAGAGAAATTGTGTATGAAGGAGTCTTACCTACAGAGAAATTGTGATGAGGCAGTATGACTTAGAGGAATAGTGGAGGATAGGTTTTAAATGGAGAGGAATAGTGGATGAAGTAATCTTACCCATAGAGGAAAAGTGGATGAAGTAGTCTCACGTAGAGAGGAATATAAGGGGAGATGAATAGTGACTGAAAAAGTCTGACCTAGAGAGGAATAATGACTGAAAATGTCTGACATAGAGAGGAATAGTAGATGAAGCAGTCTGAACTAGAGAAGAAGAGTGGATGAAGAAATCTGACATAGAGAAGAATTGTGTGTGGGGTGGGAGTCTGACATCGAGAGGAATAGTGGATGAAGCTGTCTGACTTAGGAATAGTGGATGATCTAGTCTGACCTAGAGAGGTATAGGGGATGAAATAGTCTACCTAGACGGGAATAGAAGATATAATGTATCTAGAGTTGAAAAGTCTGAACAAGAGAGGAATAGTGAATGAAAAAATGACCTTGAGAGGAATAATGAAAGTGCCTGACCTAGTGATGAATAGTGGATGATGTAGTCTGACCTAGAGAGGAATAGTGGATGAAGTCGTTTGATTTGGAGAGGAATAGGAGATAACGAAGTCTGACTTAGAGAGGAATAGTGGATGAAGTCGTCTGATCTGGAGAGGAATAGTGGATGACGAAGTCTGACCTAGAGTGGAATAGTGGATGAAATAGTCTGAACAGAGAGGAACAGAGGAGGTAAAATCTACCTAGAGGGGAATTCTCTGAACAAGAGAGAAATAGTGAATGAAAAAATTGACCTAGAGAGGAATAGTAGATAAAAACGTCTGACCTAGAGAGGAATAGAGAATGAAAAATCTGACCTAGTGTGGAATAGTGGATGAAGTAGTCTGACCAATCTAGGAATTGTGGATGAATCATTCTTAACTAGAGAGGAATAGTAGAGATAAAGTCTGATCTACAGGGTCTGGACACATAGGAAATCTCATTAACTATAAATTTGTTACCTCCACAGATTAAATATGGCTTTCTCGAGAGAAGAAAGAATTGAACTGGTACTTCTCAGTGGACATGAAAGATGGTCATATTAAAGATAGCAGATGAATTTATGAACGTCATCAAAGGAGGGTTTCACTTGGCTTTTCCACGATGGTGAAGGTTGTTAAAAAGCTTAATTTCCCTAGCTGGATTGGAAGACGTGGTCACGTGGGGTGGTCACCTCGTTCGCCCGACCCTAGCCCCATTGATTCTTTTTCTGTTTCATGCTAAAGAAGAAGGTGTACTGAATGAAAATCACAGATGCAAAGCACTTGATTGAACACATAAAGAGTGAATGTACTAAAATTGACAGCAGTATGGAGTGATTGCACCGAGTTGACGTGAATCTTGCAAAGCGCACCAACCTTTGCATCACAAATGATGGAAATCATATTGTAGGTGTTATTTGTTAATATTACAATTGAATAAAGTGTTAAAATTTCATTTCCTGAAAATATGCATTTTTCCTTGTGTCCAGACTTAAGACACCCTGTAAAAAAGAAGAATGCAGACTTGTCTGACCTAAAGAGGAATAAAAAATACTGACCTAGAAAGAAATCGTGGAGATAAAGTCTGACCTAGAGATAGTGGAGATAAAATATAGAGGAGAAGAAATTGAGAAGGTTTGACCTAGAGAGGAAGAGTGAATGAAAAAGTCTGACCAATATAGGAATTGTGGATGAAGTAGTCTGACCTAGAGGAATAGTGAATGAAGTAGTTTGACCTAGTGAGGAATAGTGTGTGTGTGTGTGTGTGTGTGTGTGTGTGTGTGTGTGTGTGTGTGTGTGTGTGTGTGTGTGTAATCTTACCTTGATGACAATAGTGGATGAAGCTTTCTAACCTAGAGAGTACTAGTGGATGAAATAGTTTGACCCAGAGAGGAATAGTGGATGAAATAGTTTGACCCAGAGGGAATAGTGGATGAAATAGTCTGACATATAGAGGGATAGAAGAGATAAATTATGCCTTGAGGGGAAATCTTTGATTATGAGAGGAATAGTGAATGAAAAAATTTGACCTAGAGAGGAATAGTGGATGATGTAGTCTGACATACTGATCTAGAGAGGAATACTGAATGATATGTCTAATCTAGAGAAGAATAGTTGATAGTCTGACTTAGAGAGGAATAGTGGAGATAACATCTGACCTAGAAAGGAATAGTGGAGATAACATCTGACCTAGAGAGGAATAGTGGAGATAACATCCGACCTAGAGAGGAATAGTTGATATAAACGTCTGAACTAAAGAAGAATAGTGCAGATAAAATAGTGGAGATAAAGTCTGAACTAGAAAGGAAGTGTAGATGAAGTAGTCTGACTAGAGAAGCAGAATGAAGATGTGTCTGACCTAGAGATGAATAGTGGAGATAAAAGTCTGAACTAGAGAGGAAGAGGCTAAATTTTGTGCTTCATATGACTTTCATGTCCCTGCCTAGGATTTCATTAAGGATGCGAGATAAAATATGGTCTTTTATATTTGGAATGTTAAGTAGATAAAAAAATGTGATGTGTTTGCTAATGGATAGATGTTAAACTCTGTGGTATCCTGGAGAATGATTTAGGTTGTACAAGTGGTTTCACAGTCAAGAATAGGGTACGCAAAGTATGATGTTTTACTTGAAAAGTGATCGCAAACTGTAACATTATGAGAAAGAGTGTGAATTCAAATTGCAGCATTATCTTGTGTATGAGAAGATCCAAGGATCTCAACGTACAGGACAAGGCCCAATGGATTAGATCTGTGTATTGTATTCTGTATCTGAGGGTTTGCATTTCAGATATGTGTGTTGTATTCTGCATCTGATCATTGCATTTAAGAGTTGTGTTAAATTCTGTATCTGATCATTGCATTTAAGAGTTGTGTAAAATTCTGTATCTGAGCTTTGCATTCCAGAGCTGTGTGCTGTATTCTCTCTTTGATTATTGCAATCCAGACCTGAATGTTGTATTCTGCATCTGAGTATTGCATTCCAGTTTTGTGAGGATTGTATCTTTGATGTGTAAGGTTTTCAAATACATGTGTTGTAGTCCAGATTAATGTAATTTATTCCAGAAAAGTGTATTGTATACAATAGCTGTGTATTTTATTCAGGATAGGTGTGTCTTATTTAGTATCTGTATATTATTCTAGATATATGTTTTGTATTCCGGGTCTGTTTGTTGCATTACACACCTGTGTATTGTAGTTCTGTTTATTATGTTAGAATTCTACATTGTATTGCAGATCTGTGCATTATATTTCACATTAGTGTATTATATTCATAATATTCCAAATTTCTGTATCGCTTTTCAGATATGTGTGATATTTCTCATTTGTTTTGTAGTCTTGTCTTTTAGATCTGTATGGCGTACTCTAGATCTGTGTGATGCATATTTGTATATTGTGTTACTAGTATTTGTTTATTGTTCTCCTTGTGTGCATTCATGTTCTGTATATTGTTTTCAAGATGTACTGTGTATTTTTTTTGTATATTTTAGATCTGTGATTTGTAGTTTACATCTTTGTGTTGTATACATGACCTCTATATTCAAGATCCGTGTTTGTTGCGTTTTGTGAATTGTGTTCAAGATTTATAGTTTCTATTACTGATATATGCATGATATGTGTTTGGAATTCCTTCCGTGTATAGTATTCTTAATTTGTGTTTATTCCAGATCTGCGTTTTGATTTCAAGTTTTGTGCTTAGAGACCCATGTGTTGTATTCAGTTTTTGTGCATTGTATTACAGACGTGTGTGCTGTATTCAGCTTTTGTGCATTGTATTACAGACGTGTGTGTTGTATTCAGCTTTTGTGCATTGTAGTACAGACGTATGTGTTGTATTCAGCTTTTGTGCATTGTAGTACAGACGTATATGTTGTATTCAGCTTTTGTGCATTGTAGTACAGACGTATGTGTTGTGTTCAGCTTTTGTGCATTGTAGTACAGACGTATGTGTTGTATTCAGCTTTTCTGCATTGTAGTACAGACGTATGTGTTGTGTTAAGGTTTTGTGCATTGTAGTACAGACGTATGTGTTGTATTCAGCTTTTGTGCATTGTAGTACAGACGTATGTGTTGTATTCAGCTTTTCTGCATTGTAGTACAGACGTATGTGTTGTGTTAAGGTTTTGTGCATTGTAGCACAAAACTGTGTGTTGTTCTCAGATTTTTGTGCATTGTAGTACAGACCTGTGTGCTGTGTTCAGGATCTGTATCATTATTCTATCTATAGGCCTACATTGTGTTCTAAATTAGCGTATCATATCACACTTATCTTTTCTGTTACAATTTAAAAAACCTACTGCTGACCTAACTAGCATATAACTGACTTATCCACCCTTTAACTCACGTAACTACTTTATTGCTATAAATCCTACTACTAGTCATCACCATGTTACTGAGTGAGCTATACTGTTACTGCCACAGCTGGTACGCCCGGTAATGCTAACTATTACGGAGTGAGCTATACTGTTACTGCCACAACTGGTACACCCAGTAATGCAAAATACTGTTACTGCCACAACTGGTACACCCAGTAATGCAAACTATTACGGAGTGAGCTATCCTTTACTGACACACTTTACTTGTACGCCCGGTAATGCAAAATACTGTTACTGCCACAACTGGTACACCCGGTAATGCAAACTATTACGAAGTGAGCTATACTGTTACTGCCACAACTGGTACGCCCGGTATTGTAAACTATTACGGAGTGAGCTATCCTTTACTGACACACTTTACTCTTACGCCCGGTAATGCAAACTATTACGAAGTGAGCTATCCTTTACTGACACACCTATACTTGTACGCCCGGTAATGAAGTTCTTACGAATTGAACTGTTACTGACACAACTATACACATATGCCCGTAATGTAAAGTGTTACAAAGTAAGCTGTTACTGACAAAACTATATCTGTATGCCCGTAATATAAAGTGTTACGAAGTTAACTGTTAATGACACAGTTATAAGTGTGTCAAACCACCTAATGAAAGATCCTATACACTCATGTCGTTGCTCCAGCACTGCTATTAATATATTCTGAAAACTATTTGCTAAATTAGGACAAACACGCAAGGAAACAAATACTATAGGAGTCTCATTCATATAGTGTTTACATAGATGTTACTCTATGAATAGTGCAAATATTATTGATATGTTTACAATGCGTAACTCTATGAATAGTGCAAATATTAATGTATACAATTTAAGTGTAAAAATCTAGGCGAGAAAGTAATTGTACTAAAGGCAATATGGAGTGTATTGATTAATATTATGCATAATATTGTGTACATAGATGAATTGCTCCACTCAGCTTTATCTCCCTTTCTATTTCATTTCCATCCCCCTCTGGTGCTGCCAGTCCAAACTGTCTACAATTTTCCCTAAGGCAATGAGATGCTACCTTCTGGTGCTGCCAGTCCAAACTGTCTACAATTTTCCCTAAGGCAATGAGATGCTACCTTCTGGTGATACAGTTGTCACATCGAGTAGTCCTCTACTTGTTCTTTGCACGTGTAATTAGTATCGAACCCGACAGTCGTGCAGGTGATCGGACGAAAATGTTTAATTAACCTAGTGTTTTGTCACAATCAGTGGCAGAGATTAACTTTATGGGTCAGGGTTAGGAGAATCTCCTCTGTTATCTGTATGAATTGTAACAGAATTTTGTCTGTTTTCTCTGCGAACTGTAATGATATCTTGATATTTTCAGTATGAACTATAACAAAATCTTGTCTTTTGTTCTATGTGAACTGAAACGAAATCTTGTTTGTTTTCTCTATGAACTGTAACAGAAATGTTGCTTGTTTTCTCAGTAAAATATTGCCTATTTTCTTTATGAACTATAATGAAATATTGCCTGTTTTCTCTGTGAACTGAACGAGATCTTGCATGATTTTAGTCATATTATTTTCATTGACTAAAATCTACAAGATATTAGTTTTAGTATATACAATAAAAAGGAAAGGCAAGATATTAGTCTTAGTATGTACAATCAAAAAGGACAGGCAAGATATTAGTCTTAGTATGTACAATCAAAAAGGACAGGCAAGATATTAGTCTTAGTATGTACAATCAAAAAGGACAGGCAAGATATTAGTCTTAGTATGTACAATCACAAGGATTGGCATGAAGTATGTTCAATCACCAAACCGGCATGAGGTTAGTCTTAGTATGTTAAATTAAAAATATAGGCATGAAGTTAGTCTCAGTATGCAGAAACAAAGACATGCATGATGTTAGTCTTTGTATGTACAAGAAAAATGTGACGTGTTGTTAGTCTTAGTATGCGTAATCGCTAAAACCGACATGATATGAGTCTTAATGTGTAATATCACAACGACTGGCATAATGTTAGTGTGTATTGATATCTTAGTATCTTATTTCCTCACAACACATAATAACATATTGTTAGTTAAGACTGTTGCAAAGTAATGAATACTGTCGTAGGACTAAAGTTTGATATGTTTTAATCAAGGATTGTTCCATGTCTGCCAAACAATTAAAACTCTTATAATAATTAGAACTGTTGCAAAGTCTGGTAATTCGTAGAACAGTTACGAAGTCTGGTAAACTGTCAATTAGTACTTTTATCTGGTAAACTATCAGGTAATACCTTTATCAAAGTCTGGTAAACTATCAAATTGTAATATTATCAAAGTCTGGAAAATTGTCAGATATTACGTCTGTTAATGTCTTGTAAACGATCAGATAGTCCCATTATCAAAATGTGATAAAGTATGGTAAGCCGTCAGATAGTAATCTTATACAAGTCTGTGTATAAACTGTCAGAGAGTAATCTTATACAAATCTGGTAAACTACTGTTAAATAATAACCTTATACAAGTCTGCTAAGCCGTCATACTGTGATTTAGTACTTTTAACAAAGTTTGATGTACTGTCATTTAGGGCTATTTTCAGAGTCTAGTGTACTGTTATTAATGACTATTTTAAAAAGTTGATATACTGATTTTTATGACTATTATTACGTCTAGTGTAGTGTTGGTTAGTAAAGTCACTTCGGATTATGACATACTGTCTCATTGGACTAAGACAGTCTGGTGTACTGTCTCTTTGGACTATGACAGTCTGGTATACTGTCTCTTTGCACTATGGTAAAATCTGATATTTGGTCTGTTTGGGTTCTTACAAAGACTGATGTTCGTCTCTATGGACTATGATAAAATCTTATATTTGGTCTGTTTGGGTTCTTACAAAGACTGATGTTCCGTCTCTATGGACTATGATAAAATTTGATATTTGGTCTGTTTGGGTTCTTACAAAGACTGATGTTCCGTCTCTATGGACTATGATAAAATCTGATATTTGGTCTGTTTGGGTTCTTACAAAGACTGATGTTCCGTCTCTATGGACTATGATAAAATCTTATATTTGGTCTGTTTGGGTTCTTACAAAGACTGATGTTCCGTCTCTATGGACTATGATAAAATTTGATATTTGGTCTGTTTGGGTTCTTACAAAGACTGATGTTCCGTCTCTATGGACTATGATAAAATCTGATATTTGGTCTGTTTGGGTTCTTACAAAGACTGATGTTCCGTCTCTATGGACTATGATAAAATCTGATATTTAGTCTGTTTGGGTTCTTACAAAGACTGATGTTCCGTCTCTATGGACTATGATAAAATCTGATATTTGGTCTGTTTGGGTTCTTACAAAGACTATGTAAACTGTCTGCATGGACTATGGCGATGTCTGATATGCGGCGTATTTGGATTCTTACAAAGACTGTTACACTCTCTGGACTATGCTAATTTCTGTTATGTTATCTCTTTGGATTCTAACGAACACTAGCATTTTATCTGGACCATGATAGTCTGAAATATGTTTGGATTCTAGCGAACACTGGTATTTTATCTGGACTATGATAATGTCTGAAATGAGGTATATTTAGATTGATGTGCTGTCTGTTAGAGCTGTTATAAAGTCGTCAACATCTTTCATAAGCATGCTGTCATTTAGGAGTGTTTTAACAATGTCGGACATCAATCGTGCTATGAAAGATTGTTATAAACAATTAATTCTGTTGCCAAGCACGACCTCAAACATGGTATCAAACAGGACTGTTAGCTTGACCTCAAGCATGCCAAGTATTACTAGTACAAATTCTTGCAACCTGTCAGTATTTCAATATTTATTATTATTGTTTAAGAAAACGCATAAAAACACACATCGTTTGCATTCAGTTCAGTGTGTACTTTAACTACAATAATTTGTATCGTTTTATTTATTTATATATAGAATTATATATATAAAATATCAACTGAATACGTATTCTTAGCACTACGCTAGAATATAAATATGTTTCTTGTTACCACGATGTTAACAAATATCAACTAATTGACTACTGGTCTTTCAGCATTATATAAACAATAGCATTTGAATAGTTTTGGTCATAATGTAATAAATATCAGCTGATTAATTAGGATATCCAGTTTCCAAAAACAAAACTTCAAATGACTGATTTGTATTCCTCCAACATAAATGTATATGATTAGGTTACTGTTTGTCCAGCACTAAATAAACTTCTAGTACTGAATTACTTTTAGCGTTCCACAAAACAAAACTTCAAATGACTGATATGTATTCCTCCAGTATAAATGTATATGATTAGGTTACTGTTTGTCCAGCACTAAATAAACTTCTAGTATATTGAATTACCTTTAGCGTTCCACAAACAAATCTTCAAATGACTGATTTGTATTCCTCCAACAAAGATGAATATGACTGGATAGTGTTTGTCCAACATTTTGTTACACACACTTCGTTCCCATCATTTGAAAAATCAACAGATTTTTGTATTTAACTCTGCATATTTTCATTGCAATGTATTTCTTTTAAATGGTAAGAAAATCTAGCAGAACATTATATGTAACTATGCATATTTCTATGTATATTTCATTCTTAGCGTAAATACAAATTAAGCAGAACATCACTTTGAAATAAACGTATTTCGTTGTATACTTTTTTCTGACTGTGATAGACACAAACACACATATCTATCTATCTATCTATCTATCTATCTATCTATCTATCTATCTATCTATCTATCTATCTATCTATCTATCTATCTATCTATCTATCTATCTATCTATCTATCCATCTATCTATCTATCTATCTATCTATCTATCTATCTGTTTGTCTATCTATCTATGTATCTATCTATCTATCTATCTATCTATCTATCTATCTATCTATCTATCTATCTATCTATCTATCTATCTATCTATCTATCTGTCTGTCTGTCTGTCTGTCTGTCTATCTATCTATCTGTCTATCTATCTATCTACCCATCCATCCATCCTCCATCTATTTATCTGTCTATCTATCTATCTATCCTCCATCTATCTATCTATCCATCCATCCATCCATCCACCCATCCATCCATCTATCTATCTATCTATCTGTATATCTATCTATCTATCTATCTATCTATCTCTCTATCTGTATATCTATCTCTCTATCTGTAATAGAGCACTACATTTAACTATATATTCACAACAACTAGCTAGAGAATGGTTCTAAACATATTTGCAACAAGTAAATAAAAGAGTCTGCTTAATAATGAATAATCACAACAAGCTGAAAGAAATAATAAACTTTTAATTATATATATACATATGTTCGCAACAAGTAAATTGAACTTTACACTTAATTATACATGCTCATAACAAGTAACGTTGCAAGCAAGTTTTAAGAAGAGAAATAATGTTAATTATACTACCTTTCCGGGTCGTTGATGTCAAAGAGTTCATGACAACGGCTGATCATTCAGTCGGAGTCCGAGACAAGATACGAAACTCAACCTTTTGATACTACGTTCAATATTAGGATTAACATAACTTAGAACTGAATAACATTATTATTACATTATTAGAACATCACAGACACACCGCGAGTAAGATAACACACCTAGCAATAAATAAATCAGCCTTTATGATCACACCAAAGACGCACGGCGAGTAGGACAACAATACGGTCTACAAAATTAATCATCGGATTTAGAAAAACGCCCACACACAAACACACGTACGCAACCCTGTAAAAACATGTTATAATACTTGTTGCCAACATATGTATTGTGTTAAATAGAACAGCAGTGGAATGTAGATAAGCATGAAGTTGAAACTTTATTCACTCACTGGTGAGTACGAAATGAAATTGTCTGCAAATGTCCGGCCACTTCCGCAGCCGGAAAGAAACAAAACACCATTTGTTGCACAAGAGTAGAGTGAAAACCTGACAACCCCACACACTCACGCACGTGCACAACCAAACGCCCACACATTTAGTCACACTCACACACTCACACACTCACACACACTGCTACATAAATAATCACAAACACATTTACATAGAGCTACGCACATGCAAACCAAACTCATCACACGGAAATATATCCGCACAATATACGACCGTACACGTATATACAATTATCCATCTCTCTCTGTCTCTCTCTCTCCATCCATTCATCTGCCTATCCATCCATCCAACCGTCCATCCAACTATCTATCTATCTTTTTATCTATCTATCTATCTATCTATCTATCTATCTATCTATCTATCTATCTATCTATCTGTCTGTCTGTCTGTCTGTCTATCTATCTATCTATCTATCTATCTATCTATCTATCTATCTATCTATCTATCTATCTATCTATCTATCTATCTATCCGGACGATCATACCCACATGCAGCCAGAAACGTACATATTTATATACATACAATCATACGCAAACACTTCAAATACATATCAGCCATACATAGTTACAAGTAAGATACAACCACATAACATACACACACAATTAGCTAAGTATACAACCATACTCCCTCGTTTAATTACAGTATAGCCATCTGCGCGTACACACACACACACATATATATATCCACACAATGAAAATGAAAAGAACAAATATCGCGGTT
The DNA here is from genome assembly GCA_028829895.1 of Sinotaia quadrata. Lineage (NCBI taxonomy): Eukaryota > Metazoa > Mollusca > Gastropoda > Architaenioglossa > Viviparidae > Sinotaia > Sinotaia quadrata. The sequence goes on along the minus strand of CM054177.1, from coordinate 61,019,463 downwards.
TGTATATCTGGCTTAAGACAATCTTCTCAATTTTACACTATTGTGGAATATTATGCATTGAACGTGACTGTGTAGATTATCTTGTCTGGCTCGTGTGTGAAATTACGAATGATGACTTGCACGACACCAGACATTCCGTGTTGACATTTGTGAATTAAATCACGCCACACACACACACACACACACACACACACACACACCACACACACACACACACACACATATAAACGCGCGCGCTTTCTTTTGCCTTTTGCCACATTCACAAATACATACATGTACGTGTACACCCACACAAACTGATTTTAATTTTATGTTTGCATTTGCAATGTTCTCTCAATTCTCATATCAAGTATGCGTTCAAATGCATTATTTTTCAACTACAAACAAAAGATATATATTCACATACATTTACATACACTAAAAGCACACTCAAACGAATAACTGAAGTTCTAAGAGACCCTTAAATACGTTATTAAAACTCTAGTAGACTCTGAATCACATTGCTAAATTCTAGTAAACACTCAAACACATAACTAAACTCTATTAGACACTCAAACATTATAATTAAAACTGTAATACATAATAAGACACTCTATCGTGCATTAACACACTACAATACAAGCACTTTATTGTCTAAAGCACCGTGATACATACTAATACACATTTGATTACACTCCAATTCACACTAACACTCGCACAAATGCAAACACAAGCAATTTAAGATTCTAAAATGGCTGAACACACAAATTCGCTAAAATCACACACACACACACACACACACACACACACACACACACACACACACACACACACTAACACTCGACATAACAGACTAACAAACACACACTAACACTCGACATAACAGACTAACAAACACACACTAACACTCGACATAACAGACTAACAAACACACACTAACACTCGACATAACAGACTAACAAACACATATTAATACTCGACATAACAAACTAACAAACACACACTAATACTTAGACTAGCACCAATACTATTTCACACTAACACACATACTTTAGCAAAAATACATTTACATACATACTCTCTAACATACGAAAGTACGTATTTTAGCACACATACATAAACACTCTTACACAAGAACATACAATAGCATACACACTTTCGCAAGCAAGCACTAATACAAGAACCAAAATACATTAACACCACATCTTTAATGTAATACTGTAACTTGGTCAATTTCGCAAATAAACATTAAATTAAGGACCATATTTCTTTAACACCATACCTTCAACGTAAGTACTGTGAGGCGGACACACACACAAGCGCCTTGATATGCACTGCATAACAAAATCTCAAGCACAAACATGTACAGGAAAAACATCTATAAACAAAATTATAAAAGATGATTGAATAGCAAACAGGAAAAAATAAAATGAAATGAAAAAGCAGAAAATAACGTTTTTTTCTTCCCACATGAGTTATAAAAATATAAAATATTAATTTATATAATGAAATAAATTAATATAATATTATTGTATACATAAATATTAAAATGATATAATGTAATATTAGTATGCTGTGCGCATTAAATTATGTCAGATATTGAAAATTTAGTATTTTTATTGTAGTTTTAATTCCTGTTCTATTCTAAAATATTCTTGTTCACTAACAAATGTATGCAGGATAGATGGATGGAGGGAGGGAGGGAGGGAGAGATTGTGGATGGATGGATGGATAAATAGAGTCATAGAGTGGTGGGTCAGGTCATAAGGTGGACATTGGTGATGAATAATGATGATTGATGACAACAACAGCAACAGAGATGTCACACACTTGGTTGTTGTTACATTGTTTTATTTTAGTTAATGTTGACACCATGCAGGGCACAGCTCTCTCAAGCAGACAGAGACGTGCATGGCTCATGACGACGCTGACAGCAATCTCCATTGCTCACATACATCAGTCACGTCCATTATATTTTGGAAGATACGCTCTCCTAACAGAAGGAGGGACAATCAATATGGAAAAATACCACTAAAAATAGTTTTGTCTTTCCTTACTGTCAAATATCAATAGCAGCCAAATGCCCAAGAGCTATGTAACAATTCAAATATATAACGAAACTACTATGTGATGCTTTAAAACACAACTTGTTACTTATATATAATTTAAATGATTAAACCTTAGACCTAATATAACATAAAATGTATGTTGGTGGGATTTAGGAAAAGCATTCTCTGACACACAAATCGCAAACTACACAAATACAATAGTATTAGTCATCATATAAAATCTACAACAATTGAAAAAATAACTCCTTCCTAAATATTATATATACTTGAAATACAATTAAAGAGTACATCAAGCAAATTATAAGGGCAAAAGAGCACACACACTAAACTTAACTGCAATGTTAATGCTACAGCACTATTAGAAACAAAAGCGAAAGAAATCACCCAGATCTGTCATAGAATCAAAGCATAGTGTCACTCGTTCAACAATACACAATCAATACACACACAGACACACCAGTAGGCACAACAATACACAATCAATACACGCACAGACACACCAGTAGGCACAACAATACACAATCAATACTCGCACAGACACACCAGTAGGCACAACAATACACAATCAATACACACACAGACACACCAGTAGGCACAACAATACACAATCAATACACGCACAGACACACCTGTAGGCACAACAATACACAATCAATACACACATAGACACACCCGTAGGCACAACAATACACAATCAATACACTCACAGACACACCTGTAGGCATAACAATACACAATCAATACACATACAGACACACCAGTAGGCACAACAATACACAATCAATACACACACAGACACACCTGTAGGCACAACAATATACACTCAATACACACACAGACACACTAGTAGACACAACAATACACAATCAATACACACACAGACACACCAGTAGGCACAACAATACACAGACACACCTGTAGGCACAACAATACACAATCAATACACACACAGACACACCTGTAGGCACAACAATACACAATCAATACACACATAGACACACCTGTAGGCACAACAATACACAATCAATACACTCACAGACACACCTGTAGGCATAACAATACACAATCAATACACACATAGACACACCTATAGGCACAACAATACACAATCAATACACTCACAGACACACCTGTAGGCATAACAATGCACAATCAATACACACACATACACACCAGTAGGCACAACAATACACAATCAATACACTCACAGACACACCTGTAGGCACAACAATATACACTCAATACACACACAGACACACCAGTAGGCACAACAATACACAATCAATACACACACAGACACACCAGTAGGCACAACAATACACAGACACACCTGTAGGCACAACAATACACAATCAATACACACACAGACACACCTCTAGGCACAACAATACACAATCAATACACACATAGACACACCTGTAGGCACAACAATACACAATCAATACACTCACAGACACACCTGTAGGCATAACAATACACAATCAATACACACATAGACACACCTGTAGGCACAACAATACACAATCAATACACTCACAGACACACCTGTAGGCATAACAATACACAATCAATACACACATAGACACACCTGTAGGCACAACAATACACAATCAATACACTCACAGACACACCTGTAGGCACAACAATACACAATCAATACACTCACAGACACACCTGTAGGCATAACAATACACAATCAATACACACATAGACACACCTATAGGCACAACAATACACAATCAATACACTCACAGACACACCTGTAGGCATAACAATGCACAATCAATACACACACATACACACCAGTAGGCACAACAATACACAATCAATACACTCACAGACACACCTGTAGGCACAACAATATACACTCAATACACACACAGACACACCAGTAGGCACAACAATACACAATCAATACACACACAGACACACCAGTAGGCACAACAATACACAGACACACCTGTAGGCACAACAATACACAATCAATACACACACAGACACACCTCTAGGCACAACAATACACAATCAATACACACATAGACACACCTGTAGGCACAACAATACACAATCAATACACTCACAGACACACCTGTAGGCATAACAATACACAATCAATACACACATAGACACACCTGTAGGCACAACAATACACAATCAATACACTCACAGACACACCTGTAGGCATAACAATACACAATCAATACACACATAGACACACCTGTAGGCACAACAATACACAATCAATACACTCACAGACACACCTGTAGGCATAACAATGCACAATCAATACACACACAGACACACCAGTAGGCACAACAATACACAATCAATACACACACAGACACACCTATAGGCACAACAATACACAATCAATACACTCACAGACACACCTGTAGGCATAACAATGCACAATCAATACACACACAGACACACCAGTAGGCACAACAATACACAATCAATACACACACAGACACACCTGTAGGCACAACAATATACACTCAATACACACACAGACACACCAGTAGGCACAACAATACACAATCAATACACACACAGACACACCGGTAGGCACAACAATACACAGACACACCTGTAGGCACAACAATACACAATCAATACACACACAGACACACCTGTAGGCAGAACAATACACAATCAATACACACATAGACACACCTGTAGGCACAACAATACACAATCAATTCACTCACAGACACACCTGTAGGCATAACAATGCACAATCAATACACACACAGACACACCAGTAGGCACAACAATACACAATCAATACACACACAGACACACCTGTAGGCACAACAATACACAATCAATACACACACAGACACACCAGTAAGCACAACAATACACAATGAATACACGCACAGACACACCTGTAGGCACAACAATACACAATCAATACACACACAGACACACCAGTAGGCACAACAATACACAATACACACACAGACACACTAGTAGGCACAACAATCAATACACGCACAGACACATCTGTAGGCACAAGGAAACAACAAAATAAACTCACAGTAACAGGGGCTTACATTATTCACCAACCCCCCCTGTCCTCCATGATACAAAGCCCTGGTAATCGTCATACTAGTTAGCGACAACAAAATGTTTGCCCTGTTTTGACATTTATGAGCAACAACTAAACACACTAGTACAATTTCCAAACAAAAACTTCCAAAGAAACCAAAAATTATATTTATATAAGAAACTGTGACATTTACTCCTTCATTGCTATTTATCCAATTACTTGCATCTGCACAAATAAATCTTACCCAACCCACACTAACTAAAACATTTAATATTAAAATATTTTGACTATGAATCCGCCTTATCCTTATATCTTACCTTATACCATACAATGGAGTTGCTTTTGGTGAGTCATTCAGATTACCTTTTATAGTTATTTCTGACGTATTTACGTATGGTATTCATTAGACAGATACACACACATTGTACAATAAGTACATAATATTAAACAATATCACTTTTTTCTTAGCACACTATATGGGAAAATCTTAGTTCAACACTTATAGTAAGAGAAGTCACTTCACGTAATACATATCTACATAAGCATAACATATCAATAGCGATAATGCATGAAACGTTTCTAAGATCATTCTCTCTCAACCAGCCAGTTTTACTCACCATTAAGCTAACGACTGCCTTTCAAAGTTAGACATTCTTTTCACTCTGAATTCAAAAGTGATTAGAGAGCAGAATTTTTTTACAGCAATTGAACTCCATAAACTCAGCCCATTACCTAGTTTTGTTCTCATCAAAAATAATCATTGGATAATAGAAAACTACTCACTCAGCATGCATTACGTCAGCAACCTAGAATATTTTTGCCTTGAACTGTTTACTTCAACTCAGACACTCAAAAATAACACCATAAGGAGTGTCCAAGGTTGAGTTACTCTAATAACTTAGCAACTGATATAACAATTTAAATTTAAAATAGAGAGGGGCAAATTTACTCTGTCACAATAGGTGTAATGTTAATATAATGAATACTAATGGCGAAATGTAAGGTATTAATACTAAATGTCGAATTTTTTATGAGAACAAGACTTACGTCTTATTTTAAATTGCAATTTCGGTAAAGATGTGTAACAAAGTATTTTTCAAGTTATTTTTATTTGTTATTATTTCTCTATCTGAAATTTTATTTTGTATTGATTTTGTATAAAACAATTTTGATGTAGTTTTGTTTTAAAAGTTGTAATTTTTGTGATGTCTAATCCAATAAGGTTTCTTCAGATATGATGTTGTTTCTTACTTTTTTTAGTTGTGATTCCTGTTTGTGACCATGTCTCACAGCAGTTTCTTTTTTTGAATTATGTTGATGTTTCTTAATTTTGAAAGTTGTAATATCTGTGACGCTGCACACTGACACAAGAGTAGTCATTGTGGCCGAGCTCTGTTGTGGCGCGACAAGATGCGTCAGTCTGTGGACGTGTATTGAAGAGGATTCTCACCAAAAGCTCTTTACCACCAACAACAAACGGAAGGCCGTCTGACACTAAACGCACTGCACCACTCACCGCTCGGAGTCTTCCGTCAGCAAACACGAGCGCCGGGCGGCTCGGATCGGCACACACGAGAACCTCATTAAAACCGCCAACACCCTTGTCTCCATTTTGTTCACGATTCTTTGCCGTCCTTGGTCAGGAAGCGCCATCGATAAGAACGAAATGAAATCGAAAAAATTGTAAAAGAGAAAACTTGAAAGAAGTGGAAAGAAAGTAAGAAGTGTTCTCCGACCTTTTTCTCTGACAGCTTCTCTCCGACCCAGACCATAAATGGAAATCAGTTCTTTTTCCTGCAAAAGACAAGAAACAGAGAAAGAAAGAAAATATCAGTTTAGACCGAGACACAACAAATCAGCTTTAGTCGAGATGCAATAGATGAGTTTTCTGCAGGGAGAAAGAGATGATCTTAGGCAGAGATACAACCAATGAAGTGTAGCCGACACGTAAATGATCAGCTGTAACTGAAACGTAAGTGATCAGCTGTAGCCGAGACGCAAAGATCAGCTGTAGCCGAGACGCAAAGATCAGCTGTAGCCGAGACGCAAATGGTCAGCTGTAGTCCAGACGAAACAATTAGATGTGGCCTTAAGAGCAGATTCAACAGACAAGGTTTGGCGGGGAAGTAACTCCCTGTCACTAACCGTGTTAACATTTTATCATGATGCTCAAATTGTTTTAGGATTGATTTAACGTGGAAATCAAAACCTCAGTGCATGAGTGAACACTGAATTGTAAGAGATGTAAAAGAAGTAGAGAAGTTAATAACATCAAAGGAACATTTTTTCCTGTTAAATCAGAACATTGGAATGTGACAAAGAGCGGGAAATAAAATCGTTAGACAATTTTCATTTCAGTGTAAGATTTTTTAAAACCTTTAAAATATAGCATTAAGATTATATTTACTAATCTATAATGAAGTCGGGGGCAATACATTTGCAAGCTACATTCAATCATTTTCCATCCTGTCGAGTCGAGCATATTATCTTATTTAAATATTAGGTACAACAAGTTTTCTTTCTTTGGACAACCAGTTTTTTTTCTTAGTCTCAACAAATTTTCCTTTCTTAGAAACTCATCAGTTTTCATATCTTAGGAACACATTTATTTTCCTTTTATTCTTGATAATGAGTATTAATAACCATTCAATAGATAGATAGATAGATAGATAGATAGATAGATAGATAGATAGATAGATAGATAGATAGATAGATAGATAGATAGATAGATAGATGCCCAATTTACAACGAATAAACCGTTCGAATATGTCTTCATTAGAAGAAATTGGCAGAACTTCAAGAGGCGCGCTAAGTCGAGGCGGCGTGTTGTCGAGAAGCTGTGGCAGATATTGGTGGCATTTGTTGGGCCTTGTGATGGAAATGAAGGACTTTAAGTCCCCGTCTGTTGCTGTAGCTGAGTTTTGGTTGCCGCCCTCCCCGTCGCCAGGGAGCGATTGTCTTCATCCTGCCTAACAGAGGACAGCAAATTAAGCGCCGATATGCAAGTAATAGTTCACGCCTCATTTGGCCACGGGAAAATAATTATTACGAAACTCATTTTATTGACGTTGGTCTTGGAAGGGTTGAACGGAATCTGGCCGAATTAACAGTTCATAATATCCGCACAGTTTGCGAATTTGCATGTCGTTTGTGCCTTGATGGGGAAATTGGGGTTACTTCTTTCCACCAGCCAGGGCATTATGTCGGCGCCAAAGACTGCAAAACGCTATTTTCTCAAACATAATAGATTTCTCTCTCTTTCTTTTTCTCTCTCTCTCTGGTATTTGAAGGAAGATTGGAGGAAAAATAAATGAGTGTGTGTACGTCACTCCTTGGTCTGTTCACGACTTGACATAAATTCAATTTTTACTGCTCTCAGGGTGGCCCTCAGATTTCTGTCCATATTTTGTCTGTTAAGCAATTCTACACCTGTTAGTTAATGTCAATTGTTAGGATGCATGTTAAATCGAATTTCAAAGAAATATTAATTGATGGATGCTTTTAAATTTCCTCTTAGGAGCCAAGCATGTGAACGGTCTTCTCAGTCTGATTCGTTCTGTATTTATCGACATATTGCTATTACCGCACAACATGAATTTATCGACATATTGCTATTACCGCACAACATGAATTTATCGACATATTGCTATTACCGCACAACATGAATTTATCGACATATTGCTATTACCGCACAACATGAATTTATCGACATATTGCTATTACCGCACAACATGAATTTATCGACATATTGCTATTACCGCACAACATGAATTTATCGACATATTGCTATTACCGCACAACATGAATTTATCGACATATTGCTTTTACCGCACAAAATGTATTTATCGACATACTACTGTTACATTTAAAAAAAAATTTTTAATAGCATTACTACTACTACAACATCACGAACAACACCACTATAACTACCACCACATCTCTAATATTACCAGTATTACTATCATCACTATCGCCACTACTACTACCACAATCCCATTCACCGTTTGCTAAAACAAATTATCTGACGTCACAACCACAGTCACAACTCTTATTTCAAGCGATGTACAGCCGAGTACTCTTATGACCATTGCGTCTATAGCTCCGGGTACTACAATGACGGTTGTCGTCTATAGCTCCGGGTACTACAATGACGGTTGTCGTCTATAGCTCCGGGTACTACAATGACGGTTGTCGTCTATAGCTCCGGGTACTACAATGACGGTTGTCATCTATAGCTCCGGGCACTACAATGACGGTTGTCGTTTATAGCTCTGTACGTTCGGGTATTATAATGACCACTGTCGTCTGTACTCTGTCTGTTCGGTTACTATAATGACCACTGTCGTCTGTACTCTGTCTGTACTCTGTATGTTCGGTTACTATAATGACCACTGTCGTCTGTACTCTGTCTGTACTCTGTCTGTACTCTGTATGTTCGGTTACTATAATGACCACTGTCGTCTGTACTCTGTATGTTCGGTTACTACAATGGCCACTGTCGTCTGTACTCTGTATGTTCGGTTACTACAATGGCCACTGTTACGCAATTCGGTGTTTGATCTGGTGTGACAAATATCATACCACTGCTATCTATAACTGTTCATAAGATGGCGCCACCAGAACCTCACGCACACAGTTATTTAAACTTTCGCTCACTTGTAACGTAACGGCTCTAGTTGTGGTGAATGTCACGTGCATTTTTGTAAAGTATTGTTTCTATACATACGAGTTCATTGACTAGTGTAAAGTTTGTAAAGTATTGTTTCTATACATACGAGTTCATTGACTAGTGTAAATTTTGTCAAATTATTTAATGTAAACAGTCGATAATTAGGATTGGACTATACGTCTACAGTAAAATATCTATGAAATACATTGAAAAACTGAGATAAATAACGTAATATCTTTCGCCAATTTGAAAAATTCTTGTGCATATGATTTATTTAATTATAGAATTTTATGGAATGGTAGTGGTAGTGTATGTTGTGTATTGTGTTTTTTCTGTAAAAATATAAGTTTGACTGAAAATTGTGTGTTTGTGTGTGTACATGCGTGTGTGCATTTGTAAAACTGGTAGATCTTTTTGAGATAACAAGTCATTACGTCACAAACTAAATCTGATACATCCGATCGAAACTAAATCTGCCACATCTGATCTACAACTAAATCTGACACATCTCATCCAAAACTAAATCGGACACATATGATCAAAAACTAAATCTGATACACATGATCCAAAACACCTTTGTTCGATTACTGCATTAGTCTCATCTCACCACTGGCCGTAGTGAGTCCAACCTGCGTGGATTGTACTTAATTTATCTTACTGAAGGGGTTAATGGTGAAATATGGCGACATTCGAGACAGACGAACTTTTGGTGGTGATTATTTGCTCATCTGAAAAGGTCCTGGAATTGGCGCGCCATTGATTGGATTCCTAGTTCTATGTAAACGGCCGCCAAAGCCGATATGCCGACATAAATCAATGAAATCTTCATACGATATCCCATCTTGTTGCCTGAATTTTACATTCGTTATAATCTTTCACAAATCTCTTGTTAGACGAAATTTTTATCAGCTACTGTTTGTGTTTTACGATTGAATGGTTTATAGCCATCATAACTCCAATATTTAATCAGGGCGCATTACATCTTTTGCCGTCGAATTATATTCTTTTCCACAAACGTACGTATACCGATCTTTCAATATTATTCAGCGTTCTGGAAAAATTGTATCAAGTTCTAAATCATGTTCTTTACTAGCAAAGAACTTTGCATTAATACAACCAACTAATGTTCTCTAGTAAGTAGTATCCATTTGTTTATGAATGAATTAAGTAGGTACATTCTTCTTTTCATGAAATAAATGTTACATTTAAACTTATTTGTCATCCCAAAATATGCTCCTCAGTAACACGTAACCGTTTCAGTGCCATTGAATGTTATATGTAAAACGTTTATCTGTAAAATGCATATCTGTAAAAATAACCATTTGAAGCACAAGTGACTAATCATTAATGTGTTTATCGTCTTACAAATAATAATTTTACTTTCATGAATGTTTAAAAATTGAATGAAACGTAAAATTATTTATATCTCCAGTAATTTTCAAGGTTAACATTAGCACACAAAGTGTGAGTATATGCCGTTATTTTTAGTGTTATCTGCTCTTGATTTGCAAATTGTAACATCGACTTTGGTGTGATTTTTACAATAATTTGTATACTACTCTTTATAAGTATGGTATATAACTCCCGAATATCTGCATTTTGAAAAGTCATTTGTATGCTATTCGCTATCAATAATGGAAAGTAACTCGCGATTATTTGCACTTTTTAAAGTAACCTGCATTTTATTGGTTATCAATCAATCAATCAATCTCTCTTAGTCTTGTCGACCATTGGGGCACCATTGATGACCTGACAACCAGTTTCCTCCATTCCATTCTGTTCTCTTCTAATCTTATCATATTGCCCAGTTTCAGTCCTGTCCACTCTGAGATGTTATCTTCCTATCTTTTCCTTTGTCTTCCTCTCCTTCGCCCTCCTTGCACAGTACCTTGCATGATTGTCTTGGCATGCCCTGTTGATTGTGTGGCATTCCCATACCATTTCATTTTGCGTTTTTTCACAATGGCCAATAGCTCTTCATAGGGCACAATGGCTTGCCTAATTCTGTTTCCCATTTCCTCACTCGTGACATGATCTTTATACGAAATGCCAAGCAATCTTCGAAAGCATCTCGTTTCAGTAGCTTGTATCCACCTTTCGAGAACCGCTACGAGGGTCCATGACTCACAGGCATATAAAAGCACAGATACAACCAAGGAGCGCATCAGTCTGATCTGTGAGCTGACTGATGTTTCTGTCTTTTCAAACTGTCTTCAGCCTTGCCATTGCTGTTATTGTCAGCGCAATCCTGGACAATATTTCTGGTTTTGATCCCTCGCCTGTCACAATTGCTCCTAAGTACTTGATTTTATTAACTATTTCCAGTTTCTGATCACCAATCATGATACCAGTGCCGATGCCACTGTTGTTGTTGGTCATCCATTTACATATTCGTTATAAATAATGGCAGGTAACTCTCGATTAACCGCACTTTTTAAAGTAACCTGCATTCTATTCGTTACAACTAATAGGAAGTATATTCCGTGGCAAGAACACGCACATGTTTTACAGTTGAACAGTCTGTAAACAGGTGTAATAAGTGTTACCGGTCACAAAATTGCTTAGCTGATCTCATCAATATCGTCACAAAATGATGTGAATGATGTTATCTGTAATTTAACAACAGATTCTTCATCAAGTACCAAAGGCATCATAACACCCTTCAGGTGTGTAATGTAATCATATGTGTAATTGTAACGAACCACAGACATTGCAGCATTCTTTAGACAGGTATTATACATATAATTGTAAAGTACCATAGACTTCAAAACATTCTTTAGACAGGTATTATATATATAATTGTAAAGTACCATAGACTTCAAAACATTCTTTAGATAGGTATTATATATATAATTGTAAAGTACCATAGACTTCAAAACATTCTTTAGACAGGCATTATGTGAATAATTGTAAGGTACGATAGACTTCATATAATTCTTTAGACGCGTGTTATATAAATTGTAAAGTACCATACTTGTTAAGTACCATAGACTTCAAAGCATTCTTTAGACAAGTATTTTGCGTATAATTGTAAAGTACCATATACTTCATAACATTATTTAGACAGGTATTATGTAAATGCTTGTAAAGTACCAAGACTTCATAATGCTCTTTAGAGAGGTAAAATGTGTTTACTTGTAAAGTACTACAGATTTTATAACGCTCTTTAGACAGGTATAATGTGCTTAATTTTAAAGTACCACAGACTTCATGACGCTCTTAGACAAGTATAATGTGTTCAATTTTTAAGTACCACAGACGTCAAGACGCTCTTTAGACAGGTGTGATGTGTGTAATTGTAAAGTACCGCAAGCATCATAACACTATTTAGACAAGTGTAATGTGTATAAAGTACCATAGTCTTCATAACATTTTTTTTTTAATAGAAGTACTGTTTTTAATAAAATGTACCATAAACATCCAAACACTCTTTAAACAAATGCACTCTGTACTTACATTATGCCATAAAAACCTTTTAGACAAGTATTCTATTAATATTTACTTTTTGTACAAAGAATTATACATAATCGATTATCTTTCAGGAGTCTTAAATTATTTATGCGTTCAGTGCATAATACGTCTTGTTTTATTGTGGCTCATCTATCATTACTAAAGGAGACAATCACCCATTACTATCGGAAGCAAAATCAGTCATTTCAGCGAAGACAATCAGCCATTACTATCGGAAGCAAAATCAGTCATTTCAGCGAAGACAATCAGCCATTACTAGCAGAGGCAAAAATCAGTCATTTCAGCGGAGACAAAATTAGCCATTACTAACGGAGGCAAAAATCAGCCATTTCAGCGGAGACAAAATCAGCCATTACTAGCGGAGGCAAAATCGGCCAAACTGAGAGTACAGTAGCATTAACTACTAAAGGCACCATAACAGTTAACATCTACAAGAAAACTTCATTAATCAGAAAAACAAATGACTAAAATTAATCTCTCAATACTTTTATGGCTCTCTATTTCAAAACACAAAAACAGACACATATATATAATACACACACAAACACACACACACACACACATGTTATGTAAGAAATACCACCTATGGTAACTATATTTTCAGTATAAATTGGAGCAAAAATAATTTGTAACAAATATAAGATATGCTATCCAGGTCGTGATTGTTAAAATACAACTAGGTTGGGTTGGCCACATTATTGGCTATAAACTGGTCGACCAGTCCAGAACCAAATATCAGTGATGAGACTAGAGCCAGAATACAGTGTCAGACTAGAGCCAGAATGCAGTATCAGACTAGAAACAGAATGCAGTGTCAGACTACAACCAGAATGCTGTGTCAGACTACAGCTAAGAATGCAGTGTCAGACTAGAGCCAGAACGCAGTGTCAAACTAGAACCAGAATACAGTATCAGACTAGAGCCAAAATACAGTGTCAGACTAGAGACAGAATTGAGAATAAGATTGTAGCCAGAATGAGTGAATTGCAGATTTACTAAAACACACCAAAGGTGGTTCTATATGAGCACTGATTTAAATGCACTGAAGGTCATGAGTCAATAGAAAGGTCTATAGTCAACAAATGAAAACAAAGCCATTAGTCAATACTTGCGCCTACCGACAACTAACACAAACAAAGCCATGTGTCAATAGATAGGTCTATAGTCAACCAATGAAAACAAAGCCATGTGTCAATAGATAGGTCTATAGTCAACAAATGAAAACAAAGCCATGTGTCAATAGATAGGTCTATGTGTCAACTGACCCAAACAACGTTGTGTAGTAGAATGTCAGAAGAACAGACTGATTAACAGATGGACTGAGAGAAATCTTCAAGCTGCTGTAAACTATGGCTAACACTTTTCGTCTACCACCCACCCTCTTTCCATGTCCATCGCTCATCTGGCGCGCGGGACAGAGGACAAAACCGACGTTATTGTGTCCTGAAGACGGAGGTCCCCCAATCAAGCTCACTGTGTTTACTCACGACAGCCTGCACAAACAGTACAAACCCCTCAAAGACGACCCTACTCAGAACAATGAGAAAGTGAGAGAGAGAGAAGAGAGAGAAATTCAGATTGTAAAAGTGGTTGATGAGAAGGATAAAAGAACTGAATAAAATCAAGACGGATAGATGAAAATGGAAGTGAAGATGTTATGGAGTGTAGTAAAAATGTACAAAACGTGGAAGAAAAAAAGAGAGAGAGAGAAAGATGTCGATTGCAAGAGTACGAGGAGAAAGAAAGAAGGAAGAATTTGATTATAAAATGAAAGAAATAAACGGATAGTAAACGTTCAAAACGAGAATTATACAAGAGAGGAATTGGATGAAAAAGTTCCAGGCGAGTAAAACCAAAGCAAGAAATGGGTGGATTAATAAATATCAGGCGAGTAAGACACAAGCAAGAAATGGGTGGATTAATAAGTATCAGGCGAGTAATACAAGCAAGAAAGGGGTGGATTAATAAGTACCATGCGAGTAAGACAAAGAAGAAATGGGTGGATTAATAAATATCAGGCGAGTAAGACAAAAGAAGAAAGGGGTGGATTAATAAGTACCATGCGAGTAAGACAAAGAAGAAAGGGGTGGATTAATAAGTGTCAGAAGAATAAGACTCAAACAAGAATGGGTGGATTAATAAGTTTCAGGCGAGTAAGACAAAGAAGAAAGAGGTGGATTAATAAGTTTCAGGCGAGTAAGACACAAACAAGAAAAAAGTGGAATATGAAAGGAGGAAAAAGGATGTCTCAGAAAGGCGATGTTTGTATTGTGCGAATCACTGACCTCTCCATTAACATTTTCCCTTTGTGCTGGAACAATCCTCTAGAGTCTAGAGTTCACCCTTTGCGCTGGACAATCATCTAGAGTTCACTTTTGTGTGAAGAAATCCATCTACTGGACCAACCACGAAACCACAGAAACTGATCAGCTAAAGTGTGCGTGCGCATACGTGGAAATGGGAAGTGGAGAGAACTTCTTAATAATTACAATCTCTAAGCAAACACAGTCTCTTGCATGTAAGTATCAAGTGGGCACTACAGTACAAAGAGAACACCGTTCCATATAGGTACCCAATGAATGATGTCCCATGGAAGTAACAAGCGAGCACGTTCAATGTAAGTACAAAATGAACACCGTCCCATGCAAGTTACAAGTGAACACAGCCTCATAGTAAAGCACCAAGTGAATACCATTCTTATGCATGTACCCAGTGAACACCGTCCATTTATGTAAGTACCAAGTGATCATTGTATATGAGTACCAAGTGAAAACAATTTTTAAAATGTAAATTCCAAGTGATCACCGTTCATTGTATATAAGTACCAAATGATCCCATATTAAAAGTGTAAGAATCAAGTGAACAACTTGTATTGTATGTCATGTACCAAGTGAATATGGTCTATTTATTGTAAGTACCAAATAAAAAGTTGCACGTGCACGCAAGTGCCCACTGTTCTTTGTACATAGCTCAGTGAACATTAATCAATGCAACCGTATCTAGTAAAGGCCGTGCCATGCATACACATTCCAATTAGCACTAATCCACGTGTATAAAAGTTCAGTGAACATATTTCTATGTATGTATCCAGTGAATACCCTCCCATGTGTATATTTCGAATGAACACTGTCCAAACTTTGTCCATTGATATTTTGCATGTATATTCGTCCAGTGAACGCTAACAACAAAGTAAATAAATAACGATAGTTAAATATCAAAGTAAGTCAATATTAAATATCAAAGTCATTATTAAATAGCAAAGTAATTCAATAATATTAAATAGCAAAGTCAATATTAAATATTATTAAATAGCAAAGTCAATATTAATAGCAAAATCAATATTAAATAGCAAAGTAAGTCAATATTAAATAGCAAAGTAAGTCAATATTAAATAGCAAAGTAAATCAATATTAAATAGCAAAGTCAATATTAAACAACAAAGTAAGTGAATATTAACTAGCAAAGTCAATAACTGTAGTTAAATAACAATGTAAATAAATATAGTTAAATAGCAAGGTAAGTCAGTGAAAGTAGTTAATAACAAAGTAAACTGACATTGAGAATTAAGTACCAAAGTAAACTAAAAAGTAGAACTATATCTAAAAAGCAGAACTAAATGTCAAGTATTTTAACACTGAATATTAACAGCCATGCTCAGTGAATAATGAGAAAGCGGAAAAAAAACAAAGTTAATTACGATAAATCAATTGCAAAAATGAGTTAGTATACAGCAAAGGAAATACAATGACAGACTCAATGAAAGACTAGATAGAGAGAAAGATAGAATGAAAGATTTGGTGAAAGAAAGAGTGAGTCTAGAAAAGCAAAACGTTAGTGTGGAAGACTAGAAAGAAAGAAAGATGCAGTGAAATCTAGACATAGAGAAAGACACACTGAAACACTAGATAGACAGAGAAAGACACACTGAAACACTAGATAAACAGAGAAAGACACACTGAAACACTAGATAGACAGAGAAAGACACACTGAAACACTAGATAAACAGAGAAAGACACACTGAAACACTAGATAGACAGAGAAAGACACACTGAAACACTAGATAGATAGAAAAGATAGACTGAATGACTAGATAGATAGAACAGATAGACTGAATGACTAGATAAAAAGAAATATTGAGTGAAAGACGAATTAGAGAGACAGATACAGTGAAAGTCAAGATAGAGAGAAAGGCAGAGTGAATGACCAGATAAAAAGAAATATAGAGTAAGACTATATAAAGAGAAGGATAGAGTGAAAGACTAGATAGAGAGAAAGATGCACAGAAAAAACTAGATAGTATCGAACCAAAGAGAGAGAGATGAAGAGTGGAAGAGTATAAAAGAGGGAGCCAGAGAGCCGGGGAGGCCAAGGTGTGAGACAGAAAGAGAGAAACAAAGGAAATTTCTTTCTAAAAAACAAGATTCCAACCATATTTAACAACCTTTGCAACTACGCGGTACGCTAACAAACAAACAAACACATGTATACCGGGCAAACAAACAAGTCCGTGGGATGGCCGGACAGAAAGTCCAATGCCTGTGGAGGTCGCATGTAAATCCCGACCAAAGACTGCCTTAGTGCAGAGCCTGTTCGGCGCCAGGCTTTAATCAGGATTACCTTACAGCCGGATTCGAGCGCGAAAGACACATGGTTAGTGATGTCCGGTGTATCTACCTGGATTTGGGTTGTAAGCGCGCGAGCATTACCTACATCAAAAGGCTCGACTATTAACCCAGGCGCCCTGGCTCTTAGCCAATTCTAACTCATCTACAAGCTTAGTCGCCTCTTATCCACACCCTCTCCGAGTTTTTCCAGCCACTATACTCACCTTTACCTTGCCCTCGTTCACCCTCGTCCCCCCACTCTCTTTCTCACACACGCAAACATTCCGCCATTCCACCACCCATTTAAAAACCTGTCAATGTGAATGATGTTACTGCAAATGAGGATGACAATGTGAATGATGTTACTGCAAATGAGAAGGATGACAATGTGAATGATGTTACTGCAAATGAGGATGACAATGTGAATGATGTTACTGCAAATGAGAAGGATGACAATGTGAATGATGTTACTGCAAATGAGAAGGATGACATCATAATGGTGATGAAAATGATGAAATCACTTATATAATGTTGTTACGTTACAAATAACAGCATTTACACCATATTGGTGACATACGGAGGAAATCATTTATGTAAAGTTGCTATTATTATTTACATAACATCATTTGTCTTTATATGGATGCTTATTAATATATAATATGCATTATTACTGACAATTTACAGTGCCCTTCACTTGTGCAGATATTATGCTACATTATAGAAATTGAATGTAAAACATCATTTGTGCAGATACTGTATATATTTACAGTGCTTCATTATAGAAATTGAATGTAAAACATCATTTGTGCAGATATTGTATATATTTACAGTGCTTCATTATAGAAATTGAATGTAAAACATCACTTGTTTCTTTGTAGATCGTGCGTTTACCTGATAGTGTTTCACTATAGAAGATGAATATAAACTTCACTGTTGTGACTCATCGGTATAGGGTTGTTGAGATTAGCATAATGCATATCAATATAGATGAATGTCACATTTCATCTTTTCTGTGCCGCGTTAACAATTACAATTGTTTCAACTATTACGTGACGTTTAGAACGCAGTGCCACATTGCCACTTATCTCTTATTACGTGACGTTTAGGATGCAGTGCCATATTGCCACTTATCTCTTATTACGTGACGTTTAGGATGCAGTGCCATATTGCCACTTATCTCTTATTACGTGACGTTTAGAATGCAGTGCCATATTGCCCACTCAGAAGTCAAAATAAAGGCTAAATAAAAAAGAAGTCAATATAATGGCTAAACAAAAACAGAAGTTAAAATAAAGGCTAAATAAAAAAGAAGTCCATATAACGGCTAAACTAAAAGCAGAAGTCAAAATAAATGCTAAAGAAAAACAGAAGACGAAATGCAGACTAAGTAAAATCAGTAATGATATCAGAAAAGGAAAAATATAAAGTGACAGCTAAATTCAAGAAAAAGATAAGGACATATAGAGGTCAAAATAAAAGCTAAATAAAAACAGAAGACGAAACAAAGACTAAGTAAAAACAGAAATCAAGTGAACACAGAGGGTCAGGAAAGACAAAGTAAAACAGAGGCCAGATTGAAAGAAAGTAAATCTAGTGAAATTTAAGGCCAAGTAAAAGAAAGTGAAAACAGAAGCTTAATAAAAGCACCCGCCAAGTAAATACATGACCCAGGTTAACACACCACGAGCCTTGTGAATATACAAGCCATATAAAATACAATCAAGCACAGTGATTTTCTGTAATAATTATAATTGCCGATGGGGTTAAAATATTTTAAATTAAATGTTTTTGTTGAAGCATAATCATTAAAACCAAAATAGATGGTCCTCTATAAACGCCATATTAAAAAAAATATATCCGTCCTTAGTATCTTAAAGAGTAGGAGGAATAAATGGATCGCTATTGCAATCACCATCTTTTTATATTCAGAAACAACATGGTTCGACATTGCAATCACCATCTTTATATTCAGAAACAACATGGTTCGACATTGCAATCACCATCTTTATATTCAGAAACAACATGGTTCGACATTGCAATCACCATCTTTATATTCAGAAACAACATGGTTCGACATTGCAATGACCATCTTTATATTCAAAAAACAACATGGTTCGACATTGCAATCACCATCTTTATATTCAGAAACAACATGGTTCGACATTGCAATGACCATCTTTATATTCAGAAGCAACATGGTTCGATATTGCAATCACCATCTTTATATTCAAAAACAACATGGTTCGACATTGCAATCACCATCTTTATATTCAGAAACAACATGGTTCGACATTGCAATCACCATCTTTATATTCAGAAGCAACATGGTTCGACATTGCAATCTCCATCTTTATATTCAGAAACAACATGGTTCGTCAGTGAGTTTTGTATCACTCTTCTTTAAAAAAAAACATTGAAATAGTGTCCAATCATTCCCACCGTGCATTGCATTATCTCTCTATTATTATCCGCACAATAAAATTATCTCGCTTTTTACCCAATTGTGTATTATCCGCACAATAAAATTATTATCTCTTTTTTCCCCAGATTGTGTATTTTCCGCACCATAAAATTATTTCCATGCTATAAGAATTATCTGCTTTTCAGAGCCAAAGTCTCTCTCTCCCACACTCTATAATTACCTCCACATTATATAAGTATATCCTTTACAGAGCCAAAATTTCCTTCTTCCACATAGTACATTTATCTTTCCACTATATACGTGCCTCCCTTTCAGAGCCAAAATTTCCTTCTTCCACATAGTACATTTATCTTTCCACTATATACGTGCCTCCCTTTCAGAGCGAACATTTCTTTGTTCGGCAACCTGCAATCATGTTCAGAGCACTAGAGTCTCCCTTTCATAGCAAAAGTCTAACTTGTCTACACTATATAATTCTCTCCCTTTGATGCAAAATATGGCTTTTCTGGATCATACCATTATCTCCACACAATATAATTATCTCCCTTTAAAACAAAAATTTACTTATTCGCAACATATCATTATATACACACCCGAAACATTTATGCATGTGTAATACTGACAGTTATGTAATATTATTTCAATCATTTTTAAAATATAAAATTGGCTCTTTTACAAATATGAATCTGAGAATTATTAAGTACGAACAGACACATAAAAACATGTCTGAAACTGACACATTTATATTGTATGAAAGTGATACATTTATATTATAATAGTAATACAATTACTAATATATGAAAGTGACACATTTATAATGTATTAAAGCGACACATTTATAATGTATGAATGTGACACACTTATAATGTATGAATGTGACACACTTATAATGTATGAATATGACACATTTATAATGTATGAATGAGACACATTTATAATGTATGAACGTGACTGGTTTTTAAATGTGTGAAACTGTAAAATTAAAAGTGTTATATTAAATATATATAAAGTAATGGAGTTACACTTTTATAAAGTATGAAACTCAATCAGTTGTGTAACATGTATATTATATATTCCATTTAGTAATACATCAGAGTGCTTTGTTTTAATAAATGTTCTATAAAATATTTAAAGAAGCAGATATATGTGTAAAGAAATGTAACATTTATTTGTTTAAACAAACAATATTGCAATTTTATTCAGGTATTTTAAAAAAAATGATGATGTAATATCAGTCCCGATATACGTGTTTATAACTTATACTATTACTTAATAATTAAATCAACTAATTTTTAATTATATGACAAAAATAATAGAATGACATGAAGAGACAAATTTTAATATTTGAACTACATGCTTAAATAATAAACATTTTAATATTTGAACAAACTACATACTTAAATAAATTCACTTTAATATTTGTACAAAACGAGAACTTAAATAACATACACTTTAGTATTTGAACAAACTACTTACTTAATAAATAGCACATTTTAATTACGGAATACACTACGTGCTTTAAAAGAACATAGACTTTTATATTAGAACAAACTGTATAGTTAGTTTTATAACAAATACCTTACAATTTAATTAATATTAGGAAAACTATATAGTTATATAACAAATGCCTTACTATTTAATTAATATTAGGACAAACTCAATAGTTATATTACAAATACCTTAATTTTAAATTAACGTTAGGACAAACTGTATAGTTATACAACAAATACCTTAATATGTAATTAATATTAGGACAAACTGTATAGTTATATAACAAATACATTAATTTTAAATTAATATTAGGACAAACTTCATACTTATATAATAAATACCTCAATATTTTAATAACAATTAGGGCACACTGTATACTTACATAAAAATATCTTTAAATTTTACAAAAATATATTTTAAATACAGCAACACTATTTCATCGAACAAAATAATAAACGAAAACATTTTTATATTTCTCCAGTAACGCAAGTTTGAATTCATTAACAAAGTTTAGTTATTCAAACGAATTGCGTATTTTAAAATATTTATTTTAATAAATGGCCAAAATATAACTTCGATTTTAATAACAAAATTGTTTTATTGGAATACATTACATGTTTAAAGAAAGGACATTTTATTTCTTAACCAAACTATAGCTTCAATTCAATTACAAAGTGTTATTACGAAAATATCTATTAAAAGAATGTACAGTTCAATACTTGATCCAGACATAGCTTTGAATTCAGTAACAATGTTGTATTATTGGAAAGAACTATCTATTAAAAGAATGTACAGTTTAACACTTGATCAAATTATATCTTTCAAAGAAACACCTTTTAAATAATTGACCAGAATTCAACTTTTAATGTAAAATGTTTGTGTTTAGCAATCATTTAAAAATATCTATCAGTTTAAACGAAATATTACTAATAAACAAAAATATGTTCATAACATTTATAATGAATACAGACTTACATGCAAACGTACTCGTAATAATAAAATTGCAAGTACATGTATATCGCAATCATGATATTAATTACATGTCTGTACGTTTCGCAGTCATAATATTAATTACATGTGTGTACGTTGTGCAGTCATAATATTAATTACATGTGTGTACGTTTCGCAGTCATAATATTAATTACATGTGTGTACGTTTCGCAGTCATAATATTAATTATGCTCTTGCGTGCAGATAGTGTTTTTCGTTCGCATCTAATGTTTTCCTGGATTGAAAGTCAAAACTCCCTACTCCACCTCTATCTTCCCTTCTCTCACCTTACCATTATCTCTCTCTCTCACTCTCTCAACATACCCCCTCCCCTCTCTCGACCGTTCGCCTATCCACTCCGTCACCTTGGAGGCGGGTTTACTTGGGCTGTCGTCTCTATAGCAACGGTGGCGAAGGTAAACACGACAACGGCTTTCAATAGTCTGTCTACGTGACACGTTGCCATGGAGTCTGTAGGGACTCCGGACGATGGTCGATTTGGTGTATGAGCGAGTGTGTGTGTGTGTGTGTGTGTGTGTGTGTGTGTGTGTGTGTGTGTATGTGTGTGTGTGCGTGCGTGCGTGTGTGCGTGTGCGTGTGTGTGTGTGTGTGTGAAGTATTAAGTTAAAGGTAGGGCGTTTAGATCAGAGAAATAAATTTGAGAGAGAGAGAGAGAAAGAGAGAGCGAGCGACAGAACGAGATCGTTATTTGCATTTAATGTCTGTATGGTTTATGTGTGTGTGTGTGTGTGTGTGTGTGTGTGTGTGTGTGTGTGTGTGTGTCTATATGGTGTGTGCGTGTATCTATATGGTCTGTGTGTCTCAATAAGGTATATGTATCTATAATATGTGTGTTTGTGTGTGTCTCGATATGGTATGTGTGTGTGTGTGTGTGTGTGTGTGTGTGTGTGTGTTTCTATGAGGTGTGTGTGTCCACAAGGTGTATTTGTGTGTGTCTGTTTGGTGTGCTTGTGTGTGTATGTTTGTGTGTGACTATATGGAGTGTATGTGTGTCTTTCTATAAGGTGTGTGTTTGTGTATGTTTATATGTTGTGCCTATGACTATATGATGTGTGTATCTCTAAAAGGTGAGTTATGTGGGTATGCCAGTTGTTTGTCTGTTTCATATAAAAGCAGTACACAATAACACCAATCTCAGCAGAACTATAACAAAGTGACACATTTTATTGTGTAGGTGAATATGCCTTTTATTTCAATGCACACAATGTCACACAAAATTATTCTTCATAACAACATAAATACTACTTCATCACGAATTTTATTAGGTGATTTATTTTTCAGTACATGTGGGCAATTTTAAACATATTTTTTCATTATTACAAAATAATTACACACTTAAGTATTTTCTTGATTGCATATGTTTATATATGAACCAACACAAAAACGTTTTACCTGGTTTAATGAATTGCTTTGTTTTCAAATCCATATTACTCATTGCGGTAGTGTCTGTTTACAATCGATACCTTTCTAAAGAGGATTTGACATGAGACATTCTGAAGAAACCGCTACAGATGTAAATAAATTGTGTTCGTTAAAATTACTGTATTGAAAATGGGTTAATTAACAAAGTAATGAATTAAGTAATTATGGTAGGGAAATATTTAAAGAAGAGTTTTCATGAGAGTATATTATCTGATGTACGTTATCCACTCTACATTATTCATAACACATTTGACGTTAATAAAATATTATGCATCATTATATCGTTGTGTTCTTGATTATATATGCAACGTTGTGCATTACACCTGATACTTATCTAAAGCACCAGATGAAATAAGTGTTCGTATATTTACACTACTTAATAATTTCTTTCTACGCAGTAAATAATGTGTATGATGATAAAATAATTTCTTTGCTTGTTTGTTTAGGTAGAGAGAAAATATGTCATAACAAATTATTCTTCGCAATATACTCACGCACAGATAGATAGATAAATAGATAGATAGATAAATAGACAGATAGAGAGACAGACAGACAGGCAGACAGACAGACAGACAGATAGAATAATAGATAGATAGATAAATAGATAGACAAACAGGCAGGCAGACAGACAGACAGACAGAGAAAGAAAGAGAGAGAGATGCATATTATTTGATTGTGCTAGTTTAACTAAACTATTCCTGTGACTTTAAAGAACAGAGGTGGGCGAAAAATACTTTTCTAATTTGATTAAACAAAATCCAATTTCAATCACTTTCATAGAATATAATACTTTCCGAGTCTTACATATATTTAATTACTTCCCTTTACTTATATCGTTATGTACGAGTTTAACATTACAAGAAAAATATAATAAAATTTAATCCCCCCACCCACTTGCAACCACAACATAACAAATGAATAGTCATATTATGTTGTAACTGCATAAATGAATACCCATGTATTGTGTTGTCAATATTATCGCTGAATATTCATGCGTAGTAAGTACAGTAAAGTGAAAATAACATTGGAATTATGTTTTTGTCACTTCTAACGAACAAAATTGTGAAGATAACATTCGTCACTATTAGCGTACAATATGATGATGATAACACTGGTCTGTTTGTCTTTAATAATGTACAATTTGGTGATGAAAACACTGGTCTGTTTGTCGCTACTACCATACAATACGGTTTTGATAACAGTAATCTTTTTGTCACTATTGACCGCTTAATGTTATCATCACATTAATAACATTGGTCTGTTTGTCACTATTAACGAACAGTATAGTGAAGACCACTTCTTTTCTAGTTAGAAGGAAGAAATTTTAAAAGGTATATCTCACTAATGTGTTTGATGTTGTACTCTCTTTCTGTCATTCTAACAGAAATTCTATCTCCCCTCTATATTTGTTTACAATATAGTTATTCTAACTTTCTCCTCCTCTCAATATTTGTCTACAGTGTAAATCTCTCGACTCCTCTCTATAGTTGTCTACAATATAAAATCTAACTTTCTTCTACTCTCTTGTCTACAGTGTAAATCTCTCGAATATAAAATCTAACTTTCCCTTCCTCTCAATATTCGTCTACATTAGATAATCTAAGCACTAAATACTACTCTCTAATAAAGTTGGATATTATTAAGTTTGAAAATACCCTAGATCATGAGTAAATCTTTACTATGATAAACTGCTGCGTCAGTTTTTTTAAATTTATTAATGGATAAATCTGCATACAACAAGCCTTTGCATGACAGGTTTATGTGTGCCAAGTTAACACATGACAAGCCCTTTCATGACAGGTCTCTGAATGCCAAATTAACGCATGACAAGCCCTTTCGTCTTAGGTTTATGTGTGACAAGTTCATGCATGGCAATCTTTTTAATGGCAGGTTTATGTGTGACAAGTTCATGCATGGCAATTTTTTCAATGGCAGGTTTATGTGTGACAAGTTCATGCATGGCAATCTTTTTAATGGCAGGTTTATGTGTAACAAGTTCATGCATGACAATCTTTTTAATGGCAGGTTTATGTGTGACAAGTTCACGTATGACCTATCTGGACAAATTCACTAAAAAGAGTCTTACTAGACAAGTTTATATGAATCAAGCGCATATTTTTAATTTGTGCAATGTTCATGTAGAACAAGCTCATGCATACTTATTAATATGTATCCAGTCGAAGCGGGACAAGTTCATACATACATATTCATATGACTCAAATTAAAATTCACATAATGTTAGTAAGACAAGTTCATGTATGAAAAATTAATTTTGGATAAATTAATATGAGTCCGGTTTAAATGGGACAGATTTATGATTAGCATGCTCACGTATGCCAAGTTTATGTGGGACAAGTTCATAAATGCCAAGTTTATGTGGGACAAGTTCATAAATGTCAAGTTTATATGGGACAGTTCAAGCATGTAATGTTTATTTAGGACAAGTTCATAAATGTCAAGTTTATATGGGACAGTTCATGCATGTAATGTTTATTTAGGACAAGTTCATAAATGTCAAGTTTATATGGGACGGTTCATGCATGTAATGTTTATTTAGGACAAGTTCATAAATGTCAAGTTTATATGGGACAGTTCATGCATGTAATGTTTATTTAGGACAAGTTCATAAATGTCAAGTTTATATGGGACGGTTCATGCATGTAATGTTTATTTAGGACAAGTTCATAAATGTCAAGTTTATATGGGACAGTTCATGCATGTAATGTTTATTTAGGACAAGTTTACGCATGCCAAGTTTATGTGTGACAAGTTCAAGAATGCCACGTTTATGTAGGACAAGTTCAGGATGACACGTTTATGTAGGACAAGTTCATGCATGCTATGTTTAAGTGGGACAAATTCATGCATGCCAAGTGTTTGTGGGATAAATTCATGCGTGGCATGTTTATGTGGAACAAGTTATTCATGCCACGTTTGTTCATTGTTCAAGGTCGGAAATTCACGTTACTAAGTTTATGCGGGAAACATTTGCAGGTTCAACAAATGTGGGACACATTGCTGTGAGATAAATAACGGTTTATGTAGGTGGGAGAAATTACTGTGATATTTGTATAGATTTACGTATGTGTAGCAAATATTGCCGTGAGATAATTTTAGATTTTAGAATTGTGTATGTGGGACACATTACACTCAGATTAGAATAGATTTATGTGGGACAAATTAAATCAGATAAGTATAGATGTATGTTTATTTGTGAGACATATTACCGTGAGATAAGTATAGATTTATGTATATGGGACTAATTACCATAAGTATAGATTTATATTTGTGGTAGAAATTTCCGCGGTAAAGATTTTATAGGATAAATTACTATCTTGAAATAGCTTTATAGTATGTGTAAATATGGTTGAGTATATGTGTGTTTGTGTGTATGATAAATGGCTGTGGTATAAGTTTTGTTTGATGGATGGGTTCAATTTAATTAGGTCAAATTACCGTGTGAAAAAACCAATTAATGTGGGTCATCTTAGCTTGAGATAAGTGTATGCGTAACTAATTAGCGTAGAATGTGTTTAATTCATGTGGGACAATTTGTAAAGGAATAGGTTCATGTGGGACAATTTTATTTGTAATGGAATAGGTTCATGTGGGACAATTTGTAATGAATATGTTCATATGGGACAATTTGTAATGGAATAGGTTCATATGGGACAATTTGTAATGAATAGGTTCATATGGGACAATTTGTAATGGAATAGGTTCATGTGGGATAATTTGTAATGAAATAAGTTAATGTGGGACAATGTGTAATGGAATATGTTCATGTGGGACAATATGTAATGGAATAGGTTAATGTGGGACAATTTGTAATGGAATAGGTTCATGCGGAACTAATTTGCGTGGAATTAATTTAATTAGGTGGGACAATTTGAAATAGGATAGATTTATGTGGGACAATTTGTAATAGGATAGATTTATGTTGGGCAATTTGTAATAGGATTGATTTATGTGGGACAATTTGTAATAGGATAGATTTATGTGGGACAATTTGTAATAGGATAGATTTATGTGGGACAATTTGTAATAGGATAGATTTATGTGGGACAATTTGTAATAGGATAGATTTATGTGGGACAATTTGTAATAGGATAGATTTATGTGGGAAAATGTGTAATAGGATATGTTTATGAGTGGCCTATTAGCGACGATTTGCTCACCTTAGAGTGCAATTAACATTGAATAATCTGAATGTTTCGCATTCTACTATCACCTTTGAATTAAAAAAAATTACTAAATTACATCTTGTACTCTCACTAAACCCGTCATGCACTATCACAAATATATCCTTTATTTTGTCATCAGCTTAACTTAAACTCTTGTGACTTATGTGCTGTCATAAATTATTCTTTATGGCCATCAAATACACCTTAAACGGTCATATACTAATTATTGACTCATCATATACTAACATTATGCACACTTTATGTCATCAAATACGTCGTATGCTCTCATCAAATACGTCAACATCGCGGTCAAAAAAGTCCCTCACTTCATATATCATCGTCCGTTTTGATATGTCCCCTGTACTGTTAGCAAATATCTCAAACAGGTTCATTAGGTAAAACATTTCCTGTCACGAAATGTCATCCAAAAGAGTCACTATTTTTAACATAATATGTACAATAAAGCATTCATACATCCTGAACTTCAAATAAAATATGTCCTACACTTCCATCTTGTGCCGTCAATAAAATACGTCCTACACTTCCATCTTGTGCCGTCTATAAAATACGTCCTACACTTCCATCTTGTGCCGTCAATAAAATACGTCCTACACCATAGCGTGTGCCAAAGTGGTTGTCATTGTATGTGCCATAGTGGGTGCCCACGGGGTGCCATAGTGGAGGCATAGTGGGCACATAAGTACACGAAGTGCTGGAGTCACAGAGTACATACGAATAATCCTGGAAAGAGTACTAGAGGGTAATGGACAGAGTGTATGAGAGTAACCATGAAAGCTACACTGTACATTAAGTAATCATGGAAAGAGTACACCGTACATTAAGTAATCATGGAAAGCTACACTGTACATTAAGTAACCATGGAAAGATTATACTGTATATTAAGTAATCATGGAAAGCTACATTGTACATTAAGTAACCATGGAAAGCAACACTGTACATTAAGTAACCATGGAAAGATTATACTGTATATTAAGTAATCATGGAAAGCTACATTGTACATTAAGTAACCATGGAAAGATTATACTGTATATTAAGTAATCATGGAAAGCAACACTGTACATTAAGTAACCATGGAAAGATTATACTGTATATTAAGTAATCATGGAAAGCTACATTGTACATTAAGTAACCATGGAAAGCAACACTGTACATTAAGTAACCATGGAAAGATTATACTGTATATTAAGTAATCATGGAAAGCTACATTGTACATTAAGTAACCATGGAAAGATTATACTGTATATTAAGTAATCATGGAAAGCAACACTGTACATTAAGTAACCATGGAAAGATTATACTGTATATTAAGTAATCATGGAAAGCTACACTGTACATTAAATAATCATGGAAAGTGTACACTGTACATAAGTAATCGTGGAAAGAGTATACTGTACATTACGTAATCATGGAAAGAATATATGTACATGAGAGTAATCATGGAAAGAGTACACTGTACATTAAGTAATCATGGAATGAGTATAGTGTACATTAAAGTAATCATGAAAAGAACGCTCTGCGCATGAGAAAAAGACAGGATAAATGGTATAATTGTGTATGTAAATAATACAGAATAAATTGCATAATTGTGCATGGGAATAATACAGGATAAGGAGCACAATTCATGTGCGAGTAATTCATGATTAGTGGTATAATTGGATGTGGGGGTAAAAGTGGAATTCGTAAACTGTGCGTCGGAAAACTAGGGGACATTGGCACAATTCTCTGAAAGTGTAATTCAGGATGAAAGGAATAATTTTATATTGGATAAATTCATGAAAAGGGGTAAAATTATGCTTAGGAGTAATACAGAATAAAGATAATATAGGGGACATGATAAGGGTTTTTTTTTTTTTGCGTGGGAGTAATATAGGGTAAGAAATACAATTTTACTTGGAGAATATCAGGATAAGACATTTAATTTTACATGGGAGTAATACTATTTAAGAAATATGATTTTGCGTGAAAAGATAAGGCATTTAATTTTTGGTGGGAATAAATAGGTCATAAATATAATTTTGCGACGAAAAAATGTAAGATAAGATGTTTAATTTTGCGTTGGCATAATGCAGGTTATTAGGTCTAATATTGCGTGGGAGTTATAACGTACAACATCATTCTTCATTTTCAAGAAAAATATAAGTTACTCGATACAAACAGTCACTTAACCAGGTATTCATTACTGAGCTATTTATATAAGCTAGTCGATACAATCACTTAACCAGGTATTCATTACTGAGCTATTTATATAAGCTAGTCGATACAATCACTTAACCAGGTATTCATTACTGAGCTATTTATATAAGCTAGTCGATACAATCACTTAACCAGGTATTCATTACTGAGCTATTTATATAAGCTAGTCGATACAAACACTTAACCAGGTATTCATTACTGAGCTATTTATATAAGCTAGTCGATACAAACACTTAACCAGGTATTCATTACTGAGCTATTTATATAAGCTAGTCGATACAAACACTTAACCAGGTATTCATTACTGAGCTATTTATATAAGCTAGTCGATACAAACACTTAACCAGGTATTCATTACTGACCCATTTGTGATGTAGTGTAGCAAAAGCGCTGAATGCGAGATCACTTTTTTTTAATACGGGGTGATTATAGTCAGGTATGATGGTCAGTCATAATACATAACTAAAACAATTACAGTTCCTTGAAACTTAGCTATTTTCCCACTAGTCATGATTGCCTCCCTTTTCAAGTAATATTATTTTTCATGCAATTAACAGACTACTTCCTGCGATTTACAAGTTAATGTTTTCTTACATAGTAACATTGAGAAGCTGCTCAGCCATTCAACCTTTGTACTGCTGAAGATTTCAATGCTACTTGCGTCATGTCTTTGGAATTTTTTTTCTATTATGACGAAAGTTGAATTACGTGTATTTATTTTTACTTTAGAGCTGCAACGTATATTTCTGTATTGGGCATTATGTAATCTGCAACAATTTGACATTTTGCAAATGTGATGTCTTGTGAATATATCAACGTAATTTGCCTTTATTTTACCTGTCATGTGTAATAGGTTCCCTTTTTGAACGTATGTCGTGTGTCATATGTTTTCACATGTATGTATGCCATTCATACTTTTTGTGTGCTTATGTCATTTTAATACGCTCACTTATGTATGTCATGTGTAATATATTCTTTTTAGGTATGCATATATTGTGTAATAAATCTACATTCCCTTTGTGTACGAATGTCGTGTAATATGTTCCTTTTGTGTACGTAAAACCGCAGTTTGCCAGTTTGTATTTCGTCATGTATATTAGGTTCCCATCTGTGCACAAAGTAATTTGCCCTGTTGTATGCTAGTTAACCTGTTCTGTGTATTGTCCTGTTGTATGTTATTTGCCCTACTGAATGTTATTTGTCCTGTGTAAATGCGTACCACTTTGCATAATATGGCGTCATCTCTCTAACTTGTTGCTTACACTTTATTTGGGACTTCATTCATTATAGCTAAAAATTATTGAATTATTGAACATATGAACTAATGCGAACATAAGGTGGTCGTAGACTTGATATGGTTTAGAACAATCCCATTTTCTTCATTGCTACACAATGATGGACGTGCTAGAAGCTTGGCAGGGGTGGGTGGAATCGGCTTACGGACCACGTGTTTGAAGACAGATTCTTCCTTTAGAAAATCAAATTTTTCTTTCTTTTCTTTAGGTTTTGGGTTCATGTCTTGCCTAAGGATGATATTGTCTAAGACTGTCTCGTTTCTGAGACTTCAGTTATTACCCGAGACTGTGTCTTGTCTGAGACTGGTATTGCCTGAGACTGTGTCTTGTCTGAGACTGGTATTGCCTGAGACTGCAGTTAAGGTCTGAGACTGGTCTTGTCTGAGACTGGTCTTGACTGAGAATGGTATAGCCTGAGTGTGTCTTGTCTGAGACTGGTATTGCCTGAGACTGTGTCTTGTCTGAGACTGCAGTTATTATCTGAGACTGTAGTTATCGTCTGAGACTGGTCTTGTCTGAGAATGATATTGCCTGAGACTGTGTCTTGCCTGAGACTGCAGTTATTATCCGAGACTGTGTCTTGTCTGAGACTGCATTTATTGAATGAGACTGGTCTTGTCTGAGACTGCAGTTATTGTCTGAGGCTACAGTTATTGTCTGAGACTGTGTCTTGTCTGAGACTGCAGTTATTGTCTGAGACTGTCTTGTTTGAGACTGCAGTTTTTGTCTGAGACTGGTATTGTCTGAGACTAACCCTGAGACTGTCTCAGTTGTTTTGAAATATTTTCGTTGGGTGTCTTTGTGAAGCTATATAATTGTATATTGTGCCATTACGATGTGTCTTCATGATGTGTTATAAATATATCATGTATCTCTGATATGAATTTGTGATATGTTACAAATGTCCAAATGTTTTCCCGATGTCTTTATGTTATGTTACAAACGTCCAAACGTCTTCTTGATGCCTTCCTCATGATGTGTTACAAATGTCTAAACGTCTTTCTGTTGTCTTAATGCTATGCTATAAATATTCAAACGTCTTTCTTAAGTGTTAATGATATTTTGCAAATATTGAAACGTCTTCCTGATATCTTTATGATATGTTACAACTGTTGAAAGATCTTTCTGATGTCTTAATGATATGTTGCAACTGTTGAAAGATCTTTCTGATGTCTTAATGATATGTTGCAACTGTTGAAAGATCTTTCTGATGTCTTAATGATATGTTGCAACTGTTGAAAGATCTTTCTGATATCTTTATGATATGTTACAACTGTTGAAAGATCTTTCTGATGTCTTAATGATATGTTGCAAATATTTAAACGTCATTCTTTTGTCTTTATGATATGTTGCAAGTATTCAAACGTCTTTCTGATGTCGTAAAAAATGTTACAAATATCCAGCGTCTTCCTGATGCTTTTATGAGGTGTTAGAATTATGCCAAATACATCTTACATGATGTAACTGTTTCATTGCATTGTTTCTTTATAATGCGCTTTAATTCACTTCTGAGTCTAAAATGTGAATTGTTTCTATGAGGTATTACAAGAATACGTGGCGTGCCTTTATGATTTGTTATAATTTTGTGATACCACTATGTCACGTGTGTCTGTGGTGTGTCTTTATGATTTGTTATAATTTTGTGATAACACTATGTCACGTGTGTCTGTGGTGTGTCTTTATGATTTGTTATAATTTTGTGATACAACTACGTCACGTGTGTCTGTGGTGTGTCTTTATGATTTGTTATAATTTTGTGATATAATTATGCCGTTTGTGTGTGTGGTGTCTTTTTAATTTATTATAATTTTGTGATATAGTATGTCATGTGTGTTTGTGGTGTAATTTATGATTTTTTAAAATACTTTTGTGACAGAATTATGTCGTGTTTGTGGTGTCTTTGTAATTTATTATAATTTTGTGATATATTTACGTCACGTGTGCCTATGGTGTGTCTTTATGATTTGTTATAATTGTATGATAGAGGTTATGTCATGAATGTTTGTGGTGTGTCTTTGTAATTTGTTATAGTTTAGTGATACAGTTATATCACGTGTATTTGTGGTGTGTCTTTATGATTTGTTATAATTATTTAATATATACTTGTGTTTTATGAATTGCTATAATTGTAGGATTTAATTATTTAAATTTTGTTTTAAAATATTGTAGTAAAGCTTTGTTTTATTAATTATTACATTTTATGATGTGTAATAGTTTTGTTATTTATCGTCCCTATAAATTGCACTTTGTAATTTTGTCATATTTTAGTCTGCTTGGATTATTTTGGAAATGTCATTTTGTCATATATTAGCATGCTTGGTTGATTTTGGAAAATGTAATTTTGTAATATGTTAATGTACATTATGTTTTTGGAGACGTAATTTTGTGATAATTTTATTTTGCTTGGATGTGTTTAAGATGTTTAACAAGTATAATACATCGCAAAGACACACCAGATTTTTCAAAATTTCTGGTGTGTCTTTGCGATGTATTATACTTGTCTCGTATGCGTATGATATTACTCTGATTTGTTTAAATATTATTATGTTATGATTTTCCTGTTTCAATTTAAATTCTTGTAAAATATTTCTGTTAAGGAATTTACGATTACTATTATGGGATGAAAGAAGTGAAGTGCTTATTTCGGCTCTTAGTCGTAAATTTAGAGGTTTACAGAACAGCAATATAATTATATTTAAGGCTAAGGCGACAGACCCTTTTTTCCAGCTACACTAAAATCCCCTTATACAGGCAATGGCGAGCTCTTGCAGATAGGCACCAAGGGGACGATATCAAAGGAAAGATAACTGTAGGTTGAGCTTTAATTACGGGAACGTTAAAGTCGTTATATCTGTCGAGCAAGAGTAAGATTTGATAGCGTGACGTCAAGTTATCCATTTATGATCATTGCAGCCGACACAGACTGACCGCGGCCACGAGTGGTCATCACTTTAGACTGACCTTCACTTTTGTTAACCCTCAGATAAGACAGTTCAGGCATGTATACTTGTCTGTATCATTTATGCTAATCATTTATCATTTTTACTCGTCAGATAAAAGCAACCCAGAGCTCTGTACTTACTTCGCTCTGGGCTCTGTACTTACTTGGCTCTGGGTTCTGTACATGGCTCTACGCTCTGTACCTAGTTACTGAGGACAGACAGACAGACATAAATGACATGCAACTCACATTGTAGTGTTCACTGACGTAATATCTCATGCAACATCTAGTAACATTTAATATATATCTGCTGTTCAAGCAATTAAATATACCACAAGAATAAAGTTACATCCTACAAAATAAATTTAAATCTAGAAAAATTAGAAAGTTTTGTATAAAATACATATATATTATGCAAGAGGAGAGTTTCACATTTTCATACAAGGGATAAACGGTCGGTCTCAATCAAACATTTATACACTCATGGTAAATAATGACATAACGACAATATAAGTATACACAGAGTAAGCAATTATATTATAATAGACATGATCACGAAGTAAACAACGACATACCAATATGCATGTACACGGGATAGTCAATTATATTATAATATACATACACAAAGTAAATAATGACATTATAATATACATGTACTCGGGGTAAACAATGACATAATTATATACCTGTACACAGGATAAACAATGGCAAACCAATATACAGGTACAGGGTAAATAATGATATACCAATATACTTGTACACTGGGTAAACAATGACATAGCAATATACAAGTTCACAGGGTAAACAGTCACAAATTAACATTCATGAACACAGATTAAACAGTCGCATATAAAATCCTGTCTTCAGGGTAGATATTCAGTTCCTCTCATATACACAAAGCAAAGGATCAAATACTATAATTCCTGTTTTTAAGGTAAATGTATTCAGTATACACAGCTCTGACACGTGTATATAAATTGATGAATAGAAATAAGATTGATAAATTGTTATCTGTTATGAATAATATTGCTTTGTATGTTATTACGTACATACATTTTTCTATT
Organism: Sinotaia quadrata; assembly: GCA_028829895.1. Lineage (NCBI taxonomy): Eukaryota > Metazoa > Mollusca > Gastropoda > Architaenioglossa > Viviparidae > Sinotaia > Sinotaia quadrata. The sequence goes on along the minus strand of CM054177.1, from coordinate 60,983,572 downwards.
AAAAAAAATCTTCAATGATATATTTAATTCACACGTCTGTGTAAGGGCAACTTGCACCATTTCGATAATTTTGCAGATAAATGCTTTAGCACGTTTTGAGAAAGATTTGTTTTGCAATGAGAGAGAAATGAACTAGAGTTAAGAGAGTCGGAAATACTTGTAAAGAGAGTCGGGAATACATGTAGAGATACGAGAGTTGGGAATACATGTAAAGAGAGTTGGGAATACATGTAGAGATACGAGAGTTGGGAATACATTTAAAGAGAGTTGGGAATACATCTAAAGAGAGTTGGGAATACATGTGGAGAGATACGAAAGTTGGGAATACATGTAAAGAGGGAATACGTCTAGAGTAAAGATAGTTGAACAAGTAATCTTAAATCTAAGACTTACGTTCTAATATATAGTTACTGGTCCGAACGATAACTGTTGGTTTTATTACCAGGCCGACTGCACTTGATGAACTTTGGTGTGTTACTGTTCACACTCGGTCAGAATGACACGCTAAAAGTCAGGTAAGAATATAATGAGTATCCGCTTTCACTAATTTATAGATACGTAATAAAATGCCATATCAAGATCAAACTATTTTATTTCAAGAACAGACGTAGTTTTATTTCAAGAACAGATACGCTACACATTAAAGAAGTAGTTTCATTTAAAAAGATACGTTTTATTTTAATAATAGACTGGTTGTATTTAAACAACATATATATTATAAAAGAGTTTTATTCAAACAACAGAATAATTTTATTAAAGCAATATATATTTGATTAAAGGGATAATTTTATTGAAATAACAGAATAGTTTTATTTAAGCAATATATACATAAAGAGGAAGTTTTCTTTTAAGAAAATAATTTTACATTAAAGTGATAGTTTTCTTTAAATCTGCCGTTCGAATGCGTGTGAGTGAATGAGTGTGTGTGTGTGTGTGTGTGTGTGTGTGTGTGTGTGTGTGTGTGTGTGTGAGAGAGAGAGAGAGCATTTGAGTGTACATAATATATGGGATGGGAATCAGACTGTCCTTAACTATGGCATCCTTGAGAGAGACAGGAGTGGGAGAGAGGGGAGGGATAGGGATGAAGATGGGGAGGGATGGAGAGTGAGAAAAAGGGGGAGAGTGAGGGAGAGTGGAGAGAGAGGAAAGGAGAAGGGGAGAGAGTTCGAGAAAGAAAGAAAGAAAAGTGCAATTATGATCAAGATGAACGCATGAAGGATAGAAGGGAAAAGTTTGGATGTCAGACGAACTTAAAGTCACAGTGAGAAGGCAATTTCAACATGGGGTGACTATCAGACACTATTTCCTTATAATTTTCATGCCAGCGCAGTGAAGATTTTCAATGGAACAGTCTCCACCCAGCGAGTGCTCCGATGAAAGGATGCAGTGGTCTGTCGGTTGCTTCCCTTTCTTACGAGTAGACATTTGTACAGGTCAGTCAGTGCTTCAAGTATGACGTAAAGGTCTCCTTGGTGCGGTGGGGTTATTCAGGCTTTTGACTGTGCAGTGCGAAATTTCCGTGGCGTCTTCTAAAACTAGCACATGCTTGGTCCCTGGTAAAAATGAGCTGTCACCCCACGGACGTGCTGTAGAAAGATGTTATTTTACGCATTGTGAGTTGACCTATATATCCGTGTGGCACAGTCAAGAGAGGCTATCTCGTAAGAAGGCGTGCGTCACAGTGATAACAGCCGGTTCCATAAGTAGGCGTGCGTCACGGTGATAACAGCCTACTCCATAAATAGGTGTGCGTCATCGTGATGACAGATTGTCACATAGTTAGGCGTGTCATCGTGATGACAGATTGTCACATAGTTAAGCGTGTCATCATGATGACAGATTGTCGCGTACTTAAGCGTGTGTCACAGTCATGAAGGATGGGTTCGAAAGTATGAATGTCACAATAATGACAGTCTGTCCCGTACGTGTGTGTCAGTGTGTCTGTAGCGTACTTCCCCATGTTTCATACTTACGACAATCTCTTGTGTAATAAAGATGAATGTCGAAGTGAAAACAACCCTTTCATGTGTAAGCATGAGATTTGTCCTTTCATAATGTTGGATTTTCGTCCCATAATAACAATCCGTTTCGTGTATATGTTTAGCGTCAGATGGACAATCCGTTTCGTACGTGTGTTTATCAGACGGACAGTTCTTTTCGTACATACGTTTAATATCAGATGGGCAGTCCATGAATAGGCCAAGAAGGACAGGACTCAAGTAGATGAGACAATGAATGTGCACACTTGAAAAGTTCAAACACAGCAGCTGATATTTTTCTTAGGTCACCGAGAACTGACCATGCCACTTCACCTTCACGGCCTCAAATGGCTGATGGTCAGTAATTGAAGTTGGTAATTGCACAGTAAGTCAGCTAATAGATGTACAGTAAGCCACGCTAGTAGACATAAAAAAGTTGAGTTAGTAGAAACAGTAAGTCACGCTAGTAGACAGAAGAAAGTTGAGTTAGTAGAAACAGTAAGTCACGCTAATAGACATCAGTAAGTCGAGTTAGTAGAAACAGTAAGTCACGCTAGTAGACAGAAGAAAGTTGAGTTAGTAGAAACAGTAAGTCATGCTAGTAGACATCAGAAAGTCGAGTTAGTAGAAACACAGTATGTAATGCTAGTCGACATAAGTAAGACATGCTATTACAAGTAAAGTAAGTCATGCTAGTAAACATCAGTATATTGTGCTAGAGTTAGAGAAACACAGTAAGGCATGCTACTAGAAATCAGTCATTCGTGCTAGTCGATCGTATTAGTTGCAGCACAGTAAGAATGTTAGTAGATATCAATAAGTCACTCTAGAAGACATGCTAGTAGACAGATGTACAGTAGGTCAATGTAAGAGATATTTCAAATCCTGCTAATAGATATTCAGCAAGCGTTTTGAGTAGATAGTGAAAAAAATATTGCGGTAAGTACTCTGTCAGTCATAATACTTGCAAAGGAAATCATGCTAGTAGATGCTCAAAAAATCGTTAGAGTATTTATTTAGCAAGCCGTGCTAGTAAATATTCAAAGATCTTGCTAGTAAATTCTTAGTCAGTCGTGCTAGTAAATATTCAAAGTTCGTGCTAGTATAGACTTAGTAAGTCGTGCTAGTATATACTTAGTAAGTCGTGCTAGTATATACTTACTAAGTCGTGCTAGTATATATTTAGTAAGTCGTGCTAGTATATGATTCATAAGTCAAGCTAGTATATACTTAATAAGCCGTGCTAGTATATGATTAGTAAGTCAATCTAGTATATACTTAGTAAGTCATACTATTATATATTTAGTAAGTCAAGCTAGTATAAATTATTAAGTCAAGCTAGTAAATAATTAGTACGCCTTGCTAGTATATATTTAGACAGTCAAGCTAGTATATGTTTAGTAAGCTAGTGTATACCTCGTATATAGTGCTAGTTTAGCAAACGGTTTCGGTATTAATGAATAAACAATTTTAGTACATATTCAAAACAAACCAGAGTAGTAAATATACGACAAGTATATATTCACTAATTCATGCCATTTGATGCAAGCAAGTCACACAAGATGGATGTAACGTATAATTTGTCACTATCGAAGTCCGTGTGTGGGTACTAGATATGTAGGTGTAGACACACATTTATTTAGACATACAGATATAGACACACTTGTTAGATATACAGGTGAAGACATACTTGTTAGATATACAGATGTAGACACAATTGTTAGATATACAGGTGAAGACATACTTGTTAGATATATACACACTTATTAGATGTACACTTTTAGACACACTTATTAAATATATATATATATATATATATATATATATATATATATATATACAGGTGTAGACACACTTGTTAGATATACAGATGTTGACATACTTGTTATAAATACAGGTGTAGACGCACTTGTTAGATATTCAGGTGTTGACATACTTTTTAGATATACAGGTGTTGGCATACTTGTTAGATATACAAGTGTAGACACACACACTTAAATATATTAAGATATGCTCATCCTTATTCTGCCTTAATAATGGCAGCTATTTTTCTCTCAGCCACCCAGAAAGGTAATCACTTTGTATTAAAAGAACATCCTTGTTTGACGAATGCAGACGGGTACATTTGTATTATGATACGGGTGCACTCGAGTTTTCTAAATTTAATGAAGCTCTCTTGCGCTGTAAGCATTTTTTATCTTTCCTTTTTTCCTTGTAAGAAATATTTTTAACATAGATATTTTTCCCCATTCAAATATAGCTTTTAAAGTATTGATTGACTGCATAGAGGTGGGTGCAAAAAGTTTTCAGTTTAAAGGAAGAAATGTAGAGCCATGGATGTTGTGTCGAGGATTTGTTAGGGTGGATTTTCTATGCAACATGACGGTGATGAATGATTAATGGTTATATGGGTAGATGGGTGGATTTTCCTTGCAACACGAGTGTGGATGATTGACGGGTTGCAGATGAATTTTCTTTGGTAACATGAGAGTTGAATGATTGAGATTGTCCGTTAGATTTTGTGTGCAATACGAATGGTGAGAAGACTAAGAGTACAGATGAATTTTCATTCTAGCATGAGGGATTTGGATGATTGAGAAATATGGATGGATGGAATTTCTTCGCAATATTACTGGGCAGATAAAGTTTCGTGATTTCTTCCATTTTTTGAAACTGTCAGCGAATCTTGAAAACGCACCTGTCATGGACGTCCCCACCCGAAGTACTGAGTCCCCCGGGTAAGCTTGGAAGTGGTTGAGACACGTTCGGGAAGCAAGCCTGGCCAATGTTTTGCTTGAGACACGTTTATTTTCTGTTTCTATTCATGAAGCAAACCCATATCAGTAGAGCGATATACAAATGTCTTATCGTTTTTGCAGAGATCAAGGTTGTAATATTTTCCCCATAGGAATGCTCATCTCTCAACCAGTTCATCAAGCCTAGTATTGCAAATCATCTCTCAACCAGTTCATCAAGCCTAGTATTGCAAATCATCTCTCAACCTGTTCATTCAACCGCGTATTATAAGTACTTTTAGCAGTTAAATAAATAACACACATGGAACAGATTATTATAATACATTAGCCATTAGAATATAAACAACAAAATTCAGTTAGCACATGTGGAACAAATTATTATAATATATTAGCCACTACAATATAAAACACAATTCACTTAGCACATATGCAGATAATTATTATAATGTATTAGCCATTTGATTAGAAACAACACAATTCAGTTAGCAGACATGAAACAAATTATTATAATATATTAGCCATTTGAATATAAACAACACAATTCAGTTAGCACACATTGAAAAATATTGTAATATATTAGCCATTAGAATATAAACAACAGAATTCAGTAAGCACACACGGAACCCATTATTATAACCCATTAGCCGTTAGAGTATACAATACACAGAGCAAATGTACTTCGTTTCCAACAGAGTACGTCATTATGTTTGAAACATTAGTAGTATCCTACAAATATAATGTGTTGGTGTGTTCATTAGTGCACGAATTACATAGACAATACTAGACAAGGTACATACAATCAACAAATGTGATGTTTTGGTGTGATAATTAATGCACGAATTAAATAGACAATACTAGATAGGGTAATAAACCAGCAAATGTAATGCTGTAACCATTAGAGCTTCATAAATCTATTGAGCACATTCAACAATTTTGCTATTAGAGAGCACATACAGTACATATTTAACTGTCAGAATTAACATTAGTCAATGTAGCACATTCAACTAAATTGCTAGTAGAGAACAAAGTATGTGTAACTGTCAGTTACAGTAGTCCATGTAGCATATTCAATTATTTTGTTCTTTCTTTCTTTCTTTCTTTCTTTCTTTCTTTCTTTCTTTCTTTCTTTCTTTCTTTCTTTCTTTCTTTCTTTCTTTCTTTCTTTCTTTCTTTCTTTCTTTCTTTCTTTCTTTCACTCACTCACTCCCTCACTCGTTCGCTCGCTCACTCACTCACTCTTTCCATATTTATTGTTTGTTTTATTTACTCGTTTACTTGGATTATTTTGATGGTTTCCATCAACTTGCATTTACTCTGGGGCTACAAACAACAAACTGATCGGACAGTACATACAAGCTATCGGGGAATCCAGTCTGGATTGACATATACTGCCTAGCTGATGACTGCATAGTTTGAGGGAAAATTTATGACAGAGCAATGCTTGACAGGGAAGTGTTTCCCATACAGGACGTTTGTCAGGATTTCGTCGGTCTAGGGTTGTGGAGGGCGTTAGAGATGTTCAAGTAGAACAGAGCAAATATTTAAGATTGATAAACCTGATTGGGAAAAGTAATTGATAAAACTGATTGCTAATACCGCAGACGCATAATGTCATGTGTGAATAAGTGATACAAAGCAAAGACAACATTAAGTATGTGCAACTGAATGAAGTTAGAGGCAAATAACGAGTTTAACTGAAACACGGAATATACGTCTGTTTCTTTGAATATCAAGGAACTAAACATTGTGAGAGTGCAATTTGTTATAGCTAAAAGAGCATTAACAAGATACTAGTATATATGAGAAACATGCATATAAATAAGAACAATTTATTATAGCTAAAATAGAATTAACAATAAACTAATATATAAAAGAAACATGCATATAAATAAGAACAATTTATTATAGCTAAAAGAGCATTAACAAGATACTAGTATATATGAGAAACATGCATATAAATAAGAACAATTTATTATAGCTAAAATAGAATTAACAATAAACTAATATATAAAAGAAACATGCATATAAATAAGAACAATTTATTATAGCTAAAAGAGCATTAACAACATGCTAGTATATAATAAGCATGCATGCATATAAATAAGAACGTATATCTAAAGATACAGTGAATGTCATGATATTTGTCATAAAATGTTTACCTTATTGAATTTGCTTACCTTATGAAGGGCAAATATTTTTCAGATTAAGACAGACGATTGTTATTGGTTTCTGTTGTCGTGTATTAATTGTGAAATGTCCTATTATTGACATTATGGGAGGGGGAGGGAAGCAGAGGATGCAAAGTGTACTATTGTACTAAGTCGGATGTGCTGGCTGGGTTTTCAGATTGGAGTGTTCTATAAATGGAATTTATAAGGACGGTGTAATAGTGGAGTACTACTGGCCGTAGAGAAATATTGCAAAATTATTATTAATACAATTTTATGTCGTTCAAACATACATCATTCACTGGCTGTTATGCATGAAAATACTTCATATGTTGTTTATGTACACGAAAAAGCATAATCTGATGTATATATATTATACAAAAATGCATCATTATAATAAAAATCTATATGTCAATTCGCGTGTAACGTTTTGATATGATAACCAGTGAATAGGCAGATCAAGAAATCCTAGTGGTACACGCTTCCACACACACACACACACACACACACACACACACACACACACACACACACACACACACACACACACACACACACACACACACACACACACACACACACACACACACACACACACACACACACACGCACATACACACAGATGGATGGATGGATGGGCGAACTGATGGAATTAGATAGATAGATAGATAGATAGATAGATAGATAGATAGATAGATAGATAGATAGATACGCCCCGCGCTACTTTCACATGGATTTATTGGGTGTCCTGGTAGTCACGCTGTGCGATATCCTAACCTCTGTTAAGCACTCATAAACGAACACTTAGGAGAAATTAAATTGGAAAATCAAAGAGAAGAGAGAACGAAAAGTAGGAAGGAAATATGAGGTTGTAAATTACGAGTAACGTAGGGAAATGTTCGCCAACGTAACATGAAAAGTTCGTTATCCTAGGTCAAGATGTTCTTAAATAGAGGGAGAGCAACAGCTGTAGTGTGTCTATGAAATCCTGGTGTATTATATGCAGTTTATTCGATGTTGTGTGAATTGTATACAGTTGCTTTTAGTCATTGTGTGCTGCTATATAGATGTTGCTAGTCGTATACTGTATGCAGATGTTGATAGTCCTTTTTGAGTAAGCAACTCTTCTTGGTTCTACACCGTTTATCGTATACAGTTGTTGCTACGCATTGTGCTTTGTAAACAGTTTGTTGATAGGCTTTGTGAATTGTACACAGTTCGTTGATAGGCTTTGTGACTTGTACATAGTTTGTTGATAGGCTTTGTGAATTGTACACAGTTTGTTGATAGGCTTTGTGAATTGTACACAGTTTGTTTATAGGCTTTGTGAATTGTACACAGTTTGTTGATAGGCTTTGTGAATTGTACATAGTTTGTTGATAGGGTTGATAGGCTTTGTGAATTGTACACAGTTTGTTGATAGGCTTTGTGAATTGTACACAGTTTGTTCATAGGCTTTGTGAATTGTACAGAGTTTGTTCATAGTCTTTGTGAACTATATGTAGTTTGTTCCTAATCTTTGTGAATTGCATAGAGTTTGCTTTTAGTTTTTGAGAAATGTATACAATTTGTTCTTAGTCTTTCTGACTTGTTTACAGTTTGTTCCTAGTCTTCTTGAATTGTATAGAGTTTGTTCCTAGCCTTTGTGAATTGTATACAGTTTGTTTCTAGTCTTTGTGAATTGTATACAGTTTGTCACTAGTCTTTGTATATTGTGTATAGTGTGTCTATAAAGTCCTCTAATTGTGTATAGTGTGTCTATAAAGTCCTCTAATTGTGTATAGTGTGTCTATAAAGTCCTCTAATGTGTATAGTGTGTCTATAAAGTCCTCTAATTGTGTATAGTGTCCTCTAATTGTGTATAGTGTCCACAGAGATTGTGATCGTATAAATTCCTTATCGTTGTACTTGGTTGTGTATTCACAATGGGCTGTTACATGCACGTACGGTTTGTCTACAAGTCTGTTACATTGTATTCAGTGTGAGGATATTTCGGGCACACTATAAATTGTAAATAGTAATACGTGCGTTGTACAGTTTAGTTCGTGTCGGAATAAGCTATGCTCATTTTCGGTTTTACTTTTCCGTTAAATACGTGTAAATTTGGGGAGTTGTATGCATGCACCATTGATATTCAGTTGTCACAAAAATGCCTATATTGAACCTTCATCTTCAAGTGTTTCACTTTGCAGACTACATTATGGCGATCTCAAGGCCTGTGTTTTATTTCTAATTTATGTTTTACTTTGCAGACTACATTATGGTGATCTCAAGGCCTCTATTTTATTTCTAATTTATGTTTTACTTTGCAGACTACGGGATGGCGGTCCCATGGCCTATGTATCATCAACCAAGATGGTGGTATGCCACGGCCTTCCCTCCGACTGGCAGAATGTTTACAAGGAGAATTGAAACAACAGAATTTGTCGGTACAAACTAATAAGATAATGAATATTTAATATATGACATTTTAAAACTATTATTTTTAGCATTAGTAAGTTACACAAAACATAACTAACATCATGAAATGTCAGCAGTCATAATATACAAACCAAGTTAACGAGTACAGTGTTACTGAATAACTGTTATAATAAACTCCTTAACTGATTTAAAAATTATATCATTAAGGAAACCATGTAAATGAATTAAATCTCAAACTACACAAATCAAGAAACAAATCGTGAACATGTAGAGAGTAAAAGTTGAAGAAAAGGATGAAAGAAATGACAAAGAGACAATACATGAAGAAGCCTCAATCCAAAATATTTTACGCACACAAGCAAACATACATATTAACTGCTAGGGTTAAATCACACAAGCAAACAGACATATTAACAGTTAGGGTTATAGCACACAAGCAAACAGAAATATTAGCAGTTAGGGTTCAAATACGTAAGCGTACAAAAATCAAAAGGAATCGGACAACGATAAAAGTTAGTGTTAAACTGTTAAAAAGAATAAATGTACAGATGTAAAAGGTATATAACGAAATAGATACGTAAGCGTACAAAAGTTAAAAGAAAGTAAAGGGTCAAAAGTTAAATTAAATAAATATATAAAATAGGTAAACGGAAAATTGACAAAACGTAAACCAATCAACATTCAGAAAGAAAAGTAAGTCCCCACTCTTAAAACAGTCTAATAGAGTTCTGCAGTCAAAATTAAGTATATCCCCTCACTTAAAACAGTGTAAATATATTCGGCAATTAAAAGGAAGTAAATCCCCCACACTTAACACAGTGTAAATATATTCTGCAATTAAAAGGAAGTAAATCCCCACACTTAACACAATGTAAATATATTCTGCAGTTAAAAGGAAGCTACTGCACATAAAACAATGTAAGCATTCTGCAGTTAAAAGTACGTAAATCCCCACACTTAAACAATTTAAACATTCTGCAGTTAAAAGTGAATACACATATATAAAACAAAGTTAAAAGAAAGTAAGTACACACAAATAAAAGCAATGCAAACCTACAAAATTTAAAAGTTAGTAATGACATAAAAATAATTGCAAACACGCAAAATTTCAAAGTAATATATAAAAATTTAAATGAGTAGAATAAATATGCAAAGGTCTAGGAAAGAAAGTTTATATTAGTTAAGATGATTAAACAGATGGATTTAAATTAGAGGAATGTTTAAAAGTTAAATGTAAATAAGCGAAAATAAGTTAGTGATTAATTAGTTATAAGGCTCAAAGATTTGCAGCAATCTATTAAATGATGACATTGTATGTAAAGTGTTAAAAGTGAACGTTCATAATTTAATAATAAGTAAATATACAAAGTGAATGTTCATGAGTTAATAATAACTATATGTACAAAGTGTCATTGTTATATAAAAGTAAGAGTAAACACAACAATTTTAAGGAAAGGTTCCAACCTTAAAAGCAAATTTACACAAGTTACAGAAAAGTACAAAAACGTATAAAGTTAAAGCAAACATAAAAAGATAAAATTAAAAGTACACAAGTTCAAACAACGCAAAAGTTATAATTAAACAAAAACAAGTTAAAAGTAAATAAGTTAGAAAAAAATCGTACATGGGCTTCTACTGCGGAAATTGCAAATTATAAAAGTTTTAGGAAACGTACGAAAATTAAAAGCAAACATACAAATGATGAGAGTAACTTAAGCAAAATATGAGGAGACGCGCATTAGATTAATACTTATTACTGACACGAAAAAAAAGTTCTGAATGTTAGTACTAATGTGCAAAAGTTATAAGTAACGGTACAAAACATTAACGTACAAAAGTTACGGTACAAAACGTCAAAGTACAAAGGTTAAAAGTAACGGTAGTAAACGTTAACGTACACAAGTTATAAGTAACGGCACTTAACGTTAACGTACAAAAGTAGCGGTACTAAACATTGATGTACACACGCTATAAGTAACGGTACTAAAATTAACGTACAAAAGTTATAAGTAACGGTACTAAACATTAACGTACAAAAGTAACGGTACTCAACATCAACGTACAAAAGATATAATTAATGGTACTAAATGTTAACGTACAAATGTTATAAGTAACGGTACTAAACATAAACGTATGAAATTTATAAGTAACGGTACTAATATACGTTAACGTACAAAACTTAAAAGTAATGATACTAAACTTTAACATACAAAAGTAACGATACTAAACATTAACATACAAAAGTTATAAGTAACGGTACTAAATGTTAACGTACAAAATTTTTAAGTAATGGTACTGAACGTTAACTTACAAAAATTATGGATAACGACACTAAACGTTTGTAAGCGAACAAAATGTTCGTAGTAATCTCACAACAGTTGTTAGTAACAGCACTGAACGTTTGTAAATTAACAAATTATAGTATAATATACAAAAGTTAAAATAAGCAAACATACAAACTGCGATGCTAATGCCACCCTAGTTAATGGTTATGATGATTATTATTGATTAATCATCCATAACTAATTACAAGTTATAAGAAGCTTAATAATTGTTATTAATAATTCTCTAAAAACACCAACCGTTTCTCTCACTTGGCGTTGTAATCATTTCTCTCTTCCACAACATTAAAAACAAACATGTACCCTCACACAATATTTCAATAGTGGGAAAACTTCTTACTAAAGGAGAAGATAAATCTGTCTTTTAATCTATTTTTAGTGAGCTCCTAACCACCCACTTTCTTCTCCAACATATGGTATCAATATGTGCAAGAAGGTGAATAAATTTAACAATACATTTATTAAATCAGCAATGAAATATACAATGATGTACAATGAAAAGATCACGTGACATCAATATTTCCGTGAACCACGTTCGAATAATTTCAATACTTATACAGTCTTTTATCCTAATACAAAATTCAAAAGATTAGTGTCAGTACAAATCACAAGATAATTCTTATCAGAGAACAGAAATGGAGTTACATAAAATATACTGATAATAGTTTCTACATAACATCGTCTAGGTGATTGCCACAATAGTCTTTTTTGCGCGCTTTCGTAACAAAGCCACAAGTTCATTGTCACAATACAAATGTCAATTCTTCACCTGTTTCTCTTGCACGTTGTAGAACGATGAGCCGCTATTCTCTCGAAGCTAATCTGGCACTCCTTCGCCATATTAGTTCCCTCAAGCAGAACAACAATGTATCAATTTCCTTGTACCAGAAATTCTACGATGTAGCCGAGCATATTTTGCCTCAATACATCAACAGAGTGCAGTGTATCCTTACACTTACACACTGGGAGTAGATACTTCTTACCTCTATCATGGTCGTAGTGGTTTATAAATCAGTAAACCGGGAGATTCTAGTGAAAACAAAAAAGGCTGCTTCTTCTCTGTAAAATAATATAACCAGGGAACAAATGTGAAGTTTCCAGTTTATTCATCTCTAACTCCATTCTTTCTTACATTCAAGTCTCAACTTACAGTTCCCTGCAACAATATTTATTAGCCCAATACACGCACACAGCATAATAAATATAACATAATAGTTTATGAACAGGTTCATTAGAAACAATGTCAAGTGTTTAGCATACCACATACAAACATCATAGTTCACAATTTGTAGGAATAATAATACATCACATAATACATCTCTACATAAAACGCAAGTATATCAATAGAAAAATGCACAAAATATTTCTACGTCCATTCTCCCTTAATCAATCAGTTAACTTACCATTAAGCTTACAGCCACCTTTCATGACTGGACTCTGCCACACCAAATTCAAAGTGATTAGACTGTACAATTCATTTCAACAAGAAAACTTTTTGCTCTCAGCCCATTGGCTGATCTCGTTCTTGCAAATCTTAAAATTGGAAAATAAAAATCTACTCATCCACCTAAAACCGATTTAGACTACATCAGCAAGTTTCTAGCACATTCTTCACATGAGTTGTTTACTCCAAAAATATCAACATAAGCAGTGCCCAAGGTTTGTTCACGTTAACATTGGCAACACAGATATAATTATTAAGCATAGAAATAGGGATAGGCAAATTTACTCCGCCACACAAACCAATTATTAGACACAAGTTTTGCAGAAAAACAAACAGACATAATTTAAGTCATGATAATAAAAAATGAAAATGAAGGTGGTATGTATTAACATATTGAGTAATTATAACAAATCCGTGTACAGTTCATATTTTATATTGACAGTCTAAGTAATGATATGAGCTTCATTGTCATTATATCTTAATTCGTTAATATTTAATTTGTTATCCAACTGTTTATCATTTATTTCAGAAACTAATACTAGTAATGAGTTATGTCGGTTTTGCTTATAAACTGAATGTTTATTTTCTAAAAATACATCCGCTCAAGCCCGTCCCTACTACAGAGATGAAACGTTCTTCATCAGACTACTTTTAGACATTTTGTTTACTGTATCGTTGTTTTCTCTTATCCACTTATTCATATTTTCTGTCATCCCATACCTACGTAAATTAATTAGGTTATTTTTATGAACACTTCAACCCCTAAGATTTATATCTAAGGGTCTTACAATTTAAGTCACTGTATTCACAGTCCGGAAATAGGGTTAGGATTAGAAGAACTAGAGAGAAAAGGATTATCAATGAGATCAATTCAACCGAATGGTTTGGTCACGAAATAGGGTTAGGATTAGAAGAACTAGAGAGAAAAGGATTATCAATGAGATCAATTCAACAGAATGGTTTGGTCACGAAACCATGACATCATTCATATTGATTTTAGCGCCTTAGCCTTTAGGCCACTTAGCTCCCCACAAAGAATGTTGACAATATCCATTTCTCCATCTATAATAACTGCATTTTTGTCCAGGCTGTGATCAAGTTAGGGTTAGGGCTAGGGTTAAGGTTAAATATAATAATTTGAGTTATTCATTACCGTGAATGCTTACCGACATTTAGTTATATATGTTTAATATCACGATCTGTTTTCAATCAGCCACAATAAAATGCAATCTGTATTCTATATGAATTTGTACGTATAGTGACTAAGCCATGCGTTGTGCCATTTACTACCCAAACATTTGTTTGTAGATATCTGTTACTCTTGGCATTATATTTTGTTTGTTTGTTTTTTTTTTAACGTTTCCATTGCTTTGGATAAACTGCCAGTCTTGAGGTTGTAATAATATGAATGTTTTTCAATAAATACTAAAATAACCACGACTGTTGTTTTCGATAAAATTGCTGAGAAATTCATACAGTTGTCGTCGTTTTAAACAATTCTTTGCCAAAAGACCCAGTATGTATCAAATGTATGTAATACTATTACTTTGTCCTAGACCTAGAACATCTAGCGTACGCCATAGTCTTAACAGCCAGGTACCCAAAATCTCTAAAAATAATTTAATAATATTCCTTTATGTTGGAATATCTTACGCGCGTCATTGTTTTATTGATTCATTACGCAAAACGATTAATACGGATCTCTGGTTTAAAATATATAAATATATTTTCAAAATGTCCGTACATGTGTTCGTTATCCAAATAAATTATTAAATTCCATTGTTGAGATAGTCAATTACTATAGCCATGTAATTGTTATAACCCTCCATTACCTACATGCATTAACACACGCTTCAACGTTTTAAGTTATAACCCTCCATTACCTACATGCATTAACACACACTTCAACGTTTTAAGTTATAACACTTTATTACATATAAGCATCAACATACGCTATAACGTTTTAAGTTACCAAACTTAATAAAATAATACGTATGTCAATGTTGTAAAAATAATTCGATAATACTTATAAGATTGCTTCTAGCAATGCATTCCCTAAACACCCTATGTGTGTATTGTTTCTAGTAATACATTCCCTAAACACCCTATGTGTGTAATTGTTTCTAGTAATACATTCGACAATACTCATACAGCCGTTTCTAGTAATTCTATTGTTTTTAGCAGTCCATTGTCCATGTGCATTCATTTGCATAATTATTTCTAGAATTCCATTGCTGTACGATTTAATCGCGGATAATTATTTCTAGTAATCCACTATCCTAGCTCATTTTTTGGTATAAATGTTTTTACCTATCTTCATTCTGTATAATCCAACGAATTAGTAACTAGTGTTAAATCGTTTATTTTTAATTTCCTGTATTAGTAACTCATGTCAAATTCATTGTTATTTAATTATCGGAATTAGTAATTAGTTCTCAATTTTCAATTAGTTTTAATTTTAATTCCCGAAATAAGTAACTATTGTCCAAGGCATTGTTTTCTAAACAATGGAATTGATCATGATTTTTTGATTCGTTGTAATTTAAGTTCCGGAAGTAGTAAAAAATATCTATAGCAATTGCTTTTTAATTCCCGGATTTTATATAACTAATAGTGAGATCATTATTTTATAACTCCAAGAAATAGTCACAAATGATAAATATTATTGCTATTTAATTCCCGAAACGAATAATCAGTGTCCAAGTCATTTTCTTTAAAACCTCGGAATTAGTAACCATAACTAATATTAGTAAATAATGTTCACGTCGTTTTCTTTAAAACCTCGGAATTAGTAACCATAACTAATATTAGTAAATAATGTTCAAGTCGTTTTCTTTATTCCCTGGAATCAGACAATAATGTCCAAATTCTTGTTTGCTTAATTCTCTGAATTAGCAACTGATATTCGTCATTTTGTTTTAATTCCTTGAAATACCACTAATGATCAAGATATTGTTTTGCAATTTTCGGAATTAACAATCTATGTGCAGATCATTATTTTTAAATCCCTGTAATTAGTACTGATATCCTTCATTCTATTTTATTCCCTTGAAATGATCTAATGACACGCATAATATAGTTTTGTAATTCTCGGAATTATAAATGAGTGTCCAAATCATGTTTTATTTCCCTGGAATTAGTAACAAGTTTCTAAATGTCATTCATTGTTTAATTCCAGAGATTAGTAACTAATATACATTTCTTTGATTTTTAAAGCTATTTACTGCAACTCACTCATTCACAAACAAAGTAAAAGCAATTAAACATATAGACAATTACTGCTTGAGATAACAAAAATATAAATAATTTTACTTACCTAAAATTAAAATAAGATATGTATTACAAATCTGTATAATGTAATCGAAATACGTCAACTTATGCTAGGTATTATAAATGATTGAAATTATATTCAACATTTCAAATTAGAACAAGTTAGACTTCGTTATACAGAAATTAAATTTAAAAAATTGATTATAAATATGAAACTGGTGATGGCAACAAACATGGCGCCAATAACGGAAATTATGAATTGTCTTTAGAGGAATGAACGAATATTGTTATTTTCATGAAACCTTTTACAAAACAAAGTAATATTTTAATTACATTTTTTTCTGAGAAGATTATTAATAATATTATTAATTTCATAATATCCACCAACAATCAAAAGTTTATAAATCACTATTAAAATTAGCACGTGGTGAAACCTAAAAGAAGCAATTTTACTGAATTCATAATGATGATGGTTGCAAAATGTTATGGGCTAGCAACTAGTCAGTGCGACATACGGTTCCTATGAGTGAACATTAATGAGTTTATAAAAGAACACTGAATGTTTCTGAGTGAACTCTAAAGTACTTTGGTAGAGTTTGTGTACAACTTGACTGAAGCAGTGCAGTTGTTGGTTTTATAAATACCTAACTTTAGGTCCAACTGCCATGTCATCTAGGGGAGTCCCAGATAATGTCATTAGCAGATGCATATGCAGACTGTTGAATCAATCCTTGACACATGCATCATTCTGCTCTGGTGTTGCTTCATGTCTAGATGCTCAACGAATTCAACAACTGAGATAATGTAACAGATAAAGTGCCGAAATGCCAGTAAAATACACTTGGGCTAAGAAATAGTCCTCATGTGTTCTCTGTGACTGAACACTTTTAGTTATATGGTCATCACACAGTTTAATATCGTAAATAAAATATAACAATATAAAATATAGTTAATGTCAAGCGATAAACACGAATGTAATATTAGTTAGGCAAGCAAAATCACATACTTTGGCAGTAATATATACAGAGGATGAATTCCTGCTGTGTTGATAACCAGCAATAAGGGTTCGTAGTATGATTATACTTTGTTAACTCCAGGAGCCAAAATGCATGTTGCCTAAATGGCCAGCTGCTTTCCACTGACGATTTACAGGTGAGTTTCTGGTATGTTCGGTCGCGCGCCTGAGCTGCATGTTGATTGGTTTGTTTAGTGAGTTGTCCGGAACATTCAAGTATGTTTCCAGCCCGAGGATAATGGTCAGCCTTTGTGGAAGTTAGGTTTACATGTAGTGTATTTTTAGAGGGGTGGTGGGCATGGGCTACCTAAGCCATTGTGTGACAATGTGTATTGCAGTATTAATGTGAGGCAAGTCATTTATATTTTAAAGAAATACATGTAATTTGATTACCATGAATACAAATAAAATATTTATTTTCTGACTTGAGTCTGTTCTCTTTATTGTGGTTCTAAGAGTGTCAGAATTGTTGACCAACTATCGTGATTTTAGAGTGAAAATCTGTTGACTAATGATCACAATGTGGAATGTCTACCATACTTTCACTTATATATCTTTTCTTTATTAGATGAAAACTTTCTGCACTAGTCCCATATAAATCTTATCAAAACCATTGAAAATAAATATTTATAATATACAGACGGTGAATGATTGCGCAACAATTAAGGAAAGTGGGCAGACCATCCTGACTAAATAAGGCACTTTACCCTGTGCGACTAAACAAATGTCGGACAGCTAGAGAAAGAATAATAAAATGCTAGTAACACAGATAATATGAAAGATAAAAGTGCTAGCCCGACAGAATATATAATAAAAGTGGTATCCAGACAACTAGAAAGGAGAGTAAGAGAACTAATCAGGCATAATATAGAATAAAAGTGGTAGTTAGACAACTAGATTGTAGAATAAAAATGGTAGTCATACAACTAGAATGTAGAATAAAAATCCTAGTCAGACAACCGTATGAAGGTCTGAACATGTCTCTTCCATTTTACATTCATATATTTAGTACCACCCCAAATGTTCCCTAAATCCATACAAAATATTTTAAACAGAAAATTATTTCGTTTTACTTGGAAATGAAGAAGAAAATTGTGTGCGTTAAAGTGCAATAATTTAAATGGGAGTTGGCGTGTCACATTTTATTAAAATTGCTTTAATATATAAATATGAAAACAATTCATAACATCTACATATTCAAGATATCAGAAAGCACAAATTGTAAAACAAAATTAACAAAAAATACACAGTTTGAACAATGCATTTACAAAACCGTTAAGATCTGGAAATGTCATGAACATGTTGAAATATGATTCAATCTGAAGAAAAGGCAAAAGTTCATATTGTAAAGTATAAGGCAAATATTCACGTTGTAAATAGTATAAAGAACATGACAAAAGTTAACACTGTAAATAACAAGGCACAAATTTCACATTGTGAAGAGCATTACGAATTACATGGCATGAGTTCACATCTGAAAAATCTGGCAAAAGTTCACATTGTGAAGAATTTGGTAAAAGTTCACATTATGAGGTACATGGCAGGAGTTTACATCTGAAAAATCTGGGAAAAGTTCACATTGTGAAGAATTTGGTAAAAGTTCACATTATGAGGTACATGGCAAATATTCACAAATATTCACAATGTGAAGAATTTGGCAAAACGAAAAGCAGTAGGTAGAATACTAGATAATCTTTCTCAACATTTTAAAAAAAATCAACTTACAAAGTTTACAAAAGAAACCCTGTAAACTATATCCTACTATAATCTTGACATATAAGAATTTCTTAAAACAACTTTTGCATATCCATTGTTTTCTACAGGATGAAGTTTAAAACAGGAGAAAGAATGGTGTGAGACGTGGGGAAAAGGGGCTGGCTCAAAGGTGTAATATGAGCCCTTCATGCAATGTACTAAGAGTCAACCCTATTTCTGTGGACGATGAATTGACACATGATCGGCAGACTTTGGTTTTGTACTTTGCGTAGTCTCTAGAATTGGCACGTACGTTTTATTTTGTGTTCAACAGGCCTCCAATACTTAATATTATTGTTGCCAACTGAAATTAACTATAGTTCTCATCACAATTCATGCCAGTCACATTCACAGGAGATAACTAAAAATTTCAAATATTCGCAGGAGATATCTACAAAATCTTCAAGATTAAAAATTCACACGAGATAACAACAAAATAAAAACATTCACAGTATTATAATTACTAAATCTTCAAATTACAAAATGTCACAGGAGATAACCAAAATGTTTTTAAGCTACAAAAATTCACAGGAGATGAACAAAAAAAATCTTCAAGTTACAAAATTTCACAGGCGATAAATAGTAAATCTCATGCATCCACAACTATAAAATCTTCAACTTATAAATTTCATAAAAGTAACCATAAAATCTTCAAGTTACAAAATGCACAGGCGATAACCACAAAATCTTCAAGTTACAAAATTCACAGATGATAACCACAAAATCTTCAAGTTACAAAATTCACAGGCGATAACCACAAAATCTTCAAGTTACAAAATTCACAGGCGATAACCACAAAATCTTCAAGTTACAAAATTCACAGACGATAACCACAAAATCTTCAAGTTACAAAATTCACAGGCGATAACCACAAAATCTTCAAGTTACAAAATTCACAGGCGATAACCACAAAATCTTCAAGTTACAAAATGCACAGGCGATAACCACAAAATCTTCATATTACTGACAAATGAGTACTTACCTTCTGTCTCTCTTTGTTACTACATAAGTCTTATCTTGAACATTATATCACTCCCTACTCATAATATTATATCTCCCCTGCCTCTTTATGTTGCTGTATAAATCCTATCCTGATTATTATATCTCTCCATAGTTAGAATATTATATCTCCTCTGACACTCTATGCTTCTACGTAAGTCCTATTCTGATCGCCTCTCCCTACTAAGAATACTACACATTTCCCTATTCCGAATATTGTATATCACCATATTCAAATTATTATATTTCGTCCTACTCAGAATAATACACGTTTTCTTACTCTGAAACTATTATCTCCCAACTTAAAAACATATACTTCCATATTCTTCCATATTTAAACATTACAGCTATTTCGTCTTATATGTGTATGTGACTCTCTATTCAGAATAAATATTATAAAATATAATTACATACATGTTTATCTTGCCATTATAAATTATGTATGTGTCTCTTTCTATGTCAAGTTACACATATCGCTCTATAGTGAGAAAATAAAATACTCAGCTTTCACAGTACAAAATGTAAGTACACTTTTAAAAAACGTTATTGCCATCTATTCCGAATTTTTATACAACCCAGTTCAGAATACTTTATATCTCCTTGCTCGGAATATCTCACATCTCCTTGCTCAGAATATTTCATCTCTCTTTGCTCAGAATACTTGATAAGCCCCTGCTCAGAATATTTCATATTCCCTTACTCAGAATAATTCTTGTCCGTATACACCCGGCTCAGAATACTTTATATCAGCGTACTGTTAATAGCCAAATTCGTACTGCATTTTCTCTCCCTGCTCAAAACAACACACACACTAGTCCATAAAGCCTCTTATTCCGTCCTGCTCAAAACAACACACACACTAGTCCATAAAGCCTCTTATTCCGTCCTGCTCAAAACAACACACACACTAGTCCATAAAGCCTCTTATTCCGTCCTGCTCAAAACAACACACACACTAGTCCATAAAGCCTCTTATTCCGTCCTGCTCAAAACAACACACACTAGTCCATAAAGCCTCTTATTCCGTCCTGCTCAAAACAACACACACTAGTCCATAAAGCCTCTTATTCCGTCCTGCTCAAAACAACACACACACTAGTCCATAAAGCCTCTTATTCCGTCCGTTTATAGAAAATAATGTCATCGTGTTGCTATAAATGTTAAATGAAGCTTAAATTTTAAATAAAATGTAACTAGAAGGTAAAGCGTGTAGTAAAGCCTTCTCTACTGAAATCAATATATTAGTGATATTTCTGCACTGAGTAACACAGGTTGGTTGTAATAAATTTTTTGAAAATAAATACAAGAAATATAGGAAATGAAAATTAAAATACAAACGCAATAAACATCTTACATAGACAAATAGAGGTGAAAATATTGTGTAATCTGATAAGTAAAACAGTTAATTTTCGTTCTTTGTTTTCGTTTCTATTCTTGCCACAGTTGTCTGAACATTTAGTTCAGTAATATAAGCATGTACATACACATACACACACCCACACTCACCCATCAATGAGCTGCATAAACACTTGGCTTTACTTAAAATTTAATCATCGAATCCTTATTATATCAGCTAGATCTGAAGAATAGTTATTCATGGAATATCAACTGATTCTATTCTGTGAATGGCGGTGCTAACGAATTGTCCTTCCCGAAGCTTTAATTCAGCTTTTCTTGGTTTGGTTGGCTGCAAGTGTTTCTCACTTCTTAAAACATAATTTGCATTTCTAAATTGACTGGCTGATTATCCAGCCACTTTACTGAATATGATACAAGAATGAAATAAATATCAAATAAATAAAACATAATTTAAATAAAAACATCTTGTTTTCACTATTATATTTAAAAAAAAGAAAAGAAATATCGGATAAATAGAACATAATTTAAGTGAAGACACTCTAGATTTACTGTTATTTTACAAAAATTAAATGTCAGATAAATAGAACATAATTTAAATGAAGACTCTAGTTTTCGCTGTTATATTAAAATCATCATCAGACTGATGATTATAGTAATATGTCCACTCTCACGTCAAACTGAGGATTATGGTAATAAGTCCACTCTCACAACGTCAGACTGATGATTATAGTAATATGTCCACTCTTACAACGTCAGACTGATGATTATAGTAATATGTCCACTCTCACAACGTCAGACTGATGCTTATAGTAATATGTCCACTCTCACAACGTCAGACTGATGATTATAGTAATATGTCCACTCTCAAACGTCAGACTGATGATTATAGTACTATGTCCACTCTCACAACGTCAGACTAATGATTATAGTAACATGTCCACTCTCACACCTTCAGACTAATGATTATAGTAACATGTCCACTCACAAACGTCAGACTAATGATTATAGTAACATGTCCACTCTCACACCGTCAGACTAATGATTATAGTAACATGTCCACTCACAAACGTCAGACTAATGATTATAGTAACATGTCCACTCTCACAACGTCAGACTGATGATTATGGTAACATGTCTACTCTCACAACGTCAGACTGATGATTATGGTAACATGTCCACTCACAAACGTCAGACTGATGAATATAGTAACATGTCCACTCTCACAACGTCAGACTGATGATTATGGTAACATGTCCACTCTCACAACGTCAGACTGATGATTATGGTAACATGTCTACTCTCACAACGTCAGACTGATGATTATGGTAACATGTCTACTCTCACAACGTCAACTGATGATTATGGTAACATGTCTACTCTCACAACGTCAGACTAATGATTATGGTAACATGTCTACTCTCACAACGTCAGACTGATGATTATGGTAACATGTCTACTCTCACAACGTCAGACTGATGATTATGGTAACATGTCCACTCTCACACCGCTTCAAAATTAAATGCTCGGAGAAGGCAGGCAACTAACTCCATCTCACTGTAGCACTATAACGTTTTCAAACTTAAACGCTCGGAGAAATAATCATGTGTAGCACTACAACGTTTTCAAACTGAAACGCTCGGAGAAATAATCATGTGTAGCACTACAACGTTTTCAAACTTATAAAGCTCGGAGAAGACAGGAAAACTTAATGTAGCACTGCAAAGAGAAAAAAATATGTGATAAGTATTTAATTCTCTCAAATAAAATTAAAATAAATTATCTGATAAATTAGAGAGAGAGAGAGAGAGAGAGAGAGAGAGAGAGAGAGAAAAATAAGAGAAAAAGATTGAGAAACAGAGGTGATTTTCTTAAACCATTTTCTAAAAAAAAAACAAAAAACGACAACCTTATTGTTCTTCAAAGTCTAAAAAATGTCAAACATGACAAATAATGATTGTGAGTATTGACATTGTGAGTAGCACGTCATGCAAACAATAAATATGTTGTATGTATAAGTACGCATCTTAATGGAGGACACACATACACGCATAAACGCAAACACATAAGCACACACACATACATACATATATACATGCACACACACATTCATATACATACATAAACACACACACACACACACACTCTCACATACGCATAAACGCACAGATTAAAATACTGCGAGTCCAATACTGCATTGTAACACCCCCACACACACACACACACAATGTCACACACATACACACACGCTGACTGTATACTAAAGAAAAATCAAAGACTTGAAGAGAAATAACGAACCCGCTCTTATTCAAATCGGTAACGACGCGATGCCGCAAATGAGAAAGGCCACCGCGGCTTTGATGACGGTCGCTCGCTAAGATCTCTCTCCCTTCACGTATCGAGCGCGACTCGCAAGGTAAACAGGACGACGTCGACTTAAACGAAGACGGGAGGTGATTATGCACGTACACCGACCGAGTGCTCTCCTTTCAAGATGCCAGCTACACCAACGGAGGGTCTGCGGACAGGAGTAGATGAGTTCTGAGACAAAAGAGTTTGTAAGAGGATGGTTCAGTTGGAGGCGTTTGAAGAAAAAAAAAAATGTTCGACGGTAGAGATAAGGGTGGCGGCGGTGGTGGGAACATAGAAACGCTGGGAAATAAGGGGTGGGGTGGGGGGCATGCCAGTGGCGATAGTAGTGGTGGTTGTGTATTGGCGCGGTGGTGCTGTAGAACTCTCCTAACAAGAATCTTTCCAATTAAGTTATCCTTCCGACTACACTAACAAGTCGTGAAAAAGAATTGATTTTAAAAGACTTGATTGAGATTACGGATGACGTCATGATAAGGTGTTCTTTGATGTCTTGGTGGTGGGAGGATTTGATATGAGGTATTGTTGAAAGACATTACTTTTACAGATTTTTCAACAAAACTTTGAAAAAAAATCGACAGAACAAAACGAATAATATTGGGAGATAATATTTATTACATGTCTCTTCGTCATCGTTTTCTTCTTTATCGTCGTCGTCTTCGTCAATTCCAAGAAGTTGACAGACGTACTCTGCACTTTATGTGTAGGTATGGGTGGGGTTGTCGTCGGTAATCAGATTTATTTTTCCAGTTACGACAGAGAAAAACATTCCTAGTACATTATGCAGCAGTTCGGGCAGTTTGTGTAGCAGGTAATAGGTTGCAACTAAATAAAATATTTGCACTAGGAGCTTGTCGGTTCAAAATCTTCTACTTGTTGTGATAGCCTCTGTTGTCGTCTTCTTTATGGATGATGGCATCTTCAGGTCTGAGCCGATTTCGCTGCCTGGAGCAAGGTGCGTCACTTGAGGGAGATTTCAGATATGTGTGTGCATAGTGGAATGGAGTGGAGCATGGCTGATAGAAAGTTGAAAGGATGATGATGGATTGCAGTGGAGTGGAGCATGGAGATAGAAAGTTGAAAGGGCGATGATGGATTGCAGTGGAGTGGAGGCAAGTCGACTGTTCTGCTTGTTGTATTACTTTTGTATCAAAACACCAAAAGTGAGTGCTTCTCGTTTCCCAGGCTTGGTGGTCGCTGTTGGAGCCTTTTCTCTCCATTATTTCCATTGGACCATTTTATATTTATTTTATTTCTAACAGTTATAAGTTTTGAGACTTTGGTGGGGCTGTGTGCATTTTATGACTAGGATTTAATTTAATTTTAATTTATTAGTTAGGTGGACCTCCCATCAATACTTTAGGTGGCTAGTCCTGGGACTTGGGGAAACCCAGGACGTGGTGGGGCGGTATGGGCATCACTGGGGGAACAGACGGAATGTAAAACAGAACAGACTTTCATGGAGCAATGGGGTAGGAATGAAAAACAGAACAGACTTCTAGGGAGCAATGAGCTCGGGATGAAAAACAGAACAGACTTCCAGGGAGCAATGGGGTAGGGAAGAAAAATATTTATAAATACCACGACACCTCACTCTCCACTCGATCTTCAGATTCACAAATCCACATATACTACAAGCACACACAAAAGTAAAGCTTATTACCACATATCCCGTCCACGGAAAAACAATGCTTTTTAATCTGGTTCTGGTTGGAATAGAATACACTAAAAGACTGAACGAAGTGGCAAAACACATACACATAAATCTGTGAAAACTATGGCATAAAAATCCCAGAAAAATCATGGATGCACCAACCAGATGCAGTCACCGAAAAAATACCGTGTGACTTCGAGATAAGAACAGATCGAGTGATTCCAGCACGAAGACCAGACATTGTAGTTCTCAATAAGTCCAACAGAGCAGCACAATCATTGATATCGCTGTTCCAAGTGACAAAAACATTTTTAAAAAAAACCAAAAGAAAGAGAAAAAATAGAAAAAATACGAAGACGTCAAATTAGAAATTCAGAGACTGTGGAATGTAAAAGAAGACTTGATACCTGTAGTGACAGGAGCCGTGGGGAACACAACAAATGAGTTGGAAGGTTATATGAATAAACTCCTGGAAACCACACAATGGCCCCACTACTCAAAGCAGCGCTCCTCTGAAGAACCTTGGATCTCCCAGAATCTTGGTAAGTTTCCGAGACCTTGGATCACAACCGAGAATCAAACAAAAGTCGTGGAAAGAGGCTGAGTAATAATAGTGTTGATTACTTAAGAATAATTGTTCTATTATATTACACTTGTCTACTAAATAAAGTCTTTTTACAATCTCGTTTAACTCATTAAACAAACTCTCACTACTGTAAATAAAGTCTTTTTTACAATCTCGTTGAACTCATTAAACAAACTCTCACTACTGACACTACTGTAAATAAAGTCTTTACAATCTCGTTTAACTCATTAAACAAACTCTCACTACTGTAAATAAAGTCTTTTACAATCTCGTTAAACATTAAACAAACTCTCACTACTGTAACAAAACAAAATTATATACAAATGTACAATAAGAAGATTGCATTTAATATTTCTATAAATAGATGTTTTCCACATATATATCTGTTACTGTAAAAAGAACAAAATTATATACACACGAATAATGTACAAAAGAAGCATGCATTCAGTAGATCTCTATATAGATGTTCTGTATAAGTTCTGCTGTTCGGCCTATGATAAAGGAATTGATGTCCATGGTATTTGTCCTCAGGCATAGTGTGTGTTCTTGTTCAGCTAGCTGCTAGGAAAAAAATAGTTTCATTTTACTAAATAATTTTGACAGGACATGACAGGAGAGAGAGAGAGAGAGAGAGAGAGAGAGAGAGAGAGAGAGAGAGAGAGAGAGAGAGAGAGAGAGAGAGAAGTGATAGGAGAGAGAGGAGTGACAGAAGAGAGACAGGAATGACAGGACAGAGAGAGACATAAGTGATAGGAGAGGGAGAGACATAAGTGACAGGAGAGAGACAGGAGTGACAGGAGAGAGGAGTGATAGGAGAGGCAGAAGTGACAGGAGAGGGAGAGAGGAGTGCCAGGAGAATGGGAGAGACATGATTGGCATGAGCACTTAAATAGTACTACAAAGAATGGCTGAGTTAAAACATTGGAGAGTACCTGTTTAGAACTGCAAAGAATAACTTAGTACTACAAAAAATGGCTGAGTTAAAACATTGGAGAGTACCTGTTTAGAACTGCAAAGAATAGCTGAGTTAGAAGTTTGAATAAAAGCTGAGTTTAACTAAAATCTTTTATCTTATACCTTAATGCTTTAGTCTTTGTAATTCTTGTTTGGATTGAAGAAATCACACTTCTAGAAGTCTTTTCCACTTAATGCTTTAGTCTTTGTAATTCTTGTTTGGATTGAAGAAATCACACTTCTAGAAGTCTTTTCCACTGTAGGTCTTGTTTGGGATTCAGAGACACTTCTAGAAGTCTTTCCACTAAATGCTTTAGCCTCTGTAATTCCTGTTTGGGACTAGGAGACACTTCTAGAAGTCTTTCCACTAACATTCTGAAGAAGAATACTTTTCATGCTACAAGTGAAATATACACACTCACAGTCTAAATTTGTACAATGATACTAATGAAATAATACACACTCACAAACAAGCTAATATATTTTTTTTACAATGACCCTAATGAAATAGTATACATATCTTTACAATGACACACAGTCTAATAAATATATTTTACAATGACATAAGTGAAAAAGCACTCACACAATCTAATAAATATCTTTTACAATGACATAAATGAAACAACACTCACACAAAGTCAGAACAAACTTGTCTGCACTAAACTCCTAAAGTATAAAGTAAGCAGCAATTCAAATAATTATGTGAACTATACCATATTAAAACAGAAAATAGGATAGTAAATAAATATAATACTAAAGTTCACAAAATTGTAAACAATACAATTAAGTTAATGAACACTAGAAATACAATAGTAAATAAATGTAATAATTAAGTTCACAAAACTGTAAACTATACAATTCAGCAAATGTACACTAGAAATACAATAATAAATAAATGTAATAATTAAGTTCACAAAACTGTAAACTGTACAATTCAGCAAATGAACAAAACCAGAATTACAATAAATATAATAAATGTAATAAAGTGCAAGAGTAGATTCATGTAATTAACTACAATAACACATAAATGTAAAACTACAATAATAGATAACTATGATAAAATTAGAAGTAAATTGTGATGTCATCCTTATGTTACAATTATGACTGCTGTCTAATAGTTTATAATAAATTTCTAAAGGATAAATCCTAAGACGATGAGAAATCAGAATAGAGACATTAAACTTCAGAGAGATAGTTTGAAGATTACAGGACACAATAAATATGAGGTTAATTGAAGGTCTCAGGGCACAGTAAATTTTAGACAAGTACGTTGATAATTTCAGGACACTAAATTTGAGACAGCTAAGTTGAAGATCTCGGGTAACAAAGTTGAGAGTTGACGATCTCATGACACTAAAATTGAGACAGGTAAGCTGATGATCTCACGACATACTAAAGTTGAGACATGTAAGCTGAAAATCTCAGGATACTATATTTAAGACAGGTATGTTAAAGGTATCAGGACACTAAACTTGAGACAGATAAGTTGAAAGTCTCAGGACACACTAAAGCTAAGACAGATAAGTTGAAAGTCTCAGGACACACTAAAGCTAAGACAGATAAGTTGAAAGTCTCAGGACACACTAAAGCTGAGACAGATAAGTTGACGATCTAGGAACACACTAAACTTGAGACAGGTAAACCGAAGGTCTCAGGACACTAAACTTGAGAAAGATAAGTTGAAAGTCTCAGGACACACTAAACTTGAGACATGTAAGCCGAAGGTCTCAGGACACTATACTTGAGACAGATAAGCTGAATATCTCAGGAAGAGAGGGGGAATTTAAGGTCTCATTTAAGTACGGACAGTTGTAAAATAGAACAAACCTCCCGAGTGTGATGGATCCTGAGTGGAGAAAAAATATTTAAGACAGTGGACAAAAAGATTTTTAAAAATATACATTTTAAAAAAGTAAGGACGCCTAGTGAAATAAGAAATTATACACACAACTGACTCAAGCAAAATCCTTAAAACAAGGAAAATAAAACAAGAAATATTAAAATAATATTTACATTGAATTCGTTCCCATCATTAGAAAGTGTTAGTTTCTAACTTAGTTCTAGCCCATCAACTGATTTCCAAGAAAACTCAATTATTATACCCAACACGGGGATGATGGATTGTGATTTATAAAGAGGAAAAAAAGGGAAGGGGCAAAGAAGGGAAGGGGGAAAGAAGGAAAAGAGGAAAAGAAGGAAATGAGGAATAAGGAAAAGTGAAAGAGTAGGAATGAGAAGAAAATATCAAGGGTTCTTTCCCTTGACATCATTCGTACAAATGGAAGTTATCTTTACTGTCATATACTTATTAAATCATTCCCAAGATCTTCACAGCTCTGGAAATGGGTGGGAAAGAAAAAAATACTTTATGTTTTAATTATTCTAGTATATTACAGCCATTTATTAATACAGTAACTTCAGATAATGCTGAATAAATCAACTGTGTCGATCAGGGAATATAACGTATGAAGCAAACGGTATACTTTAAATTTAAATGTAGGATCTATGCTGTGACAACACACTTGGATAGAAAGAAAGAAAGAAAGAAAGAAAGAAAGAAAGAAAGAAAGAAAGAAAGAAAGAAAGAAAGAATATTACTATAACATAACGTGTTGTGTCTGCACATCAATACAAGTTACGGAGAGAACACAACTTATTTGCAGTCCATTTCCAGTTTCTATTAATTAGAGTGCGGATTTATTGGGATAGAGAAGGTAGGGGATGAGATCTGTCCATCATCTTTACCACATTTGTTGGTGAGATGGGGGTGCGGTGGGGAAGGGGCGTCGGATCTGTCGTGTTCTACTTCGCCGTGCGTAGGTTAAAAGTTTTCTTCCATTGGGTCTCTAGGACTGGTTATGCTAACGATTTTAAACCTCTTAGACCTGCAAGACCTTGACTTCAATTTTATCATTATGGGTTGGTCTTGGGCGGACTTGACTCCCCTCTCTGGAGTCTAGGGAACCGCCCACCTCAAGTTGACCGCTTAATATTTAACCTATCCAGGTGATAAAATGTTCCTAGCGTTGCTTCACTTCTATGGTTACAAGAACTTTTCTTCGATTTGACGTCATTAGATACGGTCTTACCTTGGAGACACTTGGTTCCCTTAATGAAGTCTGAGGAACCGCAAGTATTTACTGTTGAATGAATCACTCTTCACAGTTGCTTAGCAAGCAAATTAGCAATTAATTTAAAAATATTATTTTATTTTACGTTCTATACTTTTCAAGACTGTTGAAACTTTTTCCTAAATTGACTTCACATTTTACAGACACTATCGAACAATGCTGCTCTATGGCAAAGAGCTAATGTACCCTACACTAAACAATCAATTTCTGTCAATCTAATTCAGACAAATGAATGCCTATAATTAACCCGGTATTCCGGTCAAAATGATAAAATACCGTCACTGTACAGAGTGCAGATATACCTACCCGGGGTACACGTTAGAAAACTGACATTCTACACAGATATACCTACCCAGGGTACACGTTAGAAAACTGACATTCTACACAGATATACCTACCCAGGGTACACGTTAGAAAACTAAACAGATATACCTAATCAGGATACACGTTAGAAAACTGACATTCTACACAGATATACCTACCCAGGGTACACGTTAGAAAACTGACATTCTACACAGATATACCTACCCAGGGTACACGTTAGAAAACTGACACTCTACACAGATATACCTACCCAGGGTACACGTTAGAAAACTGACACTATACAGTCTACACAGTATACGGGTACACTAGGAAGCCTACTATTAGAAAACTTTCACAGATCACGCTGTTCCAAAAATAAATCAGCAAACAGCCGCCGGCTCACAATGACTGAGCACACCTCATACAACAGGTTAACAAATATTTGTTCTTTCTTGTTTCATGCAACAGGTTAACAAATATTTATTCTTTCTTGTTTCATGCAACAGGTTAACAAATATTTATTTCCTTCCTGTTTAATGGAAAAGGTTAAATAGTTCTTTTTCTTGTCTCATGCACAGGTTAATAAATACTGATTTATTTATTATATCATACAACAGATTAACAAATATGTATTCTTTCTTGTTTCATGCAACAGGTTAATAACAATATTTCTTCTTTCTCGTTTCTGTATACTTAATGCATGCTATTTGTTTTTAATCGCTAACATATTATCTTTTCTTTCATCAATGGGCCACACAAATACCCAATTTATGTTAAAGTACGATAAAAAATATATATAAAATTATTTTACACCATTTTGTCTGGAGATTTGTGCGTACCAAATTAAACAACGCACGGGAGTCGTGAATGTATATAAAATGATGGCAACAAATGGACAGTTATTCATGAGATGAAATCAAACAGAGAGGATAATTAGCAGTATAATTTAATCTAAGCAAACAGAGAGGGTACTTAACCTTTAAATCAAACAGAAATGGTACTTATCCGTCTAGTTAGATGAAATTAAACATCTGATTATTAACTTGAGAGTTATAGGAAAATCTTTTAGAAAATCATACTGAGATTAGTCCGTATGAGATTATTAATAAAGAATTATTTAAAGGATTTAATGAATAAGAACTAACGACAGAAGATTATTCACAAACTCGTCAACAATATATCTATATCGGTAATCATTAAAATCACTATAGTTCTAGAGATAGATGAGTATAACTTTAGTCCTGGATCAATACCAATTTAAGCCAGTATACCTATAGTCTTGGATCAATACCAGTTTAAGCCAGTATACCTATAGTCTTGGATCAATACCAGTTTAAGCCAGTATAACTTTAGTCCTGGATCAATACCAATTTAAGCTAGTATACCTATAGTCTTGATAGATAGATAGATAGATAGATAGATAGATTAATTAGCACGTAATCCAGTAACATAGGTAATAATACTATTTAAAATTCCATTAATCATGTGTGTGTGTGTGTGTGTGTGTGTGTGTGTGTGTGTGTGTGTGTGTGTGTGTGTGTATGTGTGTATGTGTGTGTGTGTGTGTGTATGTGTGTGTGTGTGTATGTGTGTGTATGTATGTCTGTATAAAACAACTACATCACATAAACGCTGTAAACGTATCTCAGTAACATCAATTTAAAATAAACATATCATTAGCACACATTAAATAAACATATCATTAGCACACATTAAATAAATTATCTTCATTACACATATAATAAAAATATAGTCTTCACTACAAAAAATATATTCTCCATACATATAATAATTAGATTATCATCATACACATTTAATAAAGGTGTAATCTTCACCACACATTAAATAAATATTTCTTCACCATACATTTAGTAAATATATAATCTTCACCACACATTAAATAAACATATCATCTTGAATCAGCCAACTAAAAAAAGTATAATGTACTAAGAGATGCACAATACAACTAAATTGTAGTTATAATTACAATATAATAATCCCCAAACTTGAACTAAATAATGCTTACCAGAAATATATATCAACTAAATGTGGTCAAATATGGGTTAAAATAACAGCAGCCTAGAACTAAATAATGCAGGCAATCAATAAGATAAAACCACATTGACTGACATCAATTTAGTAAATTTAGTCTAAATGACAATGGCGTACAATATAAATAAGCTAACCTACAATTCATTGACATAGAGCTGGTCTCAATGACAGTAGACTAAAACAGAATTTTTAACCACATTTTTAACCAGAATTTATAGCACAGAATATGTTTAATTGACACTAGTCTAGAACTGATTGCCGTGAAGCTAGTGTAAATGACACTAGCTAGAAATGACTGTCATGGAGCAAGTCTAATTGAGTCTAACCTAGAACAAAGTAAAATCAGCCTATAATTGATTGCCTTGGAGCTAGTGTAAGTGATACTAGCTTAAATAAAGTCAGCCTATAATTGACTGCCATGGAGCTAGTGTAAGTGATACTAGCTTTAAAACATAAAGTCAGCCTATAATTGAATACGAAGGAAACAGTCGGATATGCACTAGAATAGAAAAGAATAAAGCCACGCTAGGCCTTGATGATGTTAACTTTTTACGACTCATAAAACTTTTTAGGTATGAACATTTTACATACATTTAATTTAATTCATTTTTAAGTTTGGTCACATCTTCTTTATTCATAAAATCCAATATATTTGGAAATAACTATACTGAGAATGAATTTACATTTTGCTATTTGTCTTTTATTTAATTTATTCATTTAATTTATTTTTAAATCTAAAATGAATCAGCCTCATTAGCTATGACTATATTTGCCAAATATTACTAAATTGTATTTAAAATAGATACAATTTATTAAAATGTGATAATTCTAAAATAAAAAATAATTTAATTATGTACTAATTATTCTTTCCTTATGAATTAAATATTTAATGAGCAATTAAATTCCACTTATTAAGATTTTTCATACAAAACAGACCAATTGTGATATTTTTGTAGAAAGAATAAAATAAATATGTGAAATCTGCACAAATTGTATCAAATATAAGATGCAACTATGAAAGCACGAACAAAAATGAAAGAGAGAGACGTTAAGAGATTTATTAATAAACTTGAATAATCCTAATCTTTAACATAGCAACAGCGTCCATCTTGAATTGAATGAGCTCAACTATATTTCAATAATCATGAATTTAATTACCTTAAGCCACAGCTAAGTGACAACAATCTTCACTTCAGTAAGTCCAAGATGTCACTAAGTTACAACAATCCTGACTTATGAGCTCATACTACAACTATATATAAAAGGACTATACAGGATTTCAGACAGTATTTGTAAGCGCTGTAGGGTTTAGACTGCAGTGTGCTCATACTTTTGTCATAGATCTCCATATATAATAATTACACTCACACACACACACACACACACACACACACACACACACACACACACACACACACACACACACTGCTGTAACGCCCCCACACCTCTGTCATAGATCTCCATATATATTAATTACACACACACACACACACACACACACACACACACACACACACACACACACACACACACACTGCTGTAACGTCCCCACAGTTCTGTCAAAGATCTCCATATATATTAATTACACACAAACACACACACACACACACACACACACACACACACACACACTGCTGTAACGTCCCCACACCTCTGTCATAGATCTCCATATATATTAATTACACACACATACTGCTCTAGTGTTCTCAGATCTGTGTCGAATGAAATAACGCACTCATTGATATAAATAAGCTTAGATAGGTTTTTGCTAAATACGTTTAAAAGAGTATACTTGACAGCAATGATTTACGCACGTCTTGAACTTGAAAACAGTCTGTATAGGGGTTGTAAGGGGCTTTAGTATACATTAAATATCATTTTGAAGGTTTTGCAGGACGGCACCCATATAACTCTTGTCAATATTCTGTACATTTTCAGCGTAAGCAGTAAATATGAAGAAGTATGTGTGTATGCAAATAATATATATGGAGATCTAGGGCAGAAGTGTGAGCACACTGCAGAATTATGTGTGTATGCAAATAATATATATGGAGATCTAGGGCAGAAGTGTGAGCACACTGCAGAATTATGTGTGTATGCAAATAATATATATGGAGATCTAGGGCAGAAGTGTGAGTACACTGCAGAAGTAGGCGTGTTTACTATATATAATAGAATTAGAAGGTTAGAAATATGAGACGGACCATGTAGAGGTATTATGTACGCTCTCTCTATAGAGCTCGAAGGTTAGTGATGTGTATGTACCAGAGTCAATGTGGTTAAAAAATACTTGTCCGTGTGATTTATTTTTGTTGTTTTCTATTTCTCTTGTAAATGATCAATTTAAATAGATCGAATATTTCCAACTGCTGGGAAAAGGTAACAAAACAACTGTAACATTGTTCCAAACTTCGCTTTCCATTTGTCGTTTCACGCATGATGCTTGCCGCAACCCGGCCGGCGCCATACTGCGTGCGGCGCAAGAGGCGGGGTCGTCGTAATCCATCGATTTCACGCCCAATTTCCCCCACCCGCCTACCGTCCGCTCTCGTCGCTTGCAGCACTCAATATGGAGGCATGTTGCCAGAGCTACATTATCATCCCGGCATGCAACTCTCGGAGTGAGATCAAACACTTGGTAAAGCACGATGATAGTAGGGACATAGTGTCAGAAGTGCTTTCTGCTTAGTGCAAGCGCCGTGCAATATTCTAGCTGTTAATTCTGTCGCTTTTGTCAGCATCGAGCGCGTGGGGGCGCGTGCATGCGTGTCAGGTGCATGTGCCTTGGAGGAAAAACGCGCGTGCCAGACCGTGTGAGTGCAAATTAGGAACACACGTTTGTCGTAAGGGCTGATATGGACTTCCGTGTACATAAGTTAAGGGGTAAGCTATCAGCATTTTCAGAAGCATTGGTTAAACTGTTAGAGATAGTTTGGGTCACTTTGGTCAATCTCTGAACAGTAGGATGGTTGCTGGAATAGTCTATTATGTGTTCACTAAAAGTTATCACATTAGTCATCATTTTAATCACATTCGTCACTTTGATACTTGAATTTTATTGAATTTTTAATCGCATTGATCAGTCAAATACGAGCATTCTTTGTAAAAGTTTTGTCGCAATAACTTTTTATGTTGCATTTCTTATCGCATTGATCAGTCAAATACGAGCTTTCTGTGTAAAAGTTTTGTCGCAATGACAACATTTTATGTTGCATTTCTTATCGCATTGATCACTCCGATGGTAACATTTTGTGTTGTGCTTTTTAAATGGTCAGTCTGATACTGATATTTTGTGTTGTATTATTTTATACCAATTGGTCAGGTTAATGCTAGAAATTTGGATCAAATTTTATAGTCGTATTGGGTAGTTTTAGTATTTTCAATCGAAATTCTCATTCCATCAACTAATATCTTAGACTCTACCGTTAGTCCAATATGAATATTCTGGATTTTACCGTCAGTCCAGTATGAATATTCTGGGTTTTACCGTCAACCCAGTATGAATATTCTGGGTTTTACCGTCAGTCCACTACATATATTTTGGATCTTTCCGGTCAGGCCAGTACGAACAGTTTGGGTCTTACAAATCAGTTCTGTGCGAACAGTTTGGATTATATAACTATCATTAAAATGTTTATCTTTCAATGGCCATTTGTATTATTTCAATGTATGGTCGTTAAAATTAGTTACACGTGACAGTGTATTAAATAATAGGTTAAATTTAATAATTTTCTTCTGCCATTTCTTCAAATCGTTTATCTGTGATCTAGATAACAGGTTGTCACAATCATGAAGAGTGATTTCCTCAAATCATTGCGGAGTATTCGTGCTTGTTTGGCTCAAATAATTACGGAGTGTTCGTGCTTGTTTGGCTCAAATAATTACGGAGTGTTCGTGCTTGTTTGGCTCAAATAATTACGGAGTGTTCGTGCTTGTTTGGCTCAAATAATTACGGAGTGTTCGTGCTTGTTTGGCTCAAATCATTACGGAGTGTTCGTGCTTGTTTGGCTCAAATAATTACGGAGTGTTCGTGCTTGTTTGGCTCAAATCATTACGGAGTGTTCGTGCTATTTTCACTCAAACCAATAAGGTGTATTAATGATATTTTGTCTCAGATGGAAAGGTGAATGCTTTATTGGCTCTCTGTGTTCACAATCAGTAAAGTGCATTAATTTTATTTTGGCAGTTGTAATTACATATGTAGTGTGCAAGTGTCATGTGACTCATAAACCACTGGCCGATCAAGAATACTCCCCACCCTTGTGGGGCGATGTCACGAGGAGTGACAGACAAATGCACACCTGGAGTGAGGCGCTAGTATAACTTTCACGCATCCATCCACCCTCTGGCATGAATCCGAAATCTTTGTAGAGGTGTTTATTTTAGTATGCCTGGAATTTTCTGTGGAATGTTTACTCTCTTTAGCTCGCACTTTGGTCAGCGTGTACTAGTCCAGCAAGTTCACACTTTCCAATCCTTAAGATATAGCCATGACTATTTAAGTACAATTACGTTTTATTTGTAAAATATCTTTTCCGTATGCAATCTTGAGAGGTGCCTTTCGTCAATGTTCGCCATTTCTCTTAATTTTTCATCATTTTACACTATTTTTCGTATTGAAGTAAGGGATAGAGATTTGCTTTCTGTCTTCAAGAATAAATAAGCTTGTATTTGTGCTTATCAAAGTGTTTATATTTGTGCGTATCAACATGTTTATCTTTGTGCATATCGGTAAGGTATCTTTATGCTTTAGTGTTTATTCTTGTGTTTATCAATGTGTTTATTCTTGTGTTTATCAATGTGTTTATCTTTTTATTTTACGTAGTGATTATTATCTTTGTGCTCATCAATGTGTTTATTCTTGAGCTTATCAATATATTTATATCTGTGCTTAGTAATTTGTTGATTTTTATGTTTAGTGTTTATTCTTAAGTTTATTTTATTTTGTTTTAGTGTTTATTTTTGTGTTCATCAAAACAAACAAAGAAAAACCGTTTATATTTCTTTAATGAATAAGTGTCTCTTTTTGCTTATCAAAGTATTTATCATTGTCTAAAACGTTTAAATAATTTGCAGGATTCACTGTACTTGGAGTTCCTTTTCAGGACATTTCCTTCTAACACCACTTGCTAAAATTACTTTAGTTTTGTTTATTTCTTAAAATTTTGTTTTAATTAATTTTAAATAGATTATTTTTAATTGTTTGGTTATGATGTGTATTATTTAAAATAAAAGGATGAGATATGGGTGAAGTGTTATTACTTGTGATGAATTATGAATCCGACAAACCGTCCAGGGCAGCCATGGTCTCAGTTCACTGTCAAAGGTATTCAAATTTTCAAATCACAAGCATGTCCAACCATTATTTATTTCTTTTAATGTCAAATAAAACCTTCTTATTAAACTTAATTAAACTCATAACTTTACTTACATAATACTCTCATTAATTTGCAAATAATAGTTTAGTTGTTATTATTTCTTAACTATTACTTAATAGTACCAGAATGGGTTTTGTTTTCACATTAAATTCAAGCTGACTGTAAAAGAATATTTTAGACTTGACAGTGTGTACTTAATGAGTAAATCACATTAAATTCGTAAATATAAAAACAAAAGACTAAATGAAAAACTAAAGAAATATGGTTAAATATTAATACTATCATCAACACACTAAAAAGAAAAGAAAGAAAGAAAGAAGAAAGAAAGAAAAAAGAAAGAAAGAAAGAAAGAAAGAAAGAAAGAAAGAAAGAAAGAAAGAAAGAAAGAAAGAAAGAAAGAGCGTCAAAGAATTAGACAGGAAGAAAGCATTATTACTAATTGTTTCCTGGTCGCCTCTTCTTGAGAAGACATTCTTAAAAACAAACAAAATGCACGCTTTGTTTCAAAGAAATATTTCTGAAACCTGAAAATGATTCTTTATGAGGAAATGCCTCAAGTCCTTCAGATTTTAATCAAAGCTCTTGCTATGATTAATTAGCATCTTCCCTCTACACAGCCCGGTACTGCATCTGCTGACCGCTACCTCTCGCCATTGTCGCACGTGCGAGCGCAATGTCCCGATCACGTGTCGATGGAACTTGCCGACGTCCCAATCCATGTCTGCGCGTGCAGAGCGGCAAAGTTTCTGTGCTGGGCTCTCTCGTCCTCTCGTCAGAAGTCTATGAAAACTTGCTTGTCGCTCGTTTTGAGAAGCATTCCTCCGACAATCAGACAAAAACGTAATCAGTTCAGCAGATGTGCCGGCACGCGCCCCGTTATACGTCATCATTTGTGGTGCGCTTGGCAAGTTGTGGAGAAGATCGATCAGTTGTGTGCTGGACAGAAGTTTGAAATAACATTTTAAAATGTATGAATTCTAATTGTTCTATCATATCTATCGAATCGTGCGTCTAATTAATTATCTGCTTCTCAAACGGTACAACAGCCAGAGAGGGATTGACAAAATTACAGAAAAATATCTATCTATCTATCTATCTATCTATCTATCTATCTATCTATCTATCTATCTATCTATCTATCTATCTATCTATCTATCTATCTATCCATCCTTCCATCCATCTATCCATCCATCTATCCATCCATCTATCCATCTATCTATCTATCTATATATCCATCCATCCATCCATCCATCCATCTATCTATCTATCTGCATGCATATATGTCTATCTATCTCTCATAGTTAATTTCTACTCCAGATTTAATTCCCTGTGATGCTATGCAGTGTTTCAACCTTAATGGTGCTTTTTGTCAACAAGACTGGAAATCTAAACTGATCGAGTTGCACTTTCCCCGCATTCATGGAGAACTGAAGTGTCAGCATAGTTCAGCAGTTTAGTTTCACTCTGATTTCTGAGACTTGCAGTGTGGACATACTTCAGCAGTTTAGCTTCTTTGATTTCTGAGGGTTGCAGTGTAGGCATACTTCAGCAGATTAGCTTCAGTCTGATTTCTGATACTTGCGGTGTAGACATACTTCAGCAGATTAGCTTCACTCTGATTTCTGAGACTTGCAGTGTAGACATACTTCAGCAGTTTAGCTTCACTCTGATTTCTGAAACTGTGTCATCACACCAGCATTTTAGGTTCATTCTTTATTTCTGAGGAAAAAAAATCATATGCTTGATAAACATTATTTAGACAACTATTGTGATGCGGTGTCGGGTGTAGTGTTATGGGTCACCACAAGATGCGAGATGAAAAATACGATGATGATGATGATGATGATGATGGAGGATAATGCATCATATGCTTGACAACAGCCACAAGAGACAGATGTACACACAACACCATATTCACGGCTTTGTTGTAGACTCTGTTGCTGTTGCTGTTATTTTCTGGTGCGTTGTGATGGGCACCGTCTTTTGAGTTTGGGGCCTGTTGTGTTATTGTTTCTTGGTTGTCTGTCTTGGTTGCTGTTTCCGGTGTTTTCGATGCTGTTGCTGCCCTTGGAGGTGACTCTGGCAGTGGTGACAGAGAAGGAGGGACCACAAGCGCTCTTTCGAACTAGTCGAGGTCACCTCGATTTCTGTTGGAGGGTCTTTCTACTTGGGACAGTCAACTGTTGAATGTATTTTACTTTCCTTTCTGTTGGCTTCATGTTGGCTATTTTTTAAGTTACTTGTCATCTGTCGTTGTTCGTATTTCTTTGACTTCTGTACAGGTGATTGGAGTCTGACTCGTTTTGTTCTCTACGGTTTTTGTCGGAGTCTGTGAGAAAGCCTGTCTTTTTTCTTCTTTGACAGTCTGAATGGAGTGGGCTTTTGTTAGAGTGGGAATTGACCAAATGATTTTGGTTTGGGTTTCCATATTAATCCATGAACGTTTACACAATAGTGCGAGGTGATATGTGAGAATTCTATGAAGTTTAATAGCACTCTCTCTCTCTCTCTCTCTCTCTCTCTCTCTCTCTCTCTCTCTCTCTCTCTCTCTCTCTCTCTCTCTCTCTCTCTCTCTCTCTCTCTCTAGTGTTACTATATTTTCTTTTCCTTCTTCACCGTGGTTAAAAAAATAAAAAAGAACAATGCCAGAGAATTCCGAAAAAGCGCAATGGAGCGTTGCGTGCGTTGTCTGTATTGAGTTGGAAGTCTAGGGGAGATATTGGGTTGACTTCGTAGGACCCGTTGCTTGTAAAATTGGACAATTAACTGTGTAGTCGGCGATTTCCCAACTACTAACTCGCGAATCTTTGTTCTCCAGTTCTGAAGTGAGTTAGAGGGAGGTCGTTTGTGGTGAATTCTCCTGATTTTCCTGCCCTGACAAGGCTTGGTAGTAGGTAGCAAAGCTTGTTTAGCTACTGTCGGCTCTGATAATATCAGAGCTTGGCTTGGGCGTGGCATTCGCAGTTGCACAGGTCCATCGTCTGTCCAACCTTGATTCGGCAATCCGTAGATGACGATGTGGAACAGAGAGAGTGAGAGAGAGAGAGAGAGAGAGAGAGAGAGAGAGAGAGAGAGAGAGAGAGAGAGAAAGAGAGAGACAGAGAGAGAGAAAGAGAGAGACAGAGAGAGAGAAAGAGAGAGACAGAGAGAGAGCATGTTCGATCAGCTTGAAGTCGAAAGTGACTCTCTCACACAGTGGTGGTGGTTACGATGATATTTTAGCGTCACCCCTGGAGCATCCGTGGATCATTTTATCATAGGACGAAGGGGTGAAGAAGGTCGCAACTGTTTGTCGCACACCCTCAACCGCCCTCCGTTTTCAAGCCATCATCCCCTAGAGCCAGCCTTACTTCCATGTTTTGCGTTTTCTTACATTGGT
This sequence comes from Sinotaia quadrata, assembly GCA_028829895.1. Lineage (NCBI taxonomy): Eukaryota > Metazoa > Mollusca > Gastropoda > Architaenioglossa > Viviparidae > Sinotaia > Sinotaia quadrata. The sequence continues at coordinate 60,942,260 of CM054177.1, read as the reverse complement.
TTAGATATATGAATTATTTCTGACTGCTAAGTATTATATAATGCTTAAAGTATCTAAAGAAACTACGTTAAATTCTCTTTAAACAACATTCTTTCCTAACGTAAAATTTACAAGCTACAAAATAAAATAAATATAATCACGTGGCATGTAAAACCTTGCTCCCATGAATAAATCCTAAAATGCACAAAGAAAATCATATCAACTTTGCATGCAAGAGTACATAAATACAAACTACAAATTATTTCCTATCTAAATATATAAACATCTACTACAAATAATAACCTAAATCAGTGTACAACAATCAATCAAACACAGCATTGCACACTAAGCACCGGCGTTACTGTGCCGCGCGATTTAAAACAAAGCAACCGATCACTGACCTAACTAGGCCCACAGGCCCACAGGCCCACATACGAAACAAAACAATACGCGCTATACACAGCGTTCACAGTACTCTGCATTCCACACTATAATCACATGTTAGATAAGTATTATTTAAACAAGGGTATTATTTATTATTTGATATATAAATACCGGAAAAGCTATGTGTCGCTGTCACCTTATGTCTATGTATATATGAGTGCTTTTTATATATAAACATGTTAATCAGTATTCTTGATATAATTATAATTAATTAGTAAAGAAACATATTCCATCATGGATTATATAAGAAGTGTAACCAGATAGATACTTATGCTTCATAAATAAATATATAATAACTCCATCAACAAACATTATTCCTGGCATTAGAAAGATTATTAACTACATATAAAATTGTAATCTCTGATATATATTTGATATATAACTACTGCATGAATAAATGTCATCTGTAGCATTTGATAGACAAATAATGCAAAAATACATAAACAAATGTAAGATACATTAGTAATTCCTATTTTGTACATTAAGAAATGCAATAAAACTTTGGTAGACAAATAATTCAAACACACATTAAAATTTGTAATATACATTAGTAATCCTTGTTTCTACATGAGTACATGAAACCTGTGACATTTGATAGACACACAATTAAAAAAATCAGAAACAAACATAAATTACATGTTTTATACATTTAAAAAGTATTCTCTAGAATTTGGTGTATAACTACTGTATCATTAAGTATGACCACTGACATTTGATATATTGCTACTATATTAAGAAATTAAATCAATCGTACATGTTACATAAGTATCACATAAAGAAATTAAATCAATCATACATGTTACATAAGTATCACATAAAGAAATTAAATCAATCATACATGTTACATAAGTACTACATAAAGAAATTAAATCAATCATACATGTTACATAAGTACAACGACCTAAAGTTCTACCGACCTTCATCTCTACACTGTTCTACCCTAACAGTACCCTACACAATACACCCGCGATGCAACTCCAAACCGCCCTAAACCGTCCTTCATGTCACCTTTACACAGCCATTCACCTTTACACAGCCACAGACCTTTGCAGTGCAATACATCTCTCTACACTACACAATCATATACACAGCCCTACATTTCCACACTGCACTAGATCTGAAATAGCTCTACACCTTCATCTCGTACTAGATGTGTACATAATCCTACTATTATACATTGCACGTCCTCACACCACACTAGAGCCCTACATTTTTTCCCACCACCTCACATATCTACAAGCTATATATATATATATTATCACGGCCCTACAACTCTATATTTGTCCTATTTCTAAGCCGCGCACCACCTCACATATCTACAAGCTATATATATATATTATCACGGCCCTACAACTCTATATTTGTCCTATTTCTAAGCCGCGCACGCACCTCCACACGGCATCAGATCTCAGATCAAAGCACATCATATCTATACAAAACGCTCTCGTGTGCACAGCCCTGCATATATATATATCATCTGAGATCTCTACACAATCCTATATCTCCACAACACAGTAGGTTCCTACACAGTCCTATATCTTCACATCACACTGGAATTCTACAAAGCCCTGCATCTCCATATCACATTATATCTCTAAACAACCCTACATATCCGCATCATACTAGATCCTTACATCCTCACATCACACTAAATTTCTAAACAGCTCTACCACATTAGATTTCCACACAACTCTACATCCTCACATCACATTAGATTTCTACACAAACCTACATTTTAACATCACACTATATCTCTACACATCTCAACATAATCACATCAAACTAGATTTCTACACAGTCCTACTGCATATCTTCACAACGCAACAGATCTCTTCAACGCTCTACAACTCTATACTGCCTACATTTCTCAACCACCCTACACATCTCTACACTGCCGAAATTTTCACACTTCACAAGATCTGTACATAGCCCAGCCCAACATCTTCACACTACACTAAACTCTATAAAACCCTACTTCTTCACACTAATCTACATCTCTACATGTCAGTAACATATCTCTACGCCACACTAGGCCTATACATTGCCCTACCATGTACACAGCTTTAAACCTCTTCATTATGTTAACCTCTACGCAGCCAAAAATCTCCACATCACACTAAATCTCTACACAGTCCTACATCTGCACACCACGTTACATTTCTACACACCTCTACGCCTCCACATCTTTCACTGCCCTACCATGTACACCTTCTTACAATTCCACACCACACTAGATCTCTACATTGCCCCACCATGTACACCTTACAATTTCACACCACACTAGATCTCTACATTGCCCTACTATGTACGCAGTCTTACAATTCAACACCACACTAGATCTCTACACAGCCTTATATCTCCTCATCGCCCTATATATTTTAATCGTCCAGCCCATCTACAGAGCCTTACAACATCTCTTAGCTATCTTTACAAAGCCCTACATTTTTTCCCTTTCGATGTGACCCCTATTTTGAAGAAGGTTTGATATAGACGCATTTTATTTTATTTACATTAGCCTTTATGACAGACAAATTATAATACAATTCGAAATAGGAAGACCTGTCAAAGAAATTCTACACCTCTAATTCTCCCCAGTGCCTCGTGATACTATTGCATCTAAGATTGTCTCCACTTGACATGTACAATTTTCATCCTAACAAGACAAATTTAAACTACAAAGTCATTTATTTGTTTTTAAACAATATAGTTCACTGAAACACTGCATGCAAAATTAAATAAAATATCTTTACATGTTTATTTCAGTGCGTTTGTGTGTGTGTTTATGTGTATGTGAGAGATAAATCGTTTATTGTGCTATGTGTGTGTTTGTGGGCATGCGTGTGCATGTGTGTGTGTGTGTGAGTGTGTAAAAGACAATATATATATATATATATATATGGGTGCATTTATGCTTTGAATGCAGTTGTGAGTGGATGTACGCTTGAAAGACTAGGTTAAATACGTGCAATGAAAAGTAGTTGTGAGTGCGTGGAAACGTAGTTGGAAAAGTAGTGGGGATATGTTTATGTATCTAGTTATATGTGTATAGATATGTGTCCAAGTTAGTATGAGTCTTTTTGGTGTGTACTGCTTAATTTCTGTGTTTTCTTTTTAAATTCTACCCAATCTTAAGAAATTCCCAGCCAGTTTCCCGGGCGCCAGACTTGGGGCGTATCGGGTGTTCTGAGCGCGTGCTGCCCAATGCAAACCAGGAATAAGCACTCGGGCGGAAGGAATAAAACCCGGATTGACCCTTGGATTTCGTCCCGGACCGCGATGTCTCGTGGGACAAAACCTTGAAAATGCGACAGATCATATTATAAGCCGATGTAATTGGGAAACAAGTCGAAGGAGAAGCTGAGAGAAAACAAGCCGACGCCAGAGCAAAGTAGAGAATAGCCTGCTGACACATAGTTGCACAGGATAACACTGCTGAAACATCATTAGAATGTTAAAATTATAGCAACACAGGATAGCACTGTTTCCTGACACATCATTAGAATGTTAAAATTATAGCAACACAGGATAAAACTGTCTTCTGACACATCGGTAGAATGTTAACATCCTAGCTACACAGGATAAAACTGTCTTCTGACACATCGGTAGAATGTTAACAACATAGATAGATATGATTAAAAAAGTCTGCTAACATAACATGACAATGTTAATTTCAAAACTAGACATGGCATTGCCTCTAATGCATCATTAAAATGTTAACATTATAGACATTATGTAAATGTCTGCTAATATTTCATTGCAATGTTATAATTATAATTAGGGATGATAATATTGTTCACTAGCACGTTACAATACTAATATTCTAGCAAGACATGATAAAATCGTCTACTTATATATCTTTACAGATTCAGTAATATAACTACACATAATTAAGCTGTCCTATGCCACATCGTGCTAATGTTGCCAAAGTAATAACATAATAACGAACTGTCCATTAATTTGTTTATACTGTTAACATTATAAGTGAATACGATGCAAGTGTTTTCTGGCACACATAATATCATTAGCATAATTATTAAACATAAAAAATCAATTCGTGGATGAATCATATCAATGTTAGTACAAAAGACATGATAAAACTTTATCAGAAACATAAACATCTTCCTTCACTAATAAGACATGATTTTCATGACACATACTAGGATTAATATACTAGAACATGAAAAAGCTTCCATTGATGCAATTAACAGTATTAATACTGTAATAAAATATTACAAAGCTTTCAATGAACCGGGCAATACCAAACTTTATAATCAGACGTAATAAAGCTTCATTTGGCACACATAGTAACATTATTATAATAAGACACAAGAATGTGGTACTAATAGAACTAAGAACAACTGCTGCAGGGTATCACTTAATACAATTAATGATGGTGAAAATCCATTGTAGACTCGATCCAATGAGGGCACAAATTTTCCTTAGAAATTTAAGGCTACATGCCTAAAAGGAATGCCAATCAATGGAACTGGGCATTCCATCTTTCTATTCACTCACTGACAGACATCACATACTGACAGTAATAAGTCACATCCCCTGCCACAAATGGGTAATACAACTCAGCCTCCACTCACGCTAAAGTTATGTTTGATCTTGGAAGACTGGCAATGGGTGGGTTATGAGCCAAACGCAGTATGCTTGCTCGATGGTTCAGGTGATTAACCATCTGACTTACATTGGTTCAGGTGATTAACCATCTGACTTACATTGGTTCAGGTGATTAACCATCTGACTTACATTGGTTCCTTCTTGTTTACAAATCAGAAGACCATCTTTCCAACAAAACTCAGTAGCTTTCCTGGAAGATTGGGATACATATGACCTCGATAATTTAGTCTTCACTCAACATTTCTCGTTCTATTGTTTAGGAAATTATTTCACAACATTTTGTCTGGAATACAAAAAATGTTGCACAAATATTTTGTAAATAGCATACATTATTTTCTCATGATATTATCTGGATTAGAAAATCTATGTGCAGGTCATGTTGTCAGCATTAGAACGTCTACGTGCAAGTAATATTGTTTGCATTAGAACATCTATGTGCAGGTCATAAATAGAACATCTACGTGCAAGTCATGTTGTCTTCATTAGAACATCTATATGCAAATCATATTGTCTGGCGCATAGAACTAAGTACATGCTAGGTTTCTGATTTAGAAATATATTGTACGTTATTCTGTTCCCAGCAGACTCTATGTGTGACACCAACGCCACTTAGTTAATGATTATTATTAATTAATTAATCATTTATAACTAATTATTACAAGTTATGGAAATCTTAATTTATATTATTAATAATTTTCTAGCAGACTTCACTCGTCACTCTCACTTGGTGGATATGCGGGCACTGTAAACGTTTCTGTCTTACACAACATTAAGACAACATTTATCGTCACAAAATACTCCATAGGTGGAAAACTTCTTACTAAATGTAAAGGAGAAGACAAATCCGTCTTTACTGTATATTTAGCGAGCCCCATTCATCCACTTTCTTCTCCAACATAAGATTATCAATATATTATGAAAGTCAATAAATTTAACAATTAAATTTATTAAATCAACAATCAAATATACATACGACAAATAAAATGAAAAAGAGTACTTGACATCAATATTTCCATGAAATCACATTTGCATAATTTCTGTACAAAACTGTCTTATATCCTAAAATACAATTCAACAATACTGTCCAGACAAAATCACAGGATAGTTCTTATCAGAGAACAGAAATGGAGTCATTAGAAATAGCGATAATAGTTTTTACATAACCTGAATTAATCTGTCTTTTGCATGCTTTTACAACAATGTCACAAGTCTATTGTCCATGTCAACATGTGTTTCTCTCTACAAATGTTGAAGATACTGATGCACTGTTATTCTCTGGAAGCCATCTTGAGTCCCTCTTTCGCTCTGTCAGTTCCTTCGAGAAGAACAACAATTGTAAGGATTTCTAGTAAATTCATTGTACCAGAAATTGTCTAATGTAATCAGCAAACTTTGCCAAGATACATCAAATGAATGTAGTGTATTCCTTTACACTTATACATAATGCTTCCTGCCTCTACCATGGCTGGTAGTAGCAGTTTACAATCAGTGAAAAGAGATTCTTACACAAGGAAAGAAAGATTGCCTTACTCTGAAAAATATATCAGGGAGTTTCCAGTTTATTGCTTTAGAACTCCATTCTTTCTTTCATTCCAGTCACAACATACAGTTTCTTGTCACAGTATTTATTAGCCCAATACATGCACGCAACATATTAAATACAGCATATCAAAACAATGTCAAATGTTAGCACTCTACATACGAACAGCTTAGTTCAAACATTTGTAGAAATAATAGTCTACTCACTCTACTCGCATAATACATCTCTACGTAAACCACAAGCATAACATAGCAATAGCAAAAGTGCCTGAAATATTTCTAATTCTATTCTCTCTCACACAGTCAGTTAACTCACCTCACCATCAAGCTAACGGTCACCTTTCAAGACCGGACTTCTTTCCACTCCAAATTCAAGTGATCAGACAACAGAATTTTCTACAGCAGGTAAACATTTTGATCTCAACCCATTTGTTGGTCTCATTCTCTTAAATCTGAACCATTGGATAATAACACTACTCACCCAGTTGAACTAATTTGCTTACATCAGCAATTCCCATACATATTCTCAACTAGGGTTGTTTACTTCCAACTCTGACACAAAAATACCTTCATAAGGAGTGCCCAAGTTCGGGTTACTCTGACAATTTAACGATTTATATAGTAATTAAGTATTAAAATAGTACCGTTCACTTTAATGCAGTCTACCATTCACTTACTGTATGTCATTTTTGACACCATGAAAAGTCGAACTTTTTATATTCTTTCGCAGAATCGTTGCAGCAATTGTGCAAAAATATAAAATATTTTCTGTATACTTTATCAGTTGGCATATATCGTAGAAAAGTAATGTCAAGTATATTTTTAAAAATCGTATTCAGTAATTGTAAAGCAAGCAGAAACTATAGAAATGTAAAGGTCAAGCAGATTTTTGAAAACCAAATTCAATACTTGTATAGAAGACAAAAAATCGAAGTCATTAACTGTAAAACAGAGATAAAATTGTATGATATTACTAGCAGGCAGATATTCGATTCCAAATGAAAGAGTTACGGCAAACAGCAGCTCTTGTTATGCACACAGTAGATTGAGGACTATTTATTAAATACAGGCTACTACCATTTCTATTCTTAGAACTGTTTCTACTACTGCTGTAATAATAACAATAATGTAGTTGTTTAAAATCATATATTTAAATCTCATAACACAGTTCAATAAGAACTGTAACTCGGCAGGAATTAGTGTCATTAGATAATTACTACAGAGAAAAAAGTTTTGGACTTACAGACGTATTTTAAGATATTGACTAAAGAGCAGGGGTAATATTTACTGTTGCCGCCTGTTAATATTATGATTTCTTCAAGATCAATGTTTCAAGAGATACCGTAAAGCATACTTAAATACATGCAAGCAGACTGACTTAAATACATACATACAGACTGACTTAAATACATACATACAGACTGACTTAAATACATACATACAGACTGACTTAAATACATACATACAGACTGACTTAAATACATGCATACAGACTGACTTAAATACATACATACAGACTGACTTAAATACATACATACAGACTGACTTAAATACATGCATACAGACTGACTTAAATACATACATACAGACTGACTTAAATACATGCATACAGACTGACTTAAATACATACATACAGACTGACTTAAATACATGCATACAGACTGACTTAAATACATACATACCGTGCGCTTAAGAGGGAATGACACTGTTGATGACATATTACAGTCCTAGAGAGCTGAGGTGCATAGTGACAGACCAGATTGCGTCCAATGGCAAGCGAACTGTGACGACTGAAAAAGAAATGCCCGAGGGTATTTGTTTCCACTTGATCAACCGCATTTCCTAGAGTACCCGAACTCAGGTCTAAATGCATTGCCCGCGCGGGTATGTATGGATGTAGAGTGGATTATTATAGGATGGCTTATTACGGGTGGAATTCCTATACAGCGGTAAGTAAAAGCATTAGGCAAGAATCTTGGAGATTTTTCTCCTCTGCCTCTTATGAATGAAACACGTAGTCTTATTGACCCGACCTTTCATGTTATTTATGTCTTCTGTTTTATTATTAGCCCACTTTTCATTTCTTCAATTCTTGTCTTTATTTTTCATTTATTTGTAGTCAACTTTTAACGTCTGCTGTTTTCCATTTTCTGCTTTATATGTTGTACACTCTATATATCTGCTGATTTCTATCCTCTGCTTTACGTGTTTAAAACTTTTTATTTTTGTGTGTATTTGTATCCACTGTTTTCTGTTGTGCATGTAGCACACTGTTTTCTGTTGTACATGTAGCGTGCTGTTTTCTGTTGTGCATGTAGCGTACTGTTTTCTGTTGTGCATGTAGCGTACTGTTTTCTGTTGTGCATGTAGCGTACTGTTTTCTGTTGTGCATGTAGCGTACTATTTTCTGTTGTGCATGTAGCGTACTGTTTTCTGTTGTGCATGTAGCGTACTGTTTTCTCTTGTGCGTGTAGCGTACTGTTTTCTGTTGTGCATGTAGCACATTGTTTTCTGTTGTAAATGCAGCACACTGTTTTCTGTTGTGCATGTAGCACACTGTTTTCTCTTGTGCATGTAGCACACTGTTTTCTCTTGTACAAGTAGCAACAGTTTCCTATCTTCATTTTCCTACTCTGTTCTATGTTTAGCCTATTGTTTTCTTCTTTACAATATGGATGGGCTTTATGGGGTTCGTGAAAGTAAAATATTCACCATATTTTTATATTCTTCTTGAGTGCATATTTGAAGGGAGCGGGGGGGGGGGGTGTCATAGCTTTCACAATTTGTTCTAAGGGTCCATGACTAAAAAAAAAAAAAAAGGTTAAGAATCACTGGTCTAGAGTGTGTCAGGTATTTGTCTATTGTCTGACATGTAGGCCCAGTTTGTCATGTAGGTCTAGAGTTTGTCAAGTATTTGTCTATTGTCAAATGCAAGCCCAGTCACTACTGATGGGTCTAGAGTTTGTCAAGTATTTGTCTATTGTCTTTCAAATGTAAGCTAAGACTCTAATGTCTGAAGTATGTACTTGCATGATTATGGGTCTGGAGTGTGTCCAGATATTGTCTAATTTGTCAGGATTATGTCCAATCACTACGACTGCAAAAATGGCTTTTCATAAGATTGAAAGAGGAATTTTGTTGCGCACAATACCGACTTTCAGTGTGAGTTTGTGTGTGTGTGTGTGTGTGTGTGTGTGTGTGTGTGTGTGTGTGTGTGTGTGTGTGTGTTGCATTTTCTTCAACATTACGTCATGCTCTTCAACCTTCTTTCTGGGTAAAAAGTTATAGTTGTGTCACCCACTTTGTCGCCCCCTTTTCCATCCCTTCCAACAGAATGAAACAAAAGCCGTATTTTTCTATCACTATAGTTTTCCTTCTTTCCATCCTTCCTCCAAAACTTACAAATTTCATTCATTCCATCCTTCCATCCTTCCTTCTTTCCAAACTTCTACCTTCCCTACAAACTTCCTTTCATTTATTTATCTCTTTCTTTGTCATTTTTCTATTGCCTTTTCTTTCATATCTTTCATCTTTCTTTCTTTTAATTAATTCATTTATTCTTTAATTTATTTGTCATTCTTCCTTTCTTGTTCGTTTTGTCATTCTCTTACTTTACTTTTCTTCTTGTATTTTCTTTTTCTGTTTTCTTGTTTTCTATTTCTATTTTTGTTTCTTTCTTTCTGTTTTTACTTATCACTCTCTTTCCCTGTCTTCTTGTCCTCTTTTTATACCAACTTACTCCATGATTTTGGTTCTTTCAGTCTGTTCTTCCTTTCACTCTCCTGTCCTGCCTTCCTGTCTATTTTCTTTATTACACCCATTTATTGCCCTTTTATATCTGTTTTTTTCTTTTCTTCTTTTCTATATTCCTGTCTTTCTTATCTTCTTTTTTATACCTTAAACAGTACTTCGTCTGTCTGAAAAGATCTTTTTATTTCGTAGTGCGAAATCGGCATCGGCCGGAAACGCTCCCCATTATGTCAGTCAATCATTTTACTTTCTTCCAATGTCCATCTTTTTGAAGTGATTGCTTTTCCGTGACCTCTTTCCAATGTCCGTCTTTCTGAAATGATCTCTTTTACCGGAGCCTCTTTCCAACGTCCATGTTTCTGAATTGACCTTTTTCCTGGCTACTTTCAAATGTCCCTGTCGTTAAGATTTTCAAAGGCTAATGTGTTCCAGAGGTCGATCATCAAAGTTTTAATCGACACACAAACATCAAAGAAGCAGACCCCATGACACCAGACGACTGCAAGGCACGTTCGGTTTAGTGAATGATTTCCACTTTGGTTTCCCGAGTAGCCTCCCTTGTAATACTCTCTTGCGCCCTGTAGCCACCGCGTGGGTTTTGAAAGTGGCTGATCATCGACCGGAAACCGCCCAGCTACCAATCAGAGGGCGGGTCGATAACTGCCTCGGAACTGCCCCAAGGTGGTGCCAGATGAAGAAGATATGGCGCTCAGAGACGGTCCGTGTTTAAAGCGGGGCAAGTATTTCCCTCAAGGAGTCAATAAAGACAGACTTTATTACTTTTTCTTCCAGTGAAGCGGTTCGATTTGCTGGGCCAACAGAGACAATAAGCGAGGGCGAAGGCCTGAAGAGAATGCAGTAAAGAAATTCACTGAAGACGAAACGAAGTAAAGCCTCGTAGCCAGACTCAGACCTTTTATGTACATATTGTCTTCAGCAAAGAGAATAACACGACTTCTTCATTGGAAAAGTACACAGGACTGCATAAATATTGTCTCTCGGTTAGGTCTCAGGTTCGTAAAATTGCAGTTTTCGGGGGAAGTATGCACTCTGGGGCAGCTTGGGGGTAAATTCGTTCTTCGTTTATTTTTTTTATTTTTTATCTCTCAAGGAATAGAATCAAGTCTATTTAAACTGCTAGTTATAATTGTTTTCCGGGGGGTGGGGGGAGTGAGCAGGTGGATTGGCCATCTCGCGATACAAGTGAAGGAACTTTACTCATGTGACTTTGAATGAACTTTATGCATGCGACTTTGAATACACTTCATGCATGCTGCTTTAAACAGTCTTTATGCATGCGATTATTCCGTCAGCGACCAGTAGTATTTCTGTCAATAGACAACAAATTGCTCACAATTTTCTTTCACGTGATGAAAATAAATGCTTGCTTCAAGGCAGCTTGGCATGATCTGAAAAATCTTAGTATTGCCATTATACAGTCCTCCATCACAGGTCTGCACATTCTTCGAGGACTTGCACGCCTCATGATAGGCATGAAAGCGTGACCTACATATACAGAACTGGACTCACCCAGCTGACCTGAAATGTCCATTAGATTTCAGAGATTTCTGAATTTCGTGTGTCTCATTTTTAATAGAATTTTAGTGATTAATTCTGTACATTCTAATGACATGTGAGGTACACATTTTTTAGGACCATGCCTTAAGTACTTCGACATTTCTATTTTATATTTAGAAATCTCCCAGCCCGCTGTTTGGTACATAATGATCAATAGATGACTTAGCTATGACTTGCATTTCTTTGACGATGTTTCTAGCTCAACAACATTTTCAACAATCGTTTCCACATTTACCAATTTCAACACTAAGTTGAACAATTTTGAACAAATTTGCGCTGATACCAGACAGATCATACCCACTTTATGTGACACAATGCCACCCTAGTTATTGGCTATTATTATTATTGTTATTATTATCATTATCATTATTATTCATCCATAACTAATTTCAAGTGATGAGAATCTTAATTTACGTTATTAATAATTGTACAGGAGACACAACTCGTCTCTCTCACTTGGTGCATATGAGGGCACTGTAAACACAACATTAAATCAAACATTTACTGTCACACAATACTTCCATAGGTTAGGTGGAAAATTTCTTACCAAAGGTCCAAGATAAAAACGTCCATCTTTAATCTACACTTAGCGAGTCCCTCCACCCACTATCTCTCCAACATTTGGTTATCAATATGTGTAAGAAGGTCAATAAATTTATTAAATCAACAATCAAATATACATGTAGCAAATACAATGAAAATATTATTTGACATCAACAATTCCATGAACCATATTCAAATAGTTTCAATATTTACACAGTCTTATATCCTAACATATATTTCAACAGATAAGTGTCAATGTAAATCTTAGGGTAATTATTATCAGAAATGGAGTTATAGAGATTATAGCGATAATAGTTTGTACATAACCTTGTCAAGATGATGCTACAATAGTCTTTCATGTGCTTCATAACAAGGTCACAATTTTATTGTTTACGATAGAATTGTCAGTTTCATGTGTTTCTCTTAAATGCTTTAGAACACTGGTGAGACGCTATTCTCTCTTGATTTAGTGCTCCTTCGCCATATTAGTTACCTCAAGCAGAGCAACAATTGCAGCATTTCAAGCAATTTCCTTGTACCAGAAATTCTACAATGTAGTCAAGCATACTTTGCCACCCCACATCAACAAAGTGCAGTGTATCCTTACACTTACATACTGAAGATAGAGACTTCTTGAATCTACCACAGTTGTAGTAGATTATAAATTAGTAAACCAAGTGATTGTGGTAAAAAAAATGAAAAGACTGCTTCTTCCCTGTAAAGTATAATCATGGAACAAACACTAAGTTTCTAGTTTATTCATGTCTAAATCCATTTTTTCTTCCATACAAATCTCAACTTATAGTTTCCTGCAACATTATTTATTAGCCTGATACACGTATACAATCTAATAAATGCCACATAATTTTTATGAACGGGTTCACTAGAAACAATGTGAAGTGTTTAGCATATTAATACAAGCATCAATTTGCAAAAATATTGGTATCTCGCATAATACATCTCTACATAAAATGCAAGTATAACATATCAATAGCAAAATGCACAAAATATTTCTAAGACCATTGTTTCTCAATCAGTCATTTAACTCACTAGTAAGCTAAAGGCTACCTTTCATGACCATATTTTTTCCACACCAAAGAAAATAAATTCTTTTAAACATGTAAATTTTATCTGAGCACATTGGCTGGTCTTGTTCTTGTAAATCTTATCCATTGGATAATAAAAACTACTCATCCACCTAAAACCTCTTTAGATTACATCAGCAAGTCTAGCACATTCTCCATCTGAGTTGTTTACTCCCATTCTTGGCTCTTACAAAAGTATCATCACAAGCAGTGGCCAAGGTCGGGTCACTTTGACATTTAACAATTTATATAACAATTAATTTAGAAATAGGGATAGGCAAATTTACTCTGCCACGCTTGCATTTCTTTGACACTGTTTGGAACATAAAGCTGAATGGGTGACTAGACTAATACTTGCATTTCTTTGACGATGTTTGGGCTAAGACTTGCACTACTTTGACGCTATTTCGTATATGAAAGTCTACAGAATGCTGACTGGATGATTAGGTTGACAGGTTGCACTACTGTGACAGAGATGCATCTCCGCCCACAGTAAGCCTACAGTTTCAGAGAAACAATTTTAAAATATGCCTTGGGTAGAAATAATGTCTTAAGTGAAAATATGCCATGGGTAGAAAATAATCTTAAGTGAAAATATGCCTTGGGTAGAAATAATGTATTAAGTGAAAATAAAAATAAGCGCGAAACAATATTGACTCTCGAGACAGACGTTCGTATCAGCGTTAATGTTTCATCGTGTAAGGCCCTTTAATAAGAACGTTCTGACTGTCTGCATTTCCTGTCATCAAATCTGTGGGAAGAACCTTTAATAAGAACTTTCTGTTCTTAATGCCTGGCTGCCTTTCCTGTCATCAAATCTGTGGGAAGAAACTTTAATAAGAACTTTCTGTTCTTAATGACTGGCTGCCTTTCTTGTCATCAAATCTGTGGGAAGAACCTTTAATAAGAACTTTCTGTTCTTAATGACTGGCTGCCTTTCCGGTCATCAAATCTGTGGGAGAATTCCCTTTAAGAAAGCCTGTTATGTCGATGAGAAGGCTCTTTAAGAAAGCCTATTAAGAAATTTTTCGGCCCCGGGCAGGTTTATTAATTTTACATTTCCCCTTAAAAAGAAATAAATGAAAAATAAATGTAAGTCATATGCAATTTATTTACGGTTTTCCTTAAATAGAAAATATATTTCTTATATATATATACATTTGTAAATCGTGTAAATCGTTTATTTGCATTTAATATTTTCTTTTCTTCCTACATGCCGACATACATATTTTAAATGCCTTTCCAAAGTTAATACAATATTGACAAATGTACTAAAATAATATTTAAGAAATTTTATATTGCACTCTATCAAACTTTTCATTCATAGAAACGCTGTAATACACATTACATATATTGTTTCGGGAAACCTTTTAGATTGTTATTGGGGTGTGTGAGAGGTGTTACCAATCCTAACTTATTAATTAAGTTTTATTTGAACTACCAGGGAAGAAAATCGGTGCTGTGTACAATAAAAACTGACCAATCGCCTATTAACTATTCGCTCGAAACGCTAATTGTAGTACCTACAAAGTGTCTTTTGAACAGTGTTCACTGTAAGCAATGTTCATGTACTATGCAGAGGTCGTTGCACACAGTTCTCACCAGTTCGCGGCTTTGACACGTGACAGACGTTGCTGCAATGCACGCACAGTTGTTATTTGGATGTTGCATTTAAAAGAAAAATTAGCACAGGAACATGTTGCCAGTCAATGCCGCATTGCGCTTGACTCACAAATTGCTACACACCTTTTTCCTAAGCTTACAGGGAGTGTGGGTTTTGTATGCACTGGAAGGAGTGTGGGTTCATTAGAGGAAGTGTGGGTTTTTGTATGCATTAGAGGACGTGTGGGTTATTTAGGCATTAGTGGGAATGTGGACTATGTATGCATTAGAGGGAGTGTGGGTTATGAGTGCATTACAGGGAGTATGGGTCATTCGTGCCTTAGAAGAGTGTAGCAATGCCTGCATTAGAGTGAGTGTGGGTTATGAGTGCATTACAGGGAGTATGGGTTAAGCATGCATTAGAGGGAATGCGGTTTATGTATGCATTTGGAGAGTGTAACTATGCATGCATTAGAGGGAGTGTGGGTTATGAGTGCATTACAGGGAGTATGGGTTATGAGTGCATTACAGGGAGTGTGGGTTATGAGTGTATTACAGGGAGTGTGGGTTACGAGAGCATTACAGGAAGTGTGGGTTACGAGTGCATTACAGGAAGTGTGGCTATATATGAGTTAGAAGGAGTATGGACTGTGAATGTTTCAGAGAGAATGGACTATGTATAGTAGAGGGAGTGTTGACTATATATGTTAGATGGAGTGTGTGATATGTATGTGTTAAGTGGGAGTACGAATTAAGTATGTGTAAGAGTGTTGATTATATACGAGTTAGTGGGAGTCTGGGTTATGATCGAGTTGAAGGGAGTGTTGACTATGTAGGCGTTATGAGTGTTGACTACGTAGATGTTAGGAGTGTTGACTATGTAGGTGTTAGGAATGTTGACTATGTAGGTGTTACGAGTGTTGACTACGTAGATGTTAGGAGTGTTGACTATGTAGGTGTTAGGAATGTTGACTATGTAGGTGTTAGGAATGTTGACTATGTAGGTGTTAGGAGTGTTGACTATGTAGATGTTAGGAGTGTTGACTATGTAGATGTTAGGAGTGTTGACTACGTAGACGTTAGGAGTGTTGACTATGTAGGCGTTAGGAGTGTTGACTACGTAGATGTTAGGAGTGTTGACTATGTAGATGTTAGGAGTGTTGACTATGTAGATGTTAGGAGTGTTGACTGTGTAGGTGTTAGGAATGTTGACTATGTAGGTATTACGAGTGTTGACTATGTAGGAATCACAGAGTGTATGGAGGTGTGTATTTCGATTTTAGTCTAAATAGTTCTACAGACAGCATTCAGATGATATCGTTCTGGCTGTGGAGCGTAAGATTTGGCTTGTCAATGATATGCCGACAATAATTAATTATAAAACAAGAACACATTCTTACATTCGAAAAACTACTTTTCAGAAGTCATTGCCCTAAAATAGTTTATTAATAGACTAGCTGGAAGTCATTGCCCTAAAATAGTTTACTAATAGATTAGATAGAAGTCATTGCCCTATAATAGTTTATTAATATACTAGCTAGAAGTCATTACCCTAAAATAGTTTATTAATAGACTAGCTAGAAATCATTGTCCAAACATATTGTACTAATAGCCCCGCTAGAAATCAATGTTTTAATATTAATATTTAAACGAATAAATAGAACTCAAAGCCTTAAATTATTAAACAAATAAACAGAATACACTGCCTTAATATATTGTATTAAAGGACTAACTAGAAGCTATTGCCTTAACAATTTTAACTTACAAACTAACAAGAAGTCGTTGCTGCACATTTTTAACTTATTGGCCGCGTCCCTGAGTGACCTCAAAAGCAAAATTGAGTTCTGAGTCTCAAACCTTGAAGTGGCAGCTATTAGATGAGTCGTTACTTTATTTCAAACTGCCGGTCTTCAAAAGAAATTGCTTCGAGCATTTGGGATCAGGTCGTAGAATGGCTGTGAATTCGAAATCTGTTTGACCAATGTCAGTGTGAGATTTCTTAACGCCACGGACAAATGTCTTACAAGTCGACATTGACGCGCCCAGATCTGTACGGCCCCCCTCTAATCAGCCCTTCAACCAAAGGAGAAACTCAATTTTTTTCCAGAAACCATTGGCGTCTATACCCTAGGCATGGACCTTAATCACTTCACGTCTATTTTTTAGGGGCTTGACCGGGCCCTGCGTATTTAGGGTGCCCGTGGAATCAGTTCTCGTGCTGTCAAGAGTGAAATTTTTCAAATATTTGGCCAAAATTTGCTGCTTGCCTGGAGCTAAACGCTCTTGATGGATGTGAAGTGCAGACATATTGTTTCAGATTTCTTTGCTCCGGTTATTCATTACTCTTTCGCCACCTCTTAAACAGGGGATCGAAAACAGGGTTCTTGAACAGGGATTGAAAACAGTACTCTTAAATACGAGTTCTTAAATGGGGAGTTGAGATCGGGACGGGGTGGTGGTGAATGGGGCTTAAAATAAAGCCAAGAAATACGAAAATGTGCTCAGAAACAAAACATCATTAATCTTAATTTTGACCTTTTTCACTCTTACTGAAACCTTTCTACTGGATTTCGCCATTTTTATTTTTATCCTGTTGTAAGATTCGTGTTTGTACTTTTCACTTCTTTTCCACTCTCTGTTTTAATTTTTAAATGCAATGTACTTATATAATTAAATGCATTATCTTTGTCTTCGATTTCTCTACGTTTTCCACTCTCTGTTGTATTTTTTTTAATGTAATGTACTTATATAATGTAATGCATTATCTTTCCTTTGATATCTCTTATTTTTCCAATTGATTAGTTTAATTGTGGATATTGTGTGTATGTGCATGTTATTAGTAGATTAATGCTGTTTGTAATTTCTCCACTGTGTATTAATGTTGTTTGCAATTTCTCCACTGTGTATTAATGTTGTTTGCAATTTATCCACTGTGTATTAATGTTGTTTGTAATTTCTCCACTGTGTATTATTGTTTTTGTAATTTATCCATTGTGTATTAATGTTGTTTGCACTTTCTCCGATGTGTATTAATGTTGTTTGTAATTTCTCCACTGTGTATTAATGTTGTTTGCACTTTCTCCGATGTGTATTAATGTTGTTTGTAATTTCTCCACTGTGTATTAATGTTTGCAATTTCTTCAATGTGTATTAATGTTGTTTGCAATTTCTCCAATGTTCTTTTTCACCTTATCGTTTCAGATGACTATGATATTATTTTAATAGACTACTGTGTTATTTTATTAAACTATTGTATTATTTTAAACTATGATGTTGTATTAATAGACTGTGTGGTTATTGTAATGGATATTATTTTTAGACTATTGTGCTATTTAATAGATTATGGTGATATTTTAAGAGACTATTTGTGTGGTGTTACTTTATTAGACCTTTCTGTTATTTTAATAGACTTTGGTGTTATGTGTGTGTGTGTGTATTTAGGGGACATAACATACCATAAATTCATTAATCATCTGCAATCTTCTGCAGGATCAACTCACGGAATTACTGATAAATATTGGAAGGTCGAATAGCTACATGGAGAAACAAATAGATGGATGGATGGATGGATGGATAGATAGATTTTGCAACATTCAAGTGTTCCTTTAAGTCTCACGATGTGTGCACTACAAGTAGACAAGCATAATATTATATTAAAGTGAGTTCCTTTAAGTTTCTTCCTGTGTGAACAGTACATTATCAATCAAAGAGTGAACTGCACATTAACATTCATGTATGTTTCTTTAAGGCTCATGATGTGTGCACTACAAGTAGACACGTATTATATTAACATTAAAGTGTGTTCCTTTAAGTTTCTTGATATGTGTACTGCACATTATCATTCAAGTGTGTTCCTTTAAGGCTCATGATGTGTGTATTACAAACGGAGAAACATTACTTCAACATTCAAGTGTTCCTTTAATTAAGTCTCGTGGTGTGTGCACTACAAACCAGACAAGTATTACTTCAACATGCAAGTGGTCCTTTAAGTCTCATGATGTGTGTACTACAAACAGAGAATCATTATATTAACATTCAAGTGTTCCTTTAAGTTTCAACAGCTGCGAACGTTCGTTGGAAATAAGCAGACGAGCAAGAAATTGTCCATAGTTCACGAATGAACATTTTTTTTTTGGGGGGGGGGCGCCCTGAGAGGGGCTGTTGTACTGTCCTAACCGACAACTGACCGCCCTAACTCCCATCACCGGCGCGTTCAAAACATCACGCATCACAAACATTAGCGGACACGTTTCAAGGCCACCTACTCACATGACGCTTTCCAATAATGGTGTGTTCACAGTGATTACATGAAGCTTTTTATTTAGGGTGTGTTCACAATGATTACATGAAGATTGCGTGCTTTTTCTTTAGATAGTGTACACAATGATCGCATGTTCAAACGTTCATGGAAAGGTTTTTGCGGTTTTCGATAAGGGCATTTTCGCAGTGTCCTCGTAACAGGTTTATGAAAGATTTTGCATAATACTATATTTTAGCGTTCTTATTTTTGATGCGCATGTTTTTACATAAAGACTTTCTGCCAGGTCCTCATAAGGACAGAATAATTTATTTGATGAAAGATTGTCAACTATTTATGTTTATTTGATGAAAAAATGTCCACTCTTTATGTTTATCTGATGAGATTTTTTCAACTTTCGATAAGTTTTTTTTAAATGAGATTTTACATTATTTATATGTTGATTTGTCGAGAGACTTCCCATTATTCATTCGATTAATGATAAGACCATTTGTTACGCTGAAATGCTTTAATTAGACTTTTGGCAATAGTTATTTATTCTTCGTCGATTTTGCAACATTAAAAAGTTATGACGCTTTCTAAAGAAATAGTTTCACAGTGTTAAGCTTGTCTTTGACTGCAATATTTCTATATTTTCACGAGAGATTTTGCAACATTAAAAAGTCATGACGCTTTCTGAAGAAATAGTTTCACAGTGTTAAGCTTGTCTTAGACTGCAATATTTCTATATTTTCACGAGAGATTTTGCAACATTAAAAAGTCATGACGCTTTCTGAAGAAATAGTTTCACAGTGTTAAGCTTGTCTTAGACTGCAATATTTCTATATTTTCACGAGAGATTTTACAACATTAAAAAGTCATGACGCTTTCTAAAGAAATAGTTTCACAGTGTTAAGCTTGTCTTAGACTGCAATATTTCTATATTTTCACGAGAGATTTTGCAACATTAAAAAGTTATGACGCTTTCTAAAGAAATAGTTTCACAGTGTTAAGCTTGTCTTAGACTGCAATATTTCTATATTTTCACGAGAGATTTTGGTGAGGGGGGTAGGAAAGAACCCTAACGTGGCCAACCACACGTCCACTTACGCGTCAGTAGTGTCAGATATAACAAGTATTTGATAATTAAAGGATATTTTGAATATTATCTATCATAAAAAAATGGCTACAAGACCCCAAATTCCGACCTGACATAGAGACGAAAACAATTAAAAGAAAAACGCAAACACTTATATAAACTTAGTGATGGATGAAAACTTTAAACACTTATAAACTTAGGGATGTATGAAAACTGTATAGAAATGGAGTGATGGTGGCAGAAAGAATTACGAAATCACATTGACTCGCGCGCGATCTGACAAGTCGCGATTTTGAACAGTGTCCACTATATAAAAGAGTGAGAGCTGTTGTATAGCTACGGCCATGTTGTCTGGCGGTGAGGCAGTTTTCGGTTGGCCTGGTCAGCAAACATGTAGCGCAGGATTTGGGCTTTTCGTCTATTTGCGTCTGTCGATGACCCACTCTGCCTGATCTGTCCGGTCGCTCGTTGGGGTACAAAGATTTGGCGGGTACATGGCGTGCCAATGGAATGCAGAGTAACAATAGAGTGTCGTCGATTCTTAAACAAACAATATTATTTCCTAATTTTTTCTCGAGGACACAATGACTAGCGCACCAGAAGCACATCATTCATACATAGAAAATAGGATGAATGGATGATAAGTGAATGAGAGAATAAAATAGAAAGGAATGAATTAAAACAAGAAATATATACCTAAATGAATAGACGTAAATGCATACAAGCAAAACTAAAAATAGCGTGTCTGAGAGAGAGGATGGAAGGAATTAAATATGAATATTCTCACGACGCCATCTCATTTCTTTGACAGCACGTGCTAGTCTGCTTCTTCTTTTTACAGTTTTTTCGTTTGTCTGAAGCTTTCTTCTTTTTACAATTTTTTCGTTTGTCTAAAGCTTTCTTCTTTTTACAGTTTTTTCGTTTGTCTGAAGCTTTCTTCTTTTTACAGTTTTTTCGTTTGTCTGAAGCTTTCTTCTTTTTACAGTTTTTTCATTTGTCTGAAGCTTTCTTCTTTTTACAGTTTTTTCGTTTGTGGTGCTTACTTCTTTTTTATTCGTTTGTGTGAAGCTTTCTTTTTGTTACTGTTTTCTTCGTGGAGACTGGACGCTCATCTTTGCGCCATTGTCTCATCCAGGCGAATAGTTTTTTCTCGAGACAAGACAAGTGGTCTGTGGCCTTCCAGGAAAGTAGTATCTTCCTAGATATAATACAATATTGAAATCTGTGGCCACACATTAGTTGAAGGACACACACACACACACACACACACACACACACACACACACACACACACACACACAGAGTTCTGGTCCGGAAGTTGGATGTTTTCTACCCGCATTCCCCTATCTACAACCCACCCTCTTTACACACACCTTGGCTTGGATTGTCGAGAGGTAAGCCATTTAAAATTGAAGTCCTAGGAATCGCTAGTACAACATAACTAAAAGGAAATTTACTTTTTCAAAACTTTCTATAATTATGAAGGATTGTGCAAAGAGTCATATATTTATGAGTGGTTTTGCAATATTATGTTTTCCATACGAGAGATTTCTTAATGGTATATTAGGTGACGAGGCATTGTCTATGTCAATTTATTCATAGCTGTTCAGTTCTGAGCAAATATGTTTACTAGTATTTCTCAATGTTTAGTAAACTTTCACAATATGTAGCACTACTTCACATTATTAACAGTGTAAATAACAACAGTAAAAGATGTGAATAATAATACTGAACAATGTTAATTTACGAAGTTAATAATTTTAACTTACACTGTTTAGCTCTATTATTTACACGTTTGTATTCATTATTAGTATTTACACATTCTTTACACTGTTTAACATTAATGTTCACATTGTTTAGTGTTATTATTTACATAGTTGTGTTCGTAATTATTACCTACACTGTTCAGAATGATTATATCAAACTGTTCGGTATTCATATTTCACAATGTTCAGTAGTAGTAGTAAACTGTTGGGAATATTACTTACACTGTTCATTATTATTATGTCACTTTGTTCATTATTATTATGTCAACTTGTTCATTATTATTATGTCAACTTGTTCATTATTATTATGTCAACTTGTTCATTATTATTATGTCACCTTGTTCAGTATTATTATGTCAACTTGTTCATTATTATTATGTCACCTTGTTCATTATTATTATGTCAACTTGTTCATTATTATTATGTCAACTTGTTCAGTATTATTATGTCACCTTATTCATTATTATTATGTCCCCTTGTTTAGTATTATGTCACCTTGTTCATTATTATTATGTCAACTTGTTCATTATTATTATGTCACCTTGTTCATTATTATTATGTCCCCTTGTTCAGTATTATTATGTCCCCTTGTTCAGTATTATTATGTCACCTTGTTCATTATTATTATGTCCCCTTGTTCATTATTATTATGTCAACTTGTTCAGTATTATTATGTCACCTTGTTTAGTATTATGAAGTAATCGTGTTTAGCAATATTATATCATAGTCTGGAATTACTTAGCACAGTTAAGATTAATTTGTCACTGATTAATATTATCTCTGTCTCTTTAAATTGTTTTATAGTATAGCATTATTGTATAAAATTTAGCATTGTTTGATAATATTTAGTATTGTTTTATAAAATGGTAACTTTAAACAAACTGACACTGGGGTATTTACAAAACACTTCTACTTGGTTGCCATTCACTGTGAAGACATACAGATGTCTCCTACTCCTGGTGAACTCGCGTCAACACTTCTGATATGTGATGTAATTACAATAACACAAAAACACTATTCATTTTATAATGAGACGTTAACACATCTGCTATTATGTGCGTAATTGCAGCAAAACGAAAACACTATTCCCTTTATATGGAGATTTGAATCACCTTGTATTTAGTATTGTTTTATAATATTTACTATTGTTTCTTACAGCTTAACACAATTTTACAGCAGTCAATACAAATTAGCACTGCACATAATTATTTGATACTGTGATATATTTGCACAGCCATTGGTACTACTTCACACTGGTATATTTGCAAAGCGTTTGGTACTATTTCACATTGTCTGGTATATTTGCATAGCGTTTGGTACTATTTCACATTGTCTTGTATATTTGTATAGCGTTTGGTACTATTTCACATTGTCTTGTATATTTGCATAGCGTTTGGTACTATTTCACATTGTCTGGTATATTTGCACAGCCATTGGTACTACTTCACACTGATATATTTGCATAACGTTTGGTACTATTTCACATTGTCTGGCATATTTGCACAGCTTTGGTACTATTTCTGGTGTATCTGCACATTCTTTAGTATTGTTTCAGAATATGAATTGTAATCTCTCACTGATTGGTATACTTTCGAAACATTTAAAATTACTTCACCATATTTAGTGCATTTTCATTTGGTTTAGAATCAGTTCATAATGCGTATTTTTTCACAAAATGTATTACAATTTCACAATATTTATTAAATTTTCACACAGTTCAGAATTAGTTCACAAAATTTATTATTATATTACACTGCTGAGAATTAGTTTACAACGCTTGGTTATTTTATATTGCCGAAAATTAGTTTACGACGCTTGGCGTTTTTTTTTTACATTGTTAAAAATGACGTGTGGTGTAAAGTATGTGATACTATTTCAAACTTCAGCTGTATGTGTCACTACTTAATTGTTTGTCTTTTATTGTGACGTACAGGCTGATGTCTGATAATTTCTAATCTCCTTGATTTAATGTAGTCCTGTTAACTTCCAATCTCCTGCATAAGACCTTGAAGAGATGGTGATGTTTAAAGTTATCATGACGATAGAAGAAAAGGAGATGTTTAAAGTTATCATGGTGATTGATCATAATTAACTATTTCATCTACGCATTGTTCCAGTTACTCTTTCGCTGCAAAGTGTCAAAGCCTCGGGCAGAAAAGCATGCAAAGGGCAGGCATCCTCCCACACCAGACACCGTTAAGTGGGAGGTGCCGACTCCGTAAGGGCACTCGCCTCGTCAGTCTTTCTCGTCGTTGTTGGCGATATTGTTGGCGACCGAACGTCGTCCAGAATCTAATAACGCACAAGAGTCGCAAGACAATGCATCGCTACAGGCTCTTGCAAAATGGCGGCATGGGCGAATAATCCTATCCCACGAACGATAAGATGAAGCGTGTCTCTTCGTGAAAATTGAACAAGAAACGACAATGGAGCCCTTAGAACCAGTTCCATGACGAGATAAATTTCCTAAAGCTGTGACAGAAAGACGAAGAGCTATCAAGCATTATACAACTTTGTTCGTAAGGCGAAAAGATGTCAAGTTTTATACAACTTTGTTAGTAAGGCGAAGATATGTCAAGTTTAATACAACTCTGATAGTAGGATGAAGAGATGTCAAGTTTAGTACAATTCTGACAGTAAGAAGAAAAGATGTCAAGTTTAATTCAACCCTGATAGTAAGATGGAGAGATGTCACGTTTTATACAACTCTGATAGTAAGATGAAGAGATGTCAAGTTTTATACAACTCTGATAGTAAGATGAAGAGATGTCAAGTTTAATACAACTCTGATAATAAGATGAAGAGATGTCAAGTTTAATACAACTCTGATAATAAGATGAAGAGATGTCAAGTTTAATACAACTCTGATAGTAAGATGAAGAGATGCCACGTTTTATACAATACTGATGATAGTAGGATGAAGAAAAGTGAAAGTTTTATACAACAAGTTTTATATCAAAGGAGGCGTTGACAATCTTTACACAACGCTGATAGTAACATACCAAAGATGAAGAAATGTCCCGTTTCTAAAACAGTGATATGAAAATGAAAAAAAAATCAGTTTTATACAACACTCATAGTAAAATAAGAAATATCACGTTTTATAGAGGCCTAATAGTGATAGCAGTATAACTTTATGCCAATTAACAGTTACTGATACTTGATAAAGAAGTGTCATGTTTGTAACATAATATCAAGGAAAAGAGATGCCATGATTTATACAACTCTTATAGAATCAAGACGAGTTGTTACTGGTTATATAATGACGATTTTCTGTCCTCTTTGTGACAGCAAATAGATCTGCAGTGACGATTTCTTGTTCTTTGTGACAGAAATAAAATTGTAAATTGAGTTTCGTGTGCCTGTAGGCCGCAGAGACAGATTTACTTAAATAGTGAAAATTTTATACAATTAGATTTGTGCACAATTACAAACATGTATGTTATTAATTGTATGATAGACTAAATTTGCCTTTTCCTATTTTAAAATTTATTTGTTATATAAATTGCTAAATTGTTAGTGTAACCCGACCTTGGGTACTCCTTATGGTGTTATTTTTTAAATACTTGAAGTAAACAGTTCGAGGCAAGAATATTCTAGATTGCTGATGAAATGCAAGCTGAGTGAGTAGTTTTCTGTTATCCAGTGATTATGATTTACGAGACGACACCAGCCAATGGATGAGATTAAAAAATTCACTTGCTGTAGAAAATTCTACTCCTTAATATTGATTTATGCTAAGATTAAAGATGTTGTGCAGAAGATTTTGATTTATGCAAAGGTTAAAATTTTGTGCAGAATACATTGATTTATGCAAGAGTTAAAGAAGTTGTCAGAAGATATTAATTTTAATTTTGCTGATTGTTAATTTCTTTCCAACTTCTGTGTAATTTCAGCTTGCTTCCGTTTAATTTCACTGTCTCTGTTTAACTTCACATTTAAAGCCACAATTTATCTCTGTTTAATTTGAAGTTTAACATTGTTTGCCCTCGTTTAATGTCATTGTAATCTGTTTAATTTCATCGTTTGCTTATCTTTATTTCATTCTTTTGGCGCTGCTTAATTTTACTGTTTGCTTGCAACAGTTAAAGGGTTAAACTTGACACAAAGTGAAAGGTTTGAAATGTTCAATGCTTTTATGCCCACTAAATTTAGTCTGACGTCATGGACAATAACGGTTGGAAGTTGAAATTACAGGCACATGACGTCTTAAGTGTCGTATGCAACATGCATCATTAAGCCAGCATACGTGTTAGTACTTTCAAACAAGACAACGTTATACAGTCATATCCTCCTTTATTTAATAGATTAGTTACATTAAGTCAAAGCTCTCACTAAAAATATATGTATTTCCTTTATTCTGTGTGTTATTAAATTGACTGCCGCTTCTATTTTGGGTTCTGAAAAAAAGTTAAAGGTGCTTTTAAAAAAAATAATGTTGAAGGAAGACAATTCTTAAGGTGCAAATTTCAGTCTTAAATGTTGTCTCTTTTATCTTTCCTCCTTTCTGTCATTTGTTTTCTGCATTCTCTTTCGTGCTATCTTTCTCATTCTATTCTCTCTTTATTTCTCGATCTTCCCTTCTTTCTCCTGCTCTCTCTCTCTCTGCGTTCCTTATCCCCGTCTCTTTTCTCTGCTTTTTCTTTCTTTCCTTTCTCGTTTTCCTTCTTTCCTCTCTTTATCTCCTTCCTCCTCTTTCCTCTATCTCTCACTACAGCTTTAGTATTTCGCTGGCTCGTCAAGAGCAGGACGCTGATGGCCGTACAAATAAATGGAAGCCGCACAGTAAAAGTGCAGCAAGGGGGGACAATGCACAAGGAAATGAAGTCGGTGCTTATACCCGAAAACGATGGCTGCGGATCTGAAAGCAGCGCAGATGCATCGCGGAGATTTGGCCAATTTAAGGGCGGCTAAGGATGGGACTGCAGGCAGGATGTAGAAAGTCTTTTTGTTCTCTCTGTTTACACACGGTAAATGAAAAAGGGGAGACCATCAACAAAACCGACATTTTCCTTGTAATGTCTCCTTTGGGTTGATTGTAGTTTTTTCTTTTTTTTTATTGTTGTTACAGATTGTATAGTGTGAATGTAAAATGGTTTTGTAAGAAGAAACTGTGAAAACTGTCATCATACATCTGTTGCGCTGTGGTCGTCACTATGATGGCGTACACGTAACAATTTTGAGTGATGTCACCACAGAACAACAAAACTTTAGTGTTATCGACATAAGAACATACATCTTTAGTGATGTCATCACAAAACATAAACATTATTTATATTTTCACAGAATAACTAAACTGTATCGATACCTTCACAGAATAACTAAATTTTATTGATGCCTTCACAGGTTACGTTTTTTTACTGATATCCTCAAAGGATAACAAAAAATGTACTGAGCTTAACAACAAAACAAACAACAAAACTCTTATCATCACAGACCAATAAAACTATCTAGATGTGAATAAATGGCGTGACAGATTTTATGTTATCATCATAGAACAATAGCAGCTTTAAAGACGCCATGAAATGCAAAGATATAGTTTTCTAGGTTTCATCATAGGACATCAAAACTTTCAAAACTTTCAAAACTTTCAAACCTCAGGTGATTTCATCAACATATGGCAAAAAAAAAATTCTAGTTATTTCAACAAATGACAAAGCGCTAGTGATTACAGCATAGGACATCCAAACTTTCATGATTTCATTAAATGCCAAACCTCTAGTGATTTCATCAAATGACAAAGCGCTAGTGATTTCATCATAGAACTGCAAAGTTTTAATGATTACATCCAGTTTTTCATTGACTCCTGAATTAGATTTTGTATGGATGGCGCTACTTTGTACAATGTTAATGTTTCAATTATCTATGAATGTGAAACTGAGTCATAGGCCTTTTGATAGTCAATCCATGCCATTGCAGGATTTGTTCTTAGTTTCCTGTTGTCAGTAACTATTGCTTTATCAATTGCCAATTGGTCCTTTGTTCTTTTGTTGCCTGGTCTAGCACCCTTTTGTTCATTGGTTTGAATTTTTTTGTTTGAAGGTGAGTAATGACTGTGTCAGCTATAATTCCTGATAGTAAGTTCCAGGTGGTTGATAGGCATACGACTGGACGATAGTTGTTTGGTGTTGTACCTTTCTATGGATCTTACATAGTCAGACTTGTTTTTCCCTTTACCATCCATGCTGGTAGAGTTCCTAGTTTGTTTAATATGTCTTGCAGTTGTTCAGCAAGTCTACCATGTAAGGAGATCAGATGTTTCAACCAGAATATTTTACGTAAATTATTATTATTATTATTATTATTATTATTATTATTATTATTATTATCTCTCTTTCCACGACTTCTGTTTGACTGTACCCTACAACAATACTATGCTAGTAACACGACGTTATGTTAGTCTCTAAATGAGTCTAATGTATTACATCAGCGCTAGTAACACGGCAGTATGTAGGTTTCTAATGTATCCAAAACAGAGTTAGTAACACGACGTTATATTAGCCTCTAACGTACCTTACAACAGAGTTAGTAACACAACATTATGTAGGCCTGGAAGGTACTCTACAACAGAGTTAGTACCGCCACATTACGTAGGCCTGTATTATAATGTCCAGTCGTAGTGGAAAGGATGGCTCTGCAGGCGGCAATAATGGAAACGCATGGCTTGCACACAACTCCGTCAAAGCAGAGCAGAGAAACATTATGGGTCTTTGCATCGCCTGCGGCATTCAGCACCTGATTTAACTCGCGTCACCTCTTAAATACAGTTGTTTCTTCGACAGCTATTGCTCATGCCTCATCTCACCTGGAGTGCACTACTGATACGGGGACATGAGAGAGAGGGTGGGTGGGTTTATAAATGGTTTGGTAGTGTTGAATCCTTTACGGTAAAGCGTATGAATTTATTAGTTACAATTAAACAAAAAGAATCAAATGCTAAAATTGTGTTTAGCATCTTTTTCAAGTAATGCAAACTAACCATTTGATATTTATAGATGAACAATATAAAGTAATCAGTGTGATTTATAAATTAGCATCTTTAAACAAATTACATGTATGGTTTACAAACGAAAAACAAAATAGCGAATGTGATTATAAGTAAACATTATAAAATAAACTAATGAGTTTCATAATGAGTGAACAGTTAAAATAAACTAATGAGTTTCATTATGAGTTAACAGTTAAAATAAACTAGCGAATGTCATTAGAAGTGAACAATATAAAACTAACTAGTGAAGGTTGCAGTAAGTGAACAATAGAAAAAAGATAATGTGATTTATTAGTGAATAATAATCATTAAAACTAGCAAGAATGATTCAAAGTGAGCAATTTAAAACAAACGAGAGAGTTATGATTTATAAATAATCAGTCCAAAACAATCGTGATAATACAATTTATAAATTAAGCATAATGCACTTTCTACATTCCGAAAGCCAAGAAAAAAACAAATAGTCTGTGTCCATTTGCTTATCAGGATTCGACTATTTGGAATTTGCTGCCTCTTGGGGTGAGACACAAAGACACCTCGATCATTTGCATGAGGGCGCTGTAGATAACGCAGTCAGTTGCATGAAAGCTTTGAAAATACCATGGTCATTTGAAGGGGGGCTCTGAAAATACCATGGTCATTTGCATGTGGGCGCTGCAGATAACACTGTCATTTACATGAGGGCTCTGTACACACCGCCGTCATAACAAGGTTTCTGTAGATGTCACGGTCATGTGCATGAGGGCTCTGTAGACACCGTGATCATTTGTTTGCATGAGGGCTCTGTAGACACCGTGATCATTTGTTTGCATGAGGGCTCTGTGGACACCGTGACCATTTGTTTGCATGAGGGCTCTGTGGACACCGTGATCATTTGTTTGCATGAGGGCTCTGTAGACACCGTGATCATTTGTTTGCATGAGGGCTCTGAAAACACTATGGTCATTTGCATGAGGGCTCTGAAAACACCATAATCATCTCCATGAGGGCTCTGAAAACATGAAAACACCATGGTCATTTGCATGAAGGCTCTGAAAACACCAAGGTCATTTGGATGAGGGCCCTGAAGACACCTTGACCATCAGCAAGAAAGCACTATCACGTTCCATTGTTGACAATGTGCATCGTATATCCTTTTTTCCTTCCATATATTTATTTATTTTATAACTACATTTGTGTGGTTCTTGTTCTCATGCTGCATAAGGATTCGAAAGCTGTTGATTTCAGATTTTTACATTTCTGTCTACTATGTGTGTCTTCTTTGCAGTCTTCCATATGTCTACTGATTACAATATAGCCTTGTGTCTTGAATTCAGTCTTCCTTTTGTGCCATGATTGTAGTCTTCCTTATGTGTCATGATTACAGTATTTCATTGTGTCCTGATGACAGACTTCCTTATGTGTCACAATGTTAGTTTTCTTTTGTCATTTATGACAGTCTTCTTTATGTATCTTGATGGCAGTCTTCTTTATTATCTTCATTACAGTATTTCCTTGTGTCTGCCTTGCAATATTCCTTATGTGTCTTTCTTGCAGCTTTCCTTAATCGAATTGATTACAGTATTTCCTTCTGTCTTGATTGCAGTCTCCTCTATGTGTCTAATCTATGATTAGATTATTTCCTTGTGTCTTGATTGATGTCTTCTTTCTCTTTTGATTGCAGTATTCCTTGATTACAGTATTTCCTTGTGTCTTGATTGAGGTCTTCTTTCTCTTTTGATTACATTATTGCTTATGTGTCCTGATTACAGTATTTCCTTGTGTCTTGACAAGTTTTCTTTGTCTTCATTGCAGTATTCCTTAAGCGTCCTGAATAATTTATTTATTATATTAGAGTTCTGTCGCTTTTTGTGGTGTAAATATTCGAAAGCGTTTAAATATATTAAAGAATAATTACTCTATTTTCAGCCTCTTTCCACTACTTTGTTTGACTGTCGGCTGTGGTCCAAGGTCCCGGATCTTACCAAGATTCTGAGAAATCCAAGGTTTTACGGAGGATATGGGCACTGCTTTGAGTAGTGGGATAAATCTGTGGATTCCAGGAAGTTTATTCAGATAACCTTCCAACTTATATGTTATGTACTGCAAGGCTTCCATCACTATAGGTACCACTTCTAATTTTACGTTCCACAGTCTCTGAGGTCTAATATGAGGTCTTGTTATTTTATCTTTCCTTTTGGTTTTATGTTTCTGTCACTTGGAACAGGACATCAATGATTGTTGCTGTTCTGTTGGACTTTATTGAGAACTACAATGTCTGGTCTTCACTCGATCTGTTGTTATCTCGAAGTCCCCACAGTATTTCGACTTCTTCTGTTTCGGTGACTGCTACCGGTTGGTTCATACATGACCTTTCTGGAGATGTTTCCTCATAATTCTCAAATAGTTCCTTAAGTAAGATTTGTAGTCACTTTTGTTGTGTATTTTGGTGTATTCAATTCCAGCCAGAAACTGACACCCACAGTGTTTTATCATTTGGTGCTTCTGTTTCTGCTTTCAAACCTGCCTCTTTCCATCACTTGACTATTTTGTTGATGTGTCATTAGTTTGTCGCACATCCTGGCTCCAAGTATTTGCTAATTCCTCTTTCGTTGTTGTCTTCAATGTTTCTTTGTCTGTTTGTGTGTGTATATGTGTGTGTGGGGTGTGTGTGTGTGTGTGTGTGTATGTGTGTGTGTGTGTGTGTGTGTGTAGGTATAATCCACTCATCTTTACTGCTTCTAACAGTGGATCATCTGTGTCGTTATTCCAACTAAGTCCACATGGACAATACCTTCTCCTTCAGGAGAATCTTTTATTGAGTCCTCTGCTCCCCCCACCCTTTTTTTTTTTTTCTGAGATACGTAGATACTTTTTGTCTACGTCTGTATTTTGGATGTAGAGCTTTATGTATTGTGAGTACTTTCCTTGCTTTTTTCTCTCCATATCATTTAGTTTATTTTTTGTCCAATCTATGATACATCCAATGTAGCCGATTACAGGTATTGCGTATGTATTCCGGGCTTGTATTTTGTTCGCCCCGTTTAGCTTGGATTTCCAGGACTCGTCTAACCCGTTTTTCATACTCTCTCATAACTTAGAGCTTCACTCTGCATGTTTTCTTGATGTTGTAGTATCGCCAGGCATTTATCATTTTTCCATTGAAATATCGTTGATTTTTTCCGATTTCGCATTGTAGGCCTTCTGTTGTTTTGATTCTGCCTTTCTAGACGATAATTCTGCCACATTTCGCAAAGCTGAATTTCATGTTAATGTCCTCCTGCAATTCTTGACAATATTTATCAGCGAGTTGATGTCATGTTCAAATTTTACTGATGGCTTTAGACCGTCTAATTACAGTAAATGGCTAAAAACCTGTTCTGATTTCATTTGTATCTTGATCTTGTTTTCTGCTTGTTTTCACTGACATGATGATGATGATGATGATGATTGTAAAACAAATGTTGGTCAATAGGATCTATAGACATATCAATTAAATGTATACCAGAATAAATAATATCAATACACAAAATATGTAGAAGATTTAATTTTTAACCAAATTAATTACTGAAATACACAAATAAATTAATAATATTTAAGCATATTTAAGAGTCATTGTCTTGAAGATATCTCTCTCTTCCCTTCATGAAATGCCATTGTGATGGAGATCTAAGTTGTTTCATTTTCTGCCTTATAAAGTAAGCAACTTTCTTGTAGGGCAAAAAGTCTTGTTTTTTTATATCTTCTGCATTGTGAAACTAGCAACTTTCTTGTAGGGCAAAAAATCTTAAATTTTTTTTATATCTTCTGCATTGTGAAACTAGCAACTTTCTTGTAGGGCAAAAAGTCTTAAGATTTTTTTTTTTATATATTCTGCATTGTGAAACTAGCAACTTTCTTGTAGGGCAAAAAGTCTTAAGTTTTTTTTATATCTTCTGCATTGTGAAACTAGCAACTTTCTTGTAGGGCAAAAAGTCTTAAGTTTTTTTTAATATCTTCTGCATTGTGAAACTAGCAGCTTTCTTGTAGGGCAAAAAGTCTAAGTTGTTTTTATTTCTTCTGCTTTGTGAAGTTATCATGTGCCTTGTGAGGACAGTAAGATGTAAGTTGTGGTTTCATCTTTTGCGTTGTGAAGTTAGCTTCTGCCTTGTAGGGACAGTAATATCTAAACTGTGTTTTCATCTTCTATCTTGTGTGGATATTAAGATCTAAGTTATGTTTTCACTTTTTCTGAAGTTAACGTATTTCATCTTCTATCTTGTGTGGATATTAAGATCTAAGTTATGTTTTCACTTTTTCTCAAGTTAACCTATTTCATCTTCTATCTTGTGTGGATATTAAGATCTAAGTTATGTTTTCACTTTTTCTCAAGTTAACGTATTTCTGCTGCAGACCGTTTTCGTCGTGGCGCAATGTGGCGCACTGTGCGTGTGACCGGTCGCGTGTGGCTGAGGACTGATCAAAATTTCTAAGGAGCAACGCCTACTTTTTTCCGAATGAAGTATTTTTTTAAAGTCAATTTATGTTTCTCTGTGTCTTGCAGATCGATGTATTCCTGAAATAAATCTTGCTCATTATCGCTGGCATCAGTAAGGTCCATTTAGCGATGACTTTCTGATGCGTGTTCGCAAAATGCACTTTTTTAGTTCGAGAAAGAATTGCAGTAAGTCTGAAAGGTAAACACAGCTAGGAAATTTCAACAATGCATGCATAACATTTAATAAATAGCATTTATTTTTATGGTAAACCTTTGGTTATAAGAGATAATTAGCACAAATCGCCACAGTCCATCAGCAAATTGTTAAACTTTGTTTATTATACTCTGGATTCAGTGAATTATAAAGTTCGTTTGATTTTAAGATATAAATCTATCTATCTATTTATCTATCTATATATCTATCTATCTATATATCTATCTATCTATCTCTCTATCTGTATGTCTATCTATCTATGTGTCTGTCTGTCAGCTTGCCATTCACGCTACTAACCCTTGGCAAACACATCTGATGAACGGCACTGACTGCCTTGACTGGCTGATTGATCAGTCGGGCATCGATCTAAGAATCCCCTTATCTCCGCCTGAATTGTCAATAAGCCACCGGTAAGCCGGAGACAGGTCAACAGAGGAAAGAGCGGGCGAGCGAGACATACTTGGGACCGGAGACATTGACGCCAGTAAAGGAAGAGAATGATTACTGGGAGAGGGCGGGGGTGCCAGAAGAAAGAAGGAAAATGGTGAACGCGACAAGAAAGAGATGGGAACTCGAAACTGGGCGGGTGCAATTGCTAAGGGACTTAACTCACCCTCTCTCTCTTTCTCTCTCTCTTATGGACGCTGTATGTAAAAAATAAAAAAAACTAATATGCCTAAGGGCAGAGCCCGCAAATTTTATGGAATTATTGCTGAAAGATTAGATCCAATGATGATTTATGTAGATCTTGATTCGCTCACGCTCTCCGCATGCTTCATAAGGCATTACTATAACTGAATAGGCTTGCAATACAAAGGAAAGTCTGCTTCATAAAGCATACCATAACAAAATAGGCTTGCGATATAAAATAACTAAAGAAAAATAAAGGAAAGTTAAAAATTTACAGCTATACACACTTTCAGAAACGATTTTTAATAAATATCTCATTTTGTTTGCCTGTTCAAACATTTTAAATTTAGTTAATACGGTGATTAATTAGAATTAGATATTAAAACTTCTGTGCCCAGGTTAGAAATAAACCATATCCATCTACCCCCCTTTAACCCATATCCATCTGTCTCCTTTAACCCAAGTCCATCTATCCTCTTAACCCATGTCATATCCATCACTCTTCTTTGCTCATTTTAGTCAATCAATTTTTAATTTCATTTAGAACTCCAAACTGATGGGAAAGTTTCTTTTAAATAGTCACGTGATCTTATCTGAGCGGCAAATTATTGTTAATGAGGCATGCTGGTTGGTGCAACTGAACTCTTTGTTTGTATAAACACAAAATGTCACTGCCTTATTTTTGTGGTGTGTAAACACTTGCGATTCAGCCATATTTTTTATTTGGTGTGTATAAACACTACATGGGAAACACTGGGCACACTTCACTCGTTATGGTCATTACCTATTAATTAACAAAACATAACTAATTACAAGTGATCGAGAATCTTAATTTATAGTTATTAATAATTCTCCCACAAGACTAAATATCTCTCACTTAGTGGATTATAACGGGGTCGTAAAACTTTTCTCTTTACACAACAAGATAGACGTTTTACTATTACATAATGTTTCTGCAGGTGCAAACTTCTTATTAAATGAAAAATGAAAATCTGGTCTTTAACGAACTCCCTTCCACCCACTCCAACAAAGGTTTTAATATGTGGTCAAGAAGGTTAATAAATTTAATAACAAATTTATTAAATCAACAATCAAATATATGAATATAATCAAAAGAGCATTGACATTTACATTACCACAACAATATATATATAATCAAGTTCATAGATATAATTCACCATAGACATTACAGTGAAGTTTTAGAGAGATACTTATAATCAATGTACATAAACTTTTCAATGATGCAGCTTTTGCTAACGCATGTTCACAATCATGCAGTGTGCAACAAGTCACTTTTTTTCTTATTAGATGACGGTCCAACACACCCCTTTTAGGCATATTACACAAATGCTCCAGAATCTTCGATGCACTCACTAACACACCGTGGAGAATCGTCTAAAACTTTGGAAATGCTCTGAAGCACCTCAATTTCCGTCGTATCGGCTCTCAAACAGAATTCACAGGAATCAACTTACAGTAACACGTTTACTGATAAGTTTGATGACAACGCTGGATACACACACCAACATGATCCAGTAGAGTACAATAGACACTGAAGCATATACTAGGTTATAAAAACAAAACACAAGCCGCTGTCTGTAAAAGTCAAATTAAGACATCGCTAAATTTCAGGCATATACCATCTCCAAAAACCTTTCTCTCTAAACACGTTGTCAACTTACAAATCCTGGAACAATATTCATTAGCCCAACACACACACACACACACACACACACACACACACACACACACACACACACACACACACACACACACACACAGCATAAGAAATATAGCATTGATCAAAATTCACAAGTATAATTTACAACATAATCAAATTAGTGAACATAGAAATAATGGTTCAACTACATAAGCATTCTCCAATTCAAATCATAGATCAATAGCAAAAATGTACAAAATATTTCTAAGTCGATTCTTTTTTTTATCAGTCAGCTAACTTACCATAAGCTAACAATCGCTTTTATGACTGTACTTGAGTTGTGTCAAAATCAAAGTGATTAGAATACAGAACCTCTTCTACAAAGTAACTTCTATCCTCATTGGATGAAGTTGTTATGAACAAGTGTGAGACTGTTAGTCAGAAAAAACTACTCATTAGCTTGGAACTGGTTTAGATTACATCAGCCAGTTCTAGCACATTCTCCACCTGAATTGTTTACTCCAACTCTGACACAAAAATATCATCATAAGCAGTGCCCAAAGTCAGTTCACGTCAAAATTGGCAACAAATATATAATTATTGAGTTTAGAAATAGGGACAGACAAATTTACTCCGCCATACTATGTCACAGCTTTATTTTCCAATTTGATGTGTACAAACACACAAGTCACTTCCTTATTTTCCACTTTGGTGTGTATAACACTACTTGTCACTAGTTTCTTTTCCAGTTTGGTGTGTATAAACACTAAACGTCAAAACATTTTTTTCAAGCTTGATGTATGTAAACAATACACATCACATAATTATTTTACAGTTTGGTGTGTATGAACACTACACGTCATTTATCTTATTTTCTAGTTGATATGTATAAACTCTAAATGTCACAGTATTGTTTTCCAGCTTGTGTGTATGTGTATGTTGTGTGTGTTCGTGTGTGTGTATATATGTGTATGTGTGTGTAAGTGTGTGTGTGTGTGTGTGTGTTTTGTGTGTGTTTTGTGTGTGTGTGTGTGTGTGTGTGTGTGTGTGTGTGTGTGTGTGTGTGTGTGTGTGTGTGTGTGTGTAAACACTACACGTTACTACCTTATCTCCAGCCCAGGTGTGTGAAAAACGTGTCCATGCCTTGCTCTGAGTGACCATACTTTGTAGTCACTGACGTAACGAATGAATATTTTACTCGGTTTCTAAAAAGTGTGAGTGTAAGAGTGGAAAACGAAAGAAAAGATCAAGGGAAATGACAGGAGACAGAGCAAAGAAAGATAAAAGGAAATCTTTATCTTATTTCCTCTACTAGAGAATCGAAATAAATGACTTAGCCTTTCTCGTTGCCCATTTTATTCAATGTAATATACGATCTCTACTTGTAAACATCATGAATGACTTTTGCACAATAATCTACAAACGTTTAATGAATTACTCACGCTTCAGTCCACAGAGTTCAATGAATGGCTTACCCTGCAAAACCCAAAGTTCCATTTAATAGCAATCAAACGCTTGAAAGTATTCTCGGAAAGACACGTTTACTTTTACACACACATACAAACAGATGGACTGATAGACTAACAAACAGATAAACAAAAAATCAAATAGATAGATAGGTAGATAGGTAGATAGATAGATAGGTAGATAGATAGATAGATGGATAGATAGATAGATAGATAGATAGATAGATAGATAGATAGATAGATAGATAGATAGATAGATAGATAGATAGATAGATAGATAGATAGATAGATGGTTTATCGTTTGCTATGCATAATTAATCGCGCACAAGCATTACTTATTTCCCAGCGCCATAATGACCATAAAGAATTTGACCTGAAAATACTTTTAGCGTAAAGGCAATGCCGCCATTAAAATGGTACATGTATAATATATAAACAGACAAAACGCTTGTCATGCAGTCTTTAATGTGAAAAGCTTTCCAATAGAAATCTTAAAGTAAAATATATTTTTTTATCTTCAAAAAATGTGGAGATTACGTTAGAACCTTAGCATCATTTCCATTTAATTTCTCCAGTTAGTCTACAAATATTTTCTACCTATACTTTGCAAGATTCGTTTACGCTAAAACCTTAACATCACTTCCATTTATTTTTTCCAATTAGACTACAAATATTTTCTACCTATACTTTGCAAGTTTCGTTTATGCGGTGGCCGGTCATAATCCAGATAGCTGTAATCACGACCTCCAAAATCTCCAAACACGCCATAATCCTAACCTGGATTAGCTGAATGGTTCGAAAACAATTATATTTGTGGAAGAATAAGACGATATTTGTGTAAAGGTACTGCTGTTCGTGCCCCGCCATTATTTCCAGCAATTTTGTAGTCCGTGTATGACTCCATACAACTGGGAATTCCACGAGTACAAAATATCGATGAAGCTCGGCATAGATGGAAGAATAGAGATGGGCGAGCACATATTGGAGTCTATCTATCATCGAAGAATTTCAGAAAGAACAGCAGCAGGCAGATAAACAAGTTGAATGTTTACTTCGCGGTGAACCATAATGCAAAATGCAAGAAGGCAGTCGATCAAGAAAGAGACATTTTCGGTTGTGAGCGATCGAGAGAATCGATCTGTGATATATGTATATATGTATGTATTTTATTTAATCTGCAATGTTTGTAATATATATGTATTCTATTTATGTAATCTGCAATGTTTGTAATATACGTGTTTTATATGAGCGTCAAACCAAAATAAGATATGTAAACATAAAACTACCTAGTAAAATTAAGGTTTACATTTTCATTTGATTTTTATAATTTGTTGGTATTTATAGGGTATTTTCGGGATTATGGCGTCGGGGTTTTGGCTGTCAGTATTATGAAATCACCCTGAAATATGGAGATATAGCATTTTAAAATATGTTTTTACTGTATACTGGTATTATACTGTCGCATTTACTGAAACTAGGACTATATAGTACAGTCGATTTTACTGACACTACGGTCATATTGTAGAGTCGTATTTACAGAAAGCTAATGCTGTAGAGTACAGTAGTATTAGATGTATGTTACTGCTATAGAGTTACAATCGCACGAACTATATATACTAGTGTTGTAGAATATATTCGTACTTACTGCAAACTAGTGTTGTGGAGTTACAGTCGCATTTACTATATGCTAATATTATAATGTTCAGTTGTCTGCTGCAAACCAGTGCTGTAGAGTTAAATCGCATTTAATACATTCTAGTGCTTTAGAGTGCAGCCGTATTTACTGTATACTAGTGCTGTGGAGTGCAGCCGTATTTACTGTATATTAGCGCTGTGGAGTGCAGCCGTATTTACTGTATACTAGTGCTGTGGAGTGCAGCCATATTTACTGTATACTAGTGCCATATTTACTGTATATTAGTGCTGTGGAGTGCAGCCGTATTTACTGTATACTAGTGCTGTGGAGTGCAGCCGTATTTGCTATATACTAGTGATGTGGAGTGCAGCCATATTTACTGTATACTAGTGATGTGGAGTGCAGCCATATTTACTGTATACTAGTGCTGTGGAGTTCAGCCATATTTACTGTATACTAGTGCTGTGGAGTGCAGCTATATTTGCTGTATACTAGTGGTGTCAGTTATAATCATATGTTCGGTAAATTGGTGTTGTAGAGTACTTTTTGTACTCTAGTACTGTAGTTACAGCTGCTTTTCTGTATACTATTGTTGTTGAGTTACAGTCGTATTTTCTGTATACTAATGTAGAATGTAGCCGTATTTTCTGTATACTAGTGTTTTAGAGCATTCGTATTTTCTGTATTCTAGTGTGGTAGAGTGAATTCGTATTTTCTGCGTACTAGTGTTGTACAGTGCAGTTGTATTTTCTGTATATTAGTGTTGTAAAGTGAAGTCGTATTTCTGTATACTAGTGCTGAAAACTCAAGATATATACTGCATGCTGATCCTGTAGATACGACTGCACTCCACAGCACTATAATGCAGAAAATACGAATTTAAAGCACTTGTTTGAGGTAAAAACTACAGTAATGTGCAGCACTAGCATATAGTTAATACGATTGTAACACTTACTATCCAGTTTTATAGTCAAGGTAAAAGGTTAAACTGTTTTAAATGGGATCCACTGTCTAAAAAATCCTGAAGAATGATGTCTTTGTTACTGTTGCGGTTTTCGCAGTGACAATAATGGCTAGAAATTTAAAGTAAAGGAATTATGATGTAAAATTTGATGATAATGGAGTCGACAAAATCGGCCACGCGAGATTAGAAGTCAATACGGTCGAAGTTTTTGAAAGTCTCCCCTGTCAGTTTTGTACAATTTGATGGCGAGATCTAAAAATGAAATTACGCACAAGAAACATGGCCATCTCTGAGTCGAATTTTGGCGCCCGTCAGGCGCCTTTCAGTCGAACTTTTCAAGTGTTTGCCAACGGCTTATGCTAATCTAGTACTGGATTTGAGTAACATTTTCATTGCAATCCTACTGCTCGAGTTGTCCTCATTCGTCCCACTCAAACCTTGTCCAGGAAACGAATGAATCCGCTCCGGACAAGAAAGAAAACCGACAAAGGTTCGGTGTCAAAGCTTCTTAACTTTGAGTTACGTACCGTTGTTTATGGAAATCTTAAAACCAGTCGTACAATTAGGGAAGGCGCAGTCTGTAGTTACATTCATTGGTGATATAGTTTCTGTAGTCTTGGACGGAGAGCTATGTCAATGTGCGTACGAGGTATACTCTCAAGACAAGGAGGTCAAAAGTGACCATATATAGACTACACTGTTGACATTTAGGTAAACATTAAGTGAGCATATATAGACTACACTGTGGGCATTTAGGTGAACATTAAGTAAGCATATATAGACTGCACTGTTGATATTTAGTTAAGCATGAAGTGAGCCCATAAAGACTATATTATTGAAATTAAGGAAACATAAATAAGCATATGTAGACCAATCTGTAGATATTTCGGTAAACATTCACTGAACATATATAGACCAAACCGTAGATATTTCAGTAAACATTAAACAGTGTATATAGACTACAGTGCAGACATTTATGCAAATATTAAGTGAGAGTATCTATACAAAATTACAGACCTATAGGTGAATATTAAGTGAACGTATATAAATTGCACATTAGACCTTTAGCTACATTACGAGTAGGCCTATAATCTCCATTGCAAACAATTAATTCATAATTAAATGACCGTATATAAATTGCACATTAGACCTTTAGCTACATTACGAGCAGGCCTATAATCTGCATTGCAAACAATTAATTCATAATTAAATGACCGTATATAAATTGCACATTAGACCTTTAGCTCTATTACGAGCAGGCCTATAATCTGCATTGCAAACAATTAATTCATAATTAAATGACACGATCGTGTTTTAGGTAACATGTGAGCCTGTAGAGTCAATACTGAGGTATCGAGGTAAAAATTGACCATATGCAGTCTCTACTGTAGACGTAGAGGTATTGATGTAAAAATTGACCCTATGCAGCCAGTACTGTAGACGTAGAGGTATTGAGGTAAAAATTGACCCTATGCAGTCAGTACTGTAGACGTAGAGGTATTGAGGTAAAAATTGACCCTATGCAGTCTGTACTGTAGATGGTAGAGGTATTGATGTAAAAATTGACCCTATGCAGTCAGTACTGTAGGCATTGAGATACAACTATATGTCTATGCTGAAGACATTTAGAAGAAAAATGAACCCTTATATTCAAATATAGACATTTTGGTTAGATGAAGGTAACTCTATATACTCTAGAGTAAATATATTTAGATAAAAAGATTAGCCTATGGAGCGTATCTTCTATAAAATTGGTTAAGATGCTAGTTAGCCTATACATTTTGTACTGTAGACACTTAGGTTAGACTTAAGACGAGCTTTTGTATTCTATACTTTAGATATTTAATTAAAACTAAAGATAAACCAATATAATCTCTACTGCAGACGTTGAAATAAGGTTAAAGATAAATATATGTATTCTGTACTCTAAATATTTAGATACGTCTTAAGATGAAATATGTAGTCTGTGCTGCAGACATTTAGGTAAGACTTACGAGAGAGAGAGAGAGAGAGAGAGAGAGAGAGAGAGAGAGAGAGAGAGAGAGAGACGGATGGCTGGGTTTGACTTTAGGTGGGTGGGTTGAGAGAGAGTGGTGTGGTGGTTTACACCCTCTACTTGGGCTTCTTATCGACAGGCCTGAAGATACAATCACAAGAACTCTCAGCTATTATAAACCTCATTCACCAATGTTTCAGAATATCAGTACGACTTTCTCAATAGTCTAACTTTCATATATTTTCATTCGACTATCTCTATAGTATAACTGTAATGTTTTGTCACTCAACTATCTCTCTCTCAAATCTAACTTTACTATATTGTCCACTCACCTCTCTCTGTAGTCTAACTTTAATGTTTTTCACTCAACTCTCTCCCTAGTCTAACTTTATTGTCACTCAGCTCTCTCTCTCAAATCTAACTTTAATGTTTTTCACTCAACTCTCTCCCTAGTCTAACTTTATTGTCACTCAGCTCTCTCTCTCAAATCTAACTTTAATGTTTTTCACTCAACTCTCTCCCTAGTCTAACTTTATTGTCACTCAGCTCTCTCTCTCAAATCTAACTTTAATGTTTTTTCACTCAACTCTCTCTCTCTAGTCATACTTTATTTTCACTCAACTCTCTTCATAGTCTAACATGATTGTTTTTTCACTCAACTCTCTTCATAGTCTAACATGATTGTTTTTTCACTCAACTCTCTTCATAGTCTAACATGATTGTTTTTTCACTCAACTCTCTTCATAGTCTAACATGATTGTTTTTTCACTCAACTCTCTTCATAGTCTAACATGATTGTTTTTTCACTCAACTCTCTTCATAGTCTAACATGATTGTTTTTTTACTCAACTCTCTTCATAGTCTAACATGATTGTTTTTTCACTCAACTCTCTTCATAGTCTAACATGATTGTTTTTTCACTCAACTCTCTTCATAGTCTAACATGATTGTATTTTCACTCAACTCTCTTCA
The DNA here is from genome assembly GCA_028829895.1 of Sinotaia quadrata. Lineage (NCBI taxonomy): Eukaryota > Metazoa > Mollusca > Gastropoda > Architaenioglossa > Viviparidae > Sinotaia > Sinotaia quadrata. The sequence continues at coordinate 60,899,030 of CM054177.1, read as the reverse complement.
TAGTCTAACATGATTGTTTTTTCACTCAACTCTCTTCATAGTCTAACATGATTGTTTTTTCACTCAACTCTCTTCATAGTCTAACATGATTGTTTTTTCACTCAACTCTCTTCATAGTCTAACATGATTGTTTTTTCACTCAACTCTCTTCATAGTCTAACATGATTGTTTTTTCACTCGACTCTCTTCATAGTCTAACATGATTGTTTTTTCACTCAACTCTCTTCATAGTCTAACATGATTGTTTTTTCACTCGACTCTCTTCATAGTCTAACATGATTGTTTTTTCACTCGACTCTCTTCATAGTCTAACATGATTGTTTTTTCACTCGACTCTCTTCATAGTCTAACATGATTGTTTTTTCACTCAACTCTCTCTCTCTCTCTCTCTCTCTCTCTCTAGTCTAACTTTAATGTTTTTCACTCAATTCGCTCTCTCTAGTCCAAATTTAATATATTGTCACTCAAGTCTATCTCTAACCTAATTTAAATTTATTGTCTCTCGGTTCTCTCCCTCTAATTTAATGTCCCTCGCACTAATCTAATGTATTCTCATATATCCCATTTCCCTTCAATATGAACACTGAATAGAGTTTATACATCATATATTATACGACATACATTTTATATTGATGTACGAATATTTTTTATGAAACTACATGTAAACAGTCCGTACTTCTTTTTAATCAGCACCTTTAACCTTCAACCTTTCTCAGTATCTGGACCCTTGTCGATCTGAATTTCTTTGGCCAATCAAATTCAAGTAGTGTATGCGCATATGTGAGATGTGTGAAAATTAATTGCGTGTGCGTTCAATGTTTGTGTCAGTATATGTTTGTGTTTGAAGAATAGTGCGGTGTGTGCGTATCAGCATCATGTATAGGCCTACGTGTGTCAGCTAGTGCATGGTGTGTAGGCCTACGTGTGTCAGCTAGTGCATGGTGTGTAGGCCTACGTGTGTCAGCTAGTGCATGGTGTGTAGGCCTACGTGTGTCAGCTAGTGCATGGTGTGTAGGCCTACGTGTGTCAGCTAGTGCATGGTGTGTAGGCCTACGTGTGTTAGCAAATGCATTGTGTGTAGGCCTACGTTTGTTATCAAGTGCATTGTGTGTAGGCCTATGTGTTAGCAAGTGTATTTGTGCTTATGAATGCAAAGTGTCACTTACAACGACAGTGTAAAATAAAAACCAACACAGCGATAAATGAGCGCACGGATAAGTGTACAAAATACAAAAAGAAAACAAAAAAACCCCACCCAATAAATGAGCGCACAAATAAGTTTCAACGACAGTGTAAAAACCTACACTGTTAAATGAGCACACTGTGTAAGTGAAAACTACAGTGTAAAAACCTACACTGTTAAATGAGCACACTGTGTAAGTGAAAACTACAGTGTAAAATAAAAGCCAACACACCGATAAATGAGAAGGTACCGACGCACTCGTTGCACTGAATTGCCTCCCCTCTTAAATGTGAAAGGACCAAAGCAAACATGTTCTGGCTGATGGCAAGCTCAATATGTTTCTCTCTTTCTTTCATCCAGCTGAAGCTATTTCATTTAAATTACTTCTTCTACTTATATTTTAGTTGTATCTCACCCACACACACCCAAAACACACACATAATTTGTACACGCGTACGTACAACAATCCCACTTAACCACACACACATACATACACACACACACACACACACACACACACACACACACACACACGCCCACACAAATAATAATTGATTAGAATTGATTTTCAGCTACCGTGGCAAAAATTACTTCAAAAGTATTTTATAAAAGAAAATGAATTTATTATATAAAATGTCACTAAAATAAATGTGTGTACAATATAAGGAAAGAATGACAGTATGTGCAAAATGTTATTATTTATTTGATTAAAAGGACAATTACTTATATTAAGAAGGCATAAAATACATAAGTAAATTGTCTGTCCGTCTGCCTGACTATCCATCTCACATTCTCTTATACTCATTCAGTTTCTTCCTAGCTGGACACTTCACGTACCTACAGTCGAATCTACACAAACAGAGCGTCAGGTGCAGAGGAGAAAAAAGCTCATTATGCATTTCGGGAGCCGAGAAGCGCTGTGTGTTTAAACAAACAACATCTGAATGGCGTGAGAAATGAAGAGCGAAAGTAGAACGTGACATTCGCACCCGAAATTCCGCGCCGGTGAACTTCGGGTGCAGATCGTAAGCCGGGATGCGCACTTCACTGTCCGCCCACCCGTGAAATTCGCGTACAGTTCAGGTAGATGGCGCTATTTCATCAGTTCAGATAGTGGTTTGTTTTTTTTTATCAAGCTAGGAAGGTGGTATTTTACCATTTCAGGTAGATGAATTACTTTATAAATTTAAGTAGATTTTCTTACTTTACTGAATGAGGTTATTTTATCATTTGAGGTAGATGAATTACCTTATAAATTTAAATAGGTTTTCTTACTTTACTAAATGAAGTTATTTTATCATTTGAGGTAAATGAATTACTTTAAATTTCAAGTAAGATTTCTTACTTTACTAAACGAGGTTATTTTATCATTTGAGGTAGATGAATAACTTTATAAATTTAAGTAATTTAAATTTAAATTTAAATTTTAGATTTTCTTACTTTACTAAATGAGGTAGATTTTTAAATACAGGTAGATAGTGTTAGTTTATCAATTCATGTAGATGGTCTTAAGTTATAAAATCAGGTAGATGGGGTTCTTTTATCAATTCAGGTCGAGCACATATCGTTGTCTAACAAATGTATGTACGTACTTAACTGTTGAGTCTCTGTGCGCACTTTACCATATATTCTCTGTTTGTATTTCACGATTAATTCTTTGTTTGTATTTCACGATTAATTCTCTGTTTGTATTTCACGATTAATTCTTTGTTTGTATTTCACGATTAATTCTTTGTTTGTATTTCACGATTAATTCTCTGTTTGTATTTCACGATTAATTCTTTGTTTGTATTTCACGATTAATTCTTTGTTTGTATTTCACGATTAATTCTCTGTTTGTATTTCACGATTAATTCTCTGTTTGTATTTCACGATTAATTCTTTGTTTGTATTTCACGATTAATTCTCTGTTTGTATTTCACGATTAATTCTTTGTTTGTATTTCACGATTAATTCTCTGTTTGTATTTCACGATTAATTCTCTGTTTGTATTTCACGATTAATTCTCTGTTTGTATTTCACGATTAATTCTCTGTTTGTATTTCACGATTAATTCTCTGTTTGTATTTCACGATTAATTCTCTGTTTGTATTTCACGATTAATTCTCTGTCCCTGACATTTCCCATACAGTTTCTACATGTATTTGCCATACATTCTCGGCAAATACGTTATCATACAGTTTCTACATGTATTTGCCATACATTCTCGGCAAATACGTTATCATACAGTTTCTACATGTATTTGCCATACATTCTCGGCAAATACGTTATCATACAGTTTCTACATATATTTACCATAGATTCTCGGTCAATACGTTACCATACAGTTTCTGTGCATAATTTATAATGGCAGCCATAATACACTTTGGTCTTTGGGACATTCTTACCACGAGTCCCTCGACCTTCTTACTCATGTTGATAAACTAATGTTGAAGAAGAAAGTGGGTGGATGGAGGCTCGCTAATATATAGATTAAAGATGGACTGTTTTCTACTGGATTTATCTTCCCTTTGGTAAGTTTTCCATCTAGTGAGAGAAAGAGACGAGTGGTGTCTTCTGGAGAATTACTAATAACATAAATTAAGATTTTCATCACTTGTAATTAGTTATGGGTTATTAAATAATAATATTAATCATAACTAGGGCTGAACGATTAATGATCCCTTTGACGATTAATCTTACAACATTTAATGATTAATTAATAGATAAAAAAAACCAATTAAAACTGTATACATTCTCACTATTAATAACTTTGTTGTTATCGTCTACTTTAAAACCAAAAAGGTCATGCAATTTACCCTTAACCAGTTTATAATCTTAAATCTTAGAATCGTCCATTTTGGCAGTAAAAAAGAACTAATAAAATCTTCCGGTGCAATATACAATCTTATTTTCTTGATTATGAATATATCATTGTATGCATTTATTATTTATTAACATTACTCTTAATATTTACAATCTTACCTTTATTTTCTTGCTCACAAACACTTCCAGAATTATCTTTGTTTTCTTGTTCAAAAAAAATTCCAGACATAACCTTGTTTTTCTTGTTCAGAAGCACTTCCATACATATCTTTATTTTCTTGTTCAAAAAAGATTTGCAGGCATATTTTTGTTTGTTTTCTTGTTCGTAATCACTTCTAGACATATCGTTGGGTTCTTGTTCATTAACACTTCCAGACTTATCTTTGTTTTCTTGTTCAAAAGAATTTCCAGGCATATCTTTTTTTCTTGTTCATAAATAGTTCCAGACATATCGCAGTGTTTGTGTTCATTAACTCTTCCAGACTTATCTTTTCTTGATCAAAAGAATTTCCAGACTTATCTTTGTTTTCTTGTTCAAAATAATATCCAAGCATATATTTTATTTTCTTGTTCAAAAGAATGTCCAAGTATATATTTTATTTTCTTGTTCAAAAACACTTCCAGACATAAACATTTCTAGTAGTAATTGATCTCTGATTTCTTAATATTTCCAAGTGTGGATGTTTTCGACTTCTATTGTCTCCAACTGTACATGTGAGCGTTTGATTACAAAATCCGTCATGTCTTTCTGCTGCTTTAAGTTTTTTTTCTATTTTACTTTTTGATCCGTATGAGAACACAGCCTATAGCAATTAGAAACATTGTTCTGTTGTCGAACTCGCGAAGTATCCAATGAAATTGTACCCGAGATTTACCACCCGGTATAAACGTCATATCAAAGCTCTCGCCGCGCGTTTAATGCTTCACAACTTTAGGTAGCAGACGATTATTAGAAATAGAAGAGATATTTACACCCTTTTTTCAACAGTAATGCTCGCATGAAAAGAACATTAACTCCGAAACCATGAGAATAATGTTCCTTCTTAATCCCCTAACTTCTAATATTTAGTATTTAAACTCTGACAAACCAGAATCCTAAAACTTAATAATCAAATTTACTATTTAAAATATTTTACTATTACCTAACCTTTTAATTCAGTCGCCGATGAAAATTAATTATCTTTTGTTTTAGAAAGGTCGCTCCATACTTTTATAATAGATTAAATGTAACGTGTCCTTCTTATGAATTGTCTCACACAAATGAAATAATTTATAAAAATATATCTTAGGTTTATTTAAGCCAGTCAATTACAAATCAAATAAAACAAGCAAACAACAACTTAATGTTTATATCAATATCTCCCCCCCCTCCTCTCCAGAGGTCCACCTGCATCTATACCTACATTTTTAAATTTTATTCAGTGGATCCATAACTTGATATGTTATTTCAAATATTAGTAAGACTTCTATTCTGTGGTTCAGTTTCCATTAAAATTTCAACTATGAATAACTTTAGCATATATTTATTTAAAGAATAAGTTAAGTAACATTGCATTGATTATATGTGTATCACTTGAGCGGTGTATCAGTATATCATTTAGTTTGGAATAATTAGATCATTTGGTTATGAATCTTTAGACATTTTGTTTGTGTCGTTAGATCATTTAGTTTGTATAACTAGGTCATTTAGCTATGTATCATTAGACCATTTAGCTTGTATCACTAGATCAGTTTGCTTGAATCATTAGATCATTTAACTTAGTATTATTAGACAAGCTTGTATCACTAGATCAGTTTGCTTGAATCATTAGATCATTTAACTTAGTATTATTAGACCATTTAGCTTGTATCACTGGATCAGTTTGCTTGAATCATTAGATCATTTAACTTAGTATTATTAGACCATTTAGCTTGTATCACTGGATCAGTTTGCTTGAATAATTATAATTAGATCATTTAACTCAGTATTATTAGACACTTTAGCTATGCATGATTATATCTTTTCGATAAGCATCATTAGAACAATTATTTACGTATCATTTAGCTTGTATCATTGGAGAATTTATTTTGCGTCAATAGATCATTTACTTTGTATCTGTGGTGGAGTAAATTTGCCTATCCCTATTTCTAAACTTAAGTGTTATATAAATTGTTAAATGTCAAAGTGACCTGATCTTGGGCACTCCTCAATGATGGTATTTTTTGTTAGTGTCAAAGTTGGAGTAAACAACTCAGGTGGAGAATATGTTAGAATATGCTGATGCAATCCAAATCACTCCCAACTGGAAGAGTAGATTTTCTTACTAATAGTCTCACACTTGTTCATAATAAACTCATCCAATGGGGATGGACCAAGAGTTTCTTTGTTGAAGAAGTACTCTATTCTAATCACTTTATTTGTGATGAATATTATTGCGCGTACACACACACACACACACACACACACACACACACACACACACACACACAAATACACAACCTATTTACTTAATGCACAACACTTAGATCAGCACTTACTGCACAACACTTAGAACAGCACTTACTACAAAACACTTCGATCAGACTTATTTCACACCACTTAGTTCAGCATTTACCACACAACACTTAGTTCAGCACATCCTGCACAACACTTACTTCATAACTTCTTGCACAACACTTAGTATAGCTGTATAGCACTTATTGCACAACACGTAGTTCACCATTCACACTGAACAACACTTAGTTGAACACTTACTGCACAACACTAGTCCAATACTTATTGCACAACAGACCTCATCACTTACTGCACAACACTAGTCCAATACTTATTGCACAACAGACATCACTTACTGCACAACACTAGTCCAATACTTATTTCACAACAGACCTCATCACTTACTGCACAACACTAGTCCAATACTTATTGCACAACACTTACTTCAGCACTCACATGCCACTGCACAACACATAGTTGAGCATTCACACTGCAAAACACTTAGTTTAGAAATTTGCTGTATTTGGAATAATTCAAGGTATCTGTATTTGGAAAGCAATTTTATTTAGAATGCAAACATTCTGTATTTTGAGTGCAAGGTGTCTGCATTACGATTGTAAGGTATATTTAGTAGGGAATGCAACGTAACTATATTAGATTTGTAATATGGAGTGCAAGGTATTGTATTAGGATTGGACGATATGTGCAATAGAATAGGGAATGGTTGATAGCTGCATTAGGTTTGTAAGTTATATGTAATAGGAAATGAAAGATAACTGTATAAGGATTGTAAAATATATGTTATGTGGAATACAAGGTAGCTGTGTAAGGTTTATAAGATATACATAATACGGAATGCTAGATACCATTTAAGTTAGATGCAATAGGGAATGATTGGAAATTGTGATTGTAATGCTTGCTTTGATTGGAATGCAAGGTAGTTGTGACTGGAATGCAAGGTAGCTGTGAATGGAATGCTTGCTAGCTGTGATTGGAATGCTTGCTAGCTGTACTTAAATGCTAGGTAGCTGTGATGAAATCCTTGAAAGATATGATTTGAATGCTAGGTAGCTGTGATGGAATCAATGATAGCTGTGATTGGAATACTAAGTAGATGTGGTTGGAATGCAAAGTAGCTCTGATTGGAATGCTAGGTAGTTATATTTGGAAGTAGTATTTGGAATAGGGGTAGATGCATGTTGGGTATCTATGTAATATTTGGAATTTGCATGAGTTATATATATATGTGTGTGTGTGTGTGTGTGTGTGTGTGTGTGTGTGAGAGAGAGAGAGAGAGAGAGAGAGAGAGTGAGTGTGTGTGTATGTGGAATGCGTGAGAGTTCTGTTTGGAATGTGGGGTAGATGTATTTGAAATACAGGTAATGTATGTGAAATGTAAGGGTGCTGTACTTGGAATGCGGGAGATCGGATTGAGTGTGAGAAAGAAATTCATTAACTAATCGTTGCGTTAGATGATTGCGGCCCGCCTAGCAAACATTGCCATCAGGCGCCGCGCACACACGCATATGGCGAAAAGCGGGAAATTGCTGTAATTATCTCCCTTAATCACCGAAAGAAGGCGCGTTATGCACCAAGGCGTTTTCAAGAAAGTCATACGTAAGACATCAGATCGATGAAGAAAAAACCCTTCTTCTTTCCCCAACAGCTGCGGACAACGACGCCTTTGTTAAGAAATGTCGACCGATTTTATAGCAAACTGGCATCTCCATACACATATGCATTTCCACCAGTACCAAACCCTCTCTAACCAGTTCGCTACTCCCAATCCACCAAATACCAAACACTCTCTAACCAGTTCGCTACTCCCAATCCACCAAATACCAAAACTCTCTAACGGAGTCTAACCAGTTCGCTACTCCCAATCCACCAAATACCAAACACTCTCTAACCAGTTCGCTACTCCCAATCCACCAAATACCAAACACTCTCTAACGGAGTCTAACCAGTTCGCTACTCCCAATCCACCAAATACCAAACACTCTCTAACGGAGTCTAACCAGTTCGCTACTCCCAATCCACCAAATACCAAACACTCTCTAACGGAGTCTAACCAGTTCGCTATTCCCAATCCACTAAATACCAAACACTCTCTAACCAGTTCGCTACTCCCAATCCACCAAATACCAAACACTCTCTAACCAGTTCGCTATTCCCAATCCAATAAATACCACTCTAATCATCTCATTACTCCCATCCCCACCATCATTCTTATAATTTTGAAGATCTATTAATAGAATCTATTAACACTAATGATTTCTATACACAGAATATATTAAAATTCGAGAGTTCTATTACAGAGAATCTATTAACATTCGAGAGTTCTATTACACAGAATCTATTAATACTAAAGATTTCTATCATATATCACACAATCTATTATGATCAACCACAATGTGTCATGTTCGGTCAAACAAAGGCTGAAGACACGTAAACATGAATGGTCAGCCAGTATATGTCACCTTGTAACAAACAAGGATTGGAAGGCTGCGCATGCGCATATGACTCAGTGATTCCTGCCGATGACGATGCCTGGCTTGTGAAGAATGATTGTTTCTGATTGCGTCACTAACCACTCACAGTCGGACGGTTCTTGCTTTCTTTCGCGGACTTGGAGGTTTTGCTGCAGTGAAAGACTTGAAATCTGCCATGATGAAGAAGTGCGCAAAGCTCCCTAAGGACTTGTCCCGATCCCTTCTTATTTTGTTTGTAGTGTTTTCATCACGACCTCCCTCGGAGTTTGCTTGTAGTGTTAATGTCGAAACTTAGATCTCTTAACCCCAGAAGTTTGTCATTCAGACATTCGTGTCTGTCGCTCGTTATTGTTAGTCATACGTGGTAATTCTGGGTGCTTCTCATTCACAGACATTAATTTCTGGCTCATCATTCAGTTATTCATTCACTATACTTGTCAAGTCTTTCTTTCATGGTACTTGTCACTAATTCGTGTCTTCATTACTTGTCATTAGGTCTTGTGTTTTATAGTCATTGCTTATTATTACGTAGTCATTGCTTATTATTACGTCGTGTGTTTATAGCCATTACTTATCATTACTGTTTTTGTAATATAATGATAAAGAAAGTAGAAAGAGGACAATACAAAAGGAATGTATTGATAAAGATGACGACTTTATTTCGGGTATTCAGCTGTTGCTGCTGAAGATGAACGTTTTGGTATAGTAAAATAAAATAAATACAAATTGCACAGTTACATTATATTTCCAAGGCAGCATTTCAAAGACAATAATAGGATTCAAATTACAAATTATGATAGTTAAAGGTTAGATAGGTTAGAGACTTGAATGATCGTGAAGGTGCGGGAACTTCTGTTATGGTGTGAAAGCATGAGGAATATAGTGTACAATTTGACGTATATGCTGGATACATTTAGAGAATTCTGGTACATTGAGGTGTCAGATTTGCTGTAATCATCGTGTTCTGCTTGAAGGGAATGACAGGGTGAGGAGGGTGCTGAAGTTCATTTGAGAATATAACAGTGGGTCATTTTTCCACATGTGTGGTCGGAGACACTGTTGACACGGATATTGTGACATTGTTGCAAAACAAGTGAAGATTGTTGATGCAATGTTTAATCCAGGTCATGTAAGATTACAACAAACTACCTCTAATAACTCCATTTCTATTCTCTGATAGGACTAACCCGTGCTTTGTATTGACTCTATAGGTGAATTGTAACTTCATTTTATAAATATATATATATATAGAGAGAGAGAGAATGTGTAGACATAAAGTTATCTGAACGTGAGTTCATAGAATGTTGATGTCAAGTAATCTATTTCATTGTAATTGCCATATGTATAATTAATCGTTCATTTAATAAATTTATTGCTAAATTTATTGAGCTTCTTACATATATTGATAAATTTATGTTGGAGAAGAAAGTGGGTGGATGGAGGCTCACTAAATATAGATTAAAAGTCGGAATTGTCTTCTCCTTTAGTAAGAAGTTTTCCATCTATGGTAAGATTATGATTATAAGAATAAAGGTAAGACAGAATGGTAAGTGTAGTAAGCATAAAGGTAAGTGCGATAACAATAAAGGTAAGACAGAAAGGTAAATGTAAAAATAAAGGTAAGACAGTAGGGTAAGTGTAGAAAGTATTAAGATAAGACAAATAGGTAAGTGTAGTAAGTATAAAGGTAAGACAGAAAGGTAAGTGTAGTAAGTATAAAAGTAAGAGAGATAGGTAAGTTTAGTAAGTATTAAGGTAAGACAGGATGATAAGTATGTATATATAAAGGTAAGAAAGAAAGGCAAGTGTACTATAAAAAAAAATGGTAAGACAATAAAGATAAATGTAGTAAATTTGCAAAATTAGTGAAGATGATAACGGTAAGGTTACAAATAAAACAAATTGTAAAAATTCATATAAGGATAATCCTCAGTTACAAATTAGAGAAATTATGAGATTTTCTAAGAAGCAGGTAAGGGTAAGAAAAATTATAGCAAAATTAGGAATTTATTTTCCTTAAAAGTGTAAAGCTATCTGAAGCTTTTATTGTCACCGTCATTTAGTGCGATACTCGAAGGAGCATTTCGAGAATACAGGAGAGAAAGAAACAGCAGAATTATACAGTAAAGATAACTCAAAAACATACATAGAGAGAGGAAAAAGGAACAAATACATAGTAAGGGAGACTGTGGTCTCCCTTAGAGAGGAAAAAGGGAAACTCACAAAATGAAGGAAAGAGGCACAGAATAAGAGAGACTCATGGAAGAGGGGATTGAGAGAGAGTGGGGGGAGGTAGAGAAACTGATGAGAGAGAGAAAGTTATTAACCACTAGAACGTTAAAGTCTGCGTCTTGTCAGTGGTGTAGTGTTTGCTCTTCCTAATTACATCGGCGTGAACAACCATCAGTGACTTTGACAGGATTCCCCTGTCTGTCGTCACATTTGGCTAGATGACACATTGTGCGAGAGCTTTTATCGTTGAGGACAGCTTGGTTAGATGACACATTGTGCGAGGGCTTTCAGCGTTGAGGATAGCTCCTTTTCTAGATGTGACTTGTATAATTTTCATGGCGATTTGATATGTACATTTCTCAAGGCGACTAGCACTCTTCTTAAGCAAGGAACACTGTTCGTAAGGTTCTTGGCTAGTGGATGGCTAGAACATTTTATAAACGGGGGGCGCACTATTGGGCTCTTATCAAGTAAATGGCTAAACAGTTTTTAAATTAAGGCGCACTGTTCATAGTTTCTTGGTTAATTGATGGCTAGAACATTTCTGAATTAGGTTGTTCATCTAGTCATTACCTCGAAGAGAATTAGTTACACACCTGTTCGCTGTTCGTAGAAGATAGTTAGCAACTTATCACTTGGAAGCAAAACTCTTTCTGCCTCTTAAAAATATAATACTTTACTGCAACCTGAAATTATTGGATTGTTCAATATTATACCTATTAGAAATTTAAATGTTTATATGTAAATACATAGAAACGAAAAGAATCAAAACTGAAGCGAGCAAAACAACAGAGGTATAAACCTACTAAAACTGTTATACAGCTTGATATCAACAAGTCCTTAAGAAGTCATTACCAGTTCCAATTCACTGTTATGAATATGTCCACTACTATCAGTACTATGTGATCAGTATCCGTGTCTTTACAAGCTTTAACAATTCTTCATATAATATTACAGTTTTGCGTGACACCATTATTTACACATTATTTTATGTACACCTTTACCAGTTCTCCTTGGTACACTATATCAATTTCTATATACACTAGTTATATATACACTATTACGAGTTCTATATACACTATTACGAGTTCTATATACACTTTTACCAGTTCTATATACACTTTTACCAGTTATATATACACTAGTAATATATACACTAGTTATATATACACTATTACTAGTTCTAGTGTATATATAACTATATATACACTAGTTCTAGTGTATATATAACTCTATATATAACTATATAACTCCCCCTTCTATATACACTAGTTATATATACACTGTTACCAGTTCTATATACACTATTACTAGTTCTATATACACTAGTTATATATACACTATTACCAGTTCTATATACACTAGTTATATATACATATTACCAGTTATATATACACTATTACCAGTTATATATATACACTAGTTATATATACACTATTACCAGTTATTATACACTAGTTATATATACACTATTACCAGTTCTATATACACTAGTTATATATACACTATAACCAGTTATATATACACTATAAACAGTTTTATATACATTATTTCCAGTTCAGTTCTATGTGCACCTTTATCACTTTATATATTATAAATTACATCTCAAATCTTTTCTTAGTAATGTATGTGTTGAGTGTATTATAAATTACAACTCAGATATTTTCTTGGTAATGTGTGTATTGCGTGTATTATAAGCTACAACTCAAATCCGTTCTTAGTAATGTGAGTGCTGAATGTACTATGGATGGATGGATAGTTAGATAGATAGATAGATAGATAGATAGATAGATAGATAGATAGATAGATAGATAGATAGATAGATAGATAGATAGATAGATAGATAGATAGATAGATAGATAGACAGACAGATTATAATTATAAATATTTAATCATTCATAACTACTTAAAAGTGATGAGAATCTTAATTTATGTTATTAATAGTTCTCCAGAAGACACTACCCACCTCTCTCACTTGGCGGTGGATATGCAGGCGCTGTCAACGTTTTCTATATTCCACAACATTCACTGTCATACAATATTTCTAGAGGTGGAAATCTTCTTAGGAAAGGAGAAGATAACTCCGTATTTTGATCTATATTTAGCGAGCACCCATCCACCTACGATCTCTCCAACATATGGTCATCAATATGCGTAAGAAGGTCAATATACTTAACAATACATTTATTAAATCAACAATCAAATATACATATAGCAAATACAATGAAAAGATTATTTGACATCAATGTTTCCACGAACAACAATCGAGTAATTTTTTTACCTATACAGTCTTATTATCCTAACACACAATTCAGCAGACTAGTGTCAATATAAATTACAGGGTAATTTTTATCAGAGATCTGAAATGGAGTTACAGAGAACATAGCGATAATAATTTGTAACCTTGTCTAGGCGATTGCCACAATAGTCTTTCACGTATTTTGTAACAAAGTCACAAGTTCATTGTCACAATAGAATTTATTAGTTCTTCACATGTTTCTCTTGCACCTTGTACAACACTGAAGAGCCGCTATTTTCTCAAGGCTAATCTGGGCGCTCCCCCTTCACCATATTAGCTCCCTCAAGCAAAACAACAATTTAGCAATTTCAAGTCTTCCTTGTACCAGAAATTGCTCAGATGTAGTGGAGCATACTTTGCTTCAATAAACAGAATGCAGTTTATTCTTACATTTAAACAATGTGTATAGATACTTCTCGTGTCTACCATGGACTTAGCAGTTTATAAATCACTAAACTGAGAGATTATGGTGGAAACACAAAAGACTGATTCTTCCCTGTATAATATAATTAAGGAACAAATGCTAAGTTTCCAGTTTATTCATCTCTAACTTCATTCTTTCTTAAATTCAAGTCTCAACTTACAGTTTCCTGAAACATTATTTATTAGTCTGATACACGCATAAAGCATAATAAATACATTAGTAGTTCATGAACAGGTTCAATAGAAACAATGTCAAGTGTTTCGTTACTATATACAAGCAGATAGTTCACAAATTGTATAAATAATAGTCTACTCACATAAAACGCAAGTATAGCACATCAATAGCGCACTACATAAAAAAATTAAGTCCAATCTCTCTCAATCAGTCAGTTAACTCAACATTAAGCTCACGGCTGCATTACATGACCGGACTCTGCCACACCATATTCAAAGTGATTAGAAAATAAAATCTTTTTCAAGAGGTAAACTTTTGCTCTCAGCCCATTGGCTGGTTTCGTTCTTGTAAATCTTAACTATTGGATAATAAAAACTACTCATCCACCTAAACCCGTTTAGATTACATCACCAAGTTTCTTGCCTGTTCTCCCACCTGAATTGTTTCTTCCAACTCTGACAAAAATATCAATGCAAGGATTGTCCAAGGTCGGGTCACCATAACATAGGCATCGAGTATATATATAGTTTAGAATTAGGGATAGGCAAATTTACTTCACCACAATTAGATAGGTCGATTGATAGATAGACAGACAGAGAGAGAGAAAGAGAGATTTGCGAAAGTGCTGCATACAGAACTCCAGTACCGTTTTTCTCAGCTTTTCGTAAATGTCGGTGTCTGTACAAATTCTGCCAAAATTAGGTCTTTGATCTGAACACATTTTCTGCTAAAAGATCTCTCGATTAAATTCTGTGTCACGGTTCTCTATCGATTATTCGAGAGAAATATTTATCAGATTCATTTTTATTAAAGCAAAGAATTAGACGCGAAGCTTAACCCGTCAGAATTTCATTCAGTAGCTGGTTGGATTAGCCGGAGGCGAGTCGAAGAAGAGTAGAAAACTCACTGGCGAACTCAAGAGCGATAATCGTGTTAGCGCACAAATATTGAAGGACGAGAGTAAACGACTTAATGTTCTAAGCGATACAACGCTCGGTATCGTTTCCATTAAATAATGCAGTGTTGACACTTACTTCATTATGATATATGCAGTGTTGACACTTACTTCATTATGATATATGCAGTGTTGACACTTACTTCATTATGATATGTGTAGTGTTGACACTTACTTCATTATGCTATATGCAGTGTTGACACTTACTTCATTATGATATATGCAGTGTTGACACTTACTTCATTATGATATATGCAGTGTTGACACTTACTTCATTATGCTATATGCAGTGTTGACACTTACTTCATTATGCTATATGCAGTGTTGACACTTACTTCATTATGATATATGCAGTGTTGACACTTACTTCATTATGATATATGCAGTGTTGACACTTACTTCATTATGATATATGCAGTGTTGACACTTACTTCATTATGATATATGCAGTGTTGACACTTACTTCATTATGATATGTGTAGTGTTGACACTTACTTCATTATGATATATGCAGTGTTGACACTTACTTCATTATGATATATGCAGTGTTGACACTTACTTCATTATGCTATATGCAGTGTTGACACTTACTTCATTATGATATATGCAGTGTTGACACTTACTTCATTATGCTATATGCAGTGTTGACACTTACTTCATTATGATATATGCAGTGTTGACACTTACTTCATTATGATATATGCAGTGTTGACACTTACTTCATTATGATATATGCAGTGTTGACACTTACTTCATTATGCTATATGCAGTGTTGACACTTACTTCATTATGATATATGCAGTGTTGACACTTACTTCATTATGATATATGCAGTGTTGACACTTACTTCATTATGATATATGCAGTGTTGACACTTACTTCATTATGATATATGCAGTGTTGACACTTACTTCATTATGATATATGCAGTGTTGACACTTACTTCATTATGCTATATGCAGTGTTGACACTTACTTCATTATGATATATGCAGTGTTGACACTTACTTCATTATGCTATATGCAGTGTTGACACTTACTTCATTATGCTATATGCAGTGTTGACACTTACTTCATTATGCTATATGCAGTGTTGACACTTACTTCATTATGATATATGCAGTGTTGACACTTCCTTATGCTATAATTCATTCTTGGAATCTACTTGTTTATTCTATACTGAATTCTTGACATGTACTTCCTTATATCTTAATGCATTGTTGAAATATAAACTTCCTCATTCTATACTGTATTCATGACATCACTTACTTTTACCCTAATGCATACTTCCCTTATTCTGTACTGCAATTAAGATCCACTTCTTTATGCCGTAATGCGTTGTTTTAATATATTCCCTTATGCCCTAATGCATTTTAGAAATGTAACTATTTATCTGTTTGTATCTATTTATACTGTTTGCCCTAATGCATTTTAGAAATGTACAGTGTGACGTTATATCTATTTATATATGTCCTAATGCAGTTTAGAAATGTATAGTGTGATTTTATATCTATTTATATATGTCCTAATGCAGTTTAGAAATGTATACTGTGACTTCACATCTACTTCCTTATGCCCAACTGCATTTTAGAAATGTATAGTGAGACTTCATATCTACTTCCTATTGCAGTAATACATTAATCGGGTGTATACTTTTACTTCAAATCTATTCCCTTTTGCCGTAATGCATTTAATATTGTATAATTTAACTTCATATCTACTCCCTTTTGCCTTAATGCATTGATGAGATGTATAATGTATCTCTTTTAGCCGTAATGCATTGATGGGGTGTATAAGTTAACTTCATATCTCCGTCGTGTCGTAAATTCATACTGATGTATATATTTTTCACAAGACTTAGTTTTACGCCTTTAAGCTACAAGTGGGTTAGTGGGTTAAGTTTGTGAGAAAATTTATACTGAACTCCCATTTTGTAACTGCAATGTAGAGTGCATTGTTTATAGTTGCAGTGTTTATAATGTCCGACACTGTAAGAAAAGAAATGAGGCTTAGGATTTCCATGTGCCTTATATCAATGGACAAAGCATTTGCCTTTCGTGAGAAAATGTTCTCTTTTTATTTTGTTTGGATTTATCTTTGGTGGTGGGGATTATATCTTCATGGACCTACTAAAGTATAATTTTAATTTCGTCAAAATATTAGTTCTTGTATCCTCTAGGTTTAAAGAGATAGTCTTAGTCATACAAATAACAAATAGCAGCCGTATTTTATGCAAATTTAGTTTTTGTATCCTGTGGATGTAAGGAGACTAGTCTTAGACATACAAATACAAATGGCAGTCGTATTTTATGTAATACTGGGTTTTTTCCTCTAGTCTAGATGTAAGGAGAGTAGTCTTAGAGTTACACAAATACACATGGCCATCGTATTTTATGCAATCATAATTTTTGTATATGCTAGAAGTAGGAGACTAATCTTAGACTTACACAAATACAAATTGCAGTCGTATTTTATTTTATTTTATTTCATATTAGTTTTAGAATTACACACATACAAATGGCCATTGTATTTTGTGCAAATATTAGTTTTTGTATCCTCTAGATGTAAGGATACTAGTCTTAGACTTACACAAATACAAATTGCAGTCGTATTTTATCTTATTCCATATTAGTTTTAGACTTACATACATACAAATGGCCATTGTATTTTGTGCAATATTAGTTTTTTATCCTCTAGTCTAGATGTAAGGAGACTAATCTTAGACTTACACATACAAATGGCAGTCGTATTTTGCATTTCCAATTCGAGAGAGAAGAAATATAAGACATAACAGAAGGCAGTCAGGATATGTCTTCTGTCCCACAAACAAGTAGACTTCAGAACTCTGGCACTGACAGTTCAACGCAGTCAGGTCATGTCTTCTGTCCCACAAACAAGTAGACTTCAGAACTCTGGCACTGACAGTTCCAACCAGAGTTTGTCTATGAATGCTTCAATAGATTTTACGCCTGAAAATTCTGATGAATGTATTCTTTATAAGCCTTTGAATGATATTAATCATTGTGGACTTTAAGAGTCTTTGAATGACTGAATATTGTAGACTTTAAAAGTCTTTGAATGGAATGATTGAATTATAAGTCTTTGAATGATTCAATAGTGTACACTTCATACATCTTTGAATGATTGGTTAGTGTGGACTTTAAAAGTCTTTGAATGATTGATTAGTGTGGACTTTAAAAGTCTTTGAATGATTGATTAGTGTGGACTTTAAAAGTCTTTGAATGATTGGTTAGTGTGAACTTTATAAGTTTGAATGATTGGTTAGTGTGGACTTTATAAGTCTTTGAATGATTGGTTAGTGTGGACTTTAAAAGTCTTTGAATGATTGATTAGTGCGGACTTTAAAAGTCTTTGAATGATTGATTAGTGCGGACTTTAAAAGTCTTTGAATGATTGGTTAGTATTATTATTATTTACCCTGTTCTCAGTTGTTCTTGTTGAATATTATTATTTACCCTGTTCTCGGTTGTTCTTGTTGAATATTATTATTTACATTTTTCGCAGTTGCTCTTGTTGAATATTATTATTTACACTGTTCCGATTGCAGTTGATCTTATCGAAAGTTATAAATATTATACAACGATTGTAGTTGTCGAATATTACAAATATTGCAGTAGTTGTCGAATGTTCAAAATATATTGCTACGGTTGTAGTAGATGTCGAATGTTAAAATTATTACAACGATTGCTGAAGGTGTCGAATATATCCAAAATACTGCTACGGTTGCAGTAGTTGTCGAATATATCAAAAATACTGCTACGGTTGCAGTACCATATATTCCGATATTTTCTTCATCTGCAAGCCCTAATCAAAAAATGGCAATATGAATGCAATTTTAATTTCACAAATTTCCCTTCTATTTTTTATATCTCTCCTTTCTCTTAATGTCTAGGGATATCTCTAGACCCCCTCGGCATCCCTACAAAGAGGCTGAACGAAAGAGAGCGAAGGATGAAGAGGCTGAATGAAAGAGAGCGACGGATGAAGAGGCTGAATGAAAGAGAGCGATGGATGTTTTAAAATGGGGAAATGGTGAAGGCTGCAAGATACGATTGCCCTCATAAGAATTGACAGTGTTAGCGAGTCCCATTGGGTCATACTGAAGGTCGCATGACAGAGCTAAGGTTACTCTAAAAAAATAAAAAAATAAAAAAAGGACAGCTTTTGTAGCAACATTCGAAGACCTTTGCGCAACAGTCCCACAAAATAAAAGAATTCTTTCAACTTGCGAAAATTGTGTTTGCTTCTCTGTGTTGGTTTCCCTTGACACACATCGTTTCTTCAGGGCTTCTGAATGCAAGACATTATTCTCTGCAATTCACTAAGTGAAACCTATTTTATACGGTTCAGTGAATATAAATGCAAGCACATTGACTGCAATTCGTTATTCAAACAACATTATTTTGCAGTGCAGTACAATGAAGCAATGAAGTATATATTATTAATTATAGAATAAGATTAAGAGATTATTACTTTTCTCTGTCGTCAATTTGTAAAATATGAGTTAAGGGTATATAGGAGAGAGAGTATATGAAATAATTATACGCTATTTGATTATATATGATAGGAGTGTATAAGTTCATATTTTCCTATCACATATCTTTTAACAGTTTTCCTATGCGTCATTGTCAAAATATTTAATGTATTTTCTTGATCAGAGTGCAGTAGTAAGAGGAACAGATGAAGACTAAAGTGAAGTACCAGATACAATTATTAAAATGAAAGTTGTAGACCATTGTTGAAGTCTTGGAATTGAAGTAATAATATATGAGGATAATAAGTATGTAACGTGAAGGTTGTCACACTAACACGTGACTTCTGAGTGTCCACCAATGAGAGAGTAAGGGCAAGGTCCACGCAGTAAAGTGTCTCAAGGCATGATCTATGCAGTGAAGTAACCTCAAGTCCTGATCTATGCACAAAAGTGACCAAATGTTACACATTTTGAGAATTTCTTCTGTAACCAGAGTTTGTTCTTTGGCCGATGGAGGCCAAGATGTCCTTGGCAGCTTCTGTCATGACCGTGTTTCAACAAGGTCATTTCAACAAGGTCATCCATAGTAAGGAATGGGACAAATTTTCCTCCAACTGTGGCCTGGAAGGATTCATGGATGTTAGGGTCCTTCAGTCTCTCAAAGTTGAACCTAAGCTTGTTGTTCTTTGGTTTAATTATTTTCTTTAGCTTGTTCTTTGGTTTAATTATTTTCTTTAGCTTGTTCTTTGGTTTAATTATTATCTTTAGCTTGTTGTTCTTTGGTTTAATTATTTTCTTTAGCTTGTTGTTCTTTGGTTTAATTATTTTCTTTAGCTTGTTGTTCTTTGGTTTAATTATTTTCTTTAGCTTGTTGTTCTTTGGTTTAATTATTTTCTTTAGCTTGTTGTTCTTTGGTTTAATTATTTTCTTTAGCTTGTTGTTCTTTGGTTTAATTATTTTCTTTAGCTTGTTGTTCTTTGGTTTAATTATTTTCTTTAGTCTCACACAGAAATTCATAACCACGAGATCGAAGTCATTTCTGACATCAGCGCCAAGGAATGTCCTTGCTTTTGCTCTATTGATGCCAGATCTAAAACGATTCTGTCCATTATATACTTGACTTGCTTGTGATGGGTTCCGTTTGCTGATTGCAATGTCCAGTATCGTGAAGCTTTATGTTTTCTCAGGTGTTGGCTACTACCAAGTTGTTGTAGCTTACAAACTCAAGCTTTATGTTTTCTCAGGTGTTGGCTACTACCAAGTTGTTGTAGCTTACAAACTCAAGCTTTATGTTTTCTCAGGTGTTGGCTACTACCAAGTTGTTGTAGCTTACAAACTCAAGCTTTATGTTTTCTCAGGTGTTGGCTACTACCAAGTTGTTGTAGCTTACAAACTCAAGCTTTATGTTTTCTCAGGTGTTGGCTAGTACCAAGTTGTTGTAGCTTACAAACTCAAGCAGCCATCTCCCTCTTTCATTGGTATGGTCATTGCAAGATGGTCAATAATGATCTTTTCAGTCTTTAAGTGCATCAAACCCGACCTTGTCATTCCAGTCTCCTTGTATAACGAGGATGTCTTTTTTATTGACCATGTTTATGACATCCTGATCAGTAGTTGGAGTATAGACTTGAATGATTGTGTTATTAAAGGGAGTTGATTTTAGGCAAATGGAAACGAGTCTGATAGATATGGGGTGGCATTCGAGCACAGATCCCTTTAAGGCTTTGTTGACATGTATGCATGTATGCATCTCCATTTATGGATTTGTCTAGTTCTCCACTGAAGTAAAGTATATGCCCATCTTCAGTTTGGTGTTCTCCTATTGTTTTCCATCTAACTTAACAAAGTCCCACATTGTGCGAAGTATAGTGTTTTAGTTCATATGTCAGTTCCTGGAGTTTCCCGAGGGTGTGCCAACGTTCTTATGTTGCAGGTAGCAATTGCGATGTTATCTCTTGCTCTGATCTTATGTGAGGTTCCATCAGTTACACAGTAACACAGTAACACATTTGTCGCCTCCGCCCTGATGTTCAGCGGTAGGTGCTGTCCTTTTTGACCTGGGTTGGCGACCGATCCGGTTTGGTTGAAGGAATTTTGTCCAGCATATCAGCGTGTCTTAGGCAAAGTCGTATGGCGGAGCCCATCCCTCTCCAGACCAAGGAATTGCCAGAAGGGGATGTAATACATAATCCAACTGCCTTAGGGGACTCCTCACCGGATTTTTTTTCAGGGTTTACTACCTTAACCTTTGGCTAACCAAAGCCAATCTGCAAGGCAGCAGGTGACTCGTTGATGGCGGAAGCGTCAGTTCCCATGTAGATGATTCATCTGCCCACTGCCCACAAGGTTGGATTACTGGAGATATAAAAAATACATTTATTTAACTAATTATCTTCTCTGTGATCTATGAAACATCGGTATTCGATTACTGGTGACGTAAATAGCCACATCAAGCTGTGGGCTTGTACTAGACTTCCGTGGACATCTGTATTTAGATTTTATTTCTTTCAATATTTCTTTTTTAATATTTATTGTTATGAGTCCGGGCAAGATTTAAACCTTCGACTGACAACTATAGCAAAAGACAAATTTTACAATACTTACTTATACATCTCACAATGACATGTGACAAATTTTACAATACTTATTTGTGCATCACATAATGACAAATGACACATATTTTATATTACTTATTTGTACATTTCGAATTACGACAAAATCTTTATAATACTTATTTGTACATCTTTATAATACTCATTTATACATCTCAAGAGGCAAATGACAAAATCTTTATAATACTTATTTGTGCATCACACATGACAAGGAAATGACACAAATTATATAATATTTATTTCTACATCTCAAATGGCAAATTGTCAAAAACTTTATAATACTTATTTGTACATCTCAATGACAAAAAACTTTATAATACTTATTTGTGCATCAAAAAATGGTAAACAACAAAATACTTTATAATACTTATTTGTTTTTCTTACAGTGACAAATGAGAACAACTTTATAATATTTATTTGTACATCTCAAATGACAATTGACAAAAAACTTTATAATACTTATTTGTTTTTCTTACAGTGACAAATGAGAAAAACTTTATAATATTTATTTGTACATCTCACACTGGTAAATGACTCAAACAGTATTATACGTTATCGTTCCTAAAATACAGAGTAGGAATTAGCCGTTTTCATCTTAAGTCGCCAAAGACTGCAACTGCAGTAGTGACATTATCATTTTAATCGACGCATTATTAAAGTATACGATGATTTGAGTTAATCATGAAAGAAAGAATTATATTTTAATTTCTCACTTGTGTTTAGAAACTTCATTATCTCTGTATGTCGCTAGTTATTTGCATAATTGTTGGAAATGTAAAATATTTTGAGAAAGAGCACAATAAATTGGTCTGCTATAAAAGAGCTAATACAAATGGGGTAAAGACTTAAAATATTTTTTATGAATAGCGGGTGATTTTAATTTCTGTTTGAATGTAGGCGAGTGTGCTTGAAGCCAGTCTATGCTATAATGGCGATTGGCTTCTCTAGGGAAAATGGCGTCAAATTGAGGCCCGCAAAGGTTCGCGTCTACACAAAAGTTCACGACAAATTCGTTCCTAGCTTGTACGAAGAGGAAGCATAATCTAATTGTTCTCCCTGGCTGCCGATTCACAAGACATTCTCGAAGATACTTAATTGCGTAAAATGGACAACCGAAAAGAGTTTCGTGTAAATAGACTGGCTGTTTCGACGATGGACTGACGCAAGTTGACAGGACTCAGTTCAAACACGTCATTGTTGGCCGCCAGAATGGCCGCTTGCATGGAGTGCGATACAAGAGCGTGGTCAAATATTGACGAAGATATTTAAGCGGACACTTTCTTACAGTTAACATCTAAAGCCAAAAACACTATTCACGTTCTGACTCCACACTTGGTAGACTGTCACAGTCATCTCCGGCTTCATTCCTTTCCTTTATTTCTCTCTTCTTCATTGCCGCCAGCGTGCACTGGACATTGAGTGAATGGAATACATGATTGATGAACATCGGTATAAATACCAAACGTTTTTCTGCTTACAGGGCGTCTTTAAAGACAGGAAATGGAATGATTTCTTATACATACACTGATATACACACAAACACACAGAAACGCTAGCGTGCGCACACTCAATTTCACACTCATAATACACGTATGAAAACTCAAGTATATGCAAAAATATATACCCACAACCACACGTAAGCACAAATAGATAGATAGTAAGATAGACAGACAGACAGACAGACAGACAGATAGATAGATAGATAGATAGATAGATAGATAGATAGATAGATAGATAGATAGATAGATAGATAGATAGATAGATAGATAGATAGATAGATAGATAGATAGATAGATAGATAGATAGATAGATAGATAGATAGTGTGAAGCCAATGCCACTTTGTTAATGAAAATTATTAGTAGTATTAATTAATCTTTCGTAACTAATTACAAGTGATGAGAATCTTAATTTATTTTATTAATGATCCTCCAACATACACCACTCGTCTCTCACTTGGCGGATATATGGGCGTTGTAAACGGTTTCTCTTCCACAACATAAAACAACATTTACGGTCACACAAAATTTCCATGAGTGGTAAACTTCTTATATATGTTAATTTGACTATGGTTGTCTATGATAGGATAAACTGAATTGGTGTCTAGCGTTAATCAAACGTTGTAAAGTGATGTAAATGTCAATGCTCTTTTGATTATATTCATATGCTGTATATTTAATTGTTGATTTAATAATTTATTATTTTTAATAACATTCTTGCTCATATATTAAAACTTTTTTGAGTAATAGTGTCGATGGGGGCTTTTAAATATTAATAAAAGACGGATTATTTATTACTCCTTTAGTAAGAAGTTTCCACCAGCAGAAACATTATACAACAGTAAAACGTCTATCTTATTATTGTGTAAAGGTAGAGTTTTACGACACCCTTATTATAGTTATAATCCACTAAATGAGAGACATTTTGGTCATGTGGGAGAGTTATTATTAAATTTAAATTAAGATCACGTGTAATTGGTTATGTGTTATTAATTAATTAATTATTAATTTAAAAAATAATCAAAACGACTGAATGGTGCCCAAAGGTGTCACAGATTGCATAGTCATTAACTGACTGTATGATTGTATGATTGCATAATCGTTAACTGTGTGTATTGTTTGTATGATTGCATAGTCATTAACTGTGTGTATTGTTTGTATGAGTGCATAGTCATTAACTGTGTGTATTTTTGTATGATTGCATAGTAATTAACTGTGTGTATTGTTTGTATGATTGCATAGTCATTAACTGTGTGTATTTTTTGTATGATTGCATAATCATTAACTGTGTGTATTGTTTGTATGATTGCATAGTCATTAACTGTGTGTATTGTTTGTATGATTTAATAGTTATTAATTGATTGTATGATTGAATTGTTTTAAACTGAGGGTATTGTTTGTAAGTTTGCATAGTTATTAACTGGGTGTATTGTTTGTAAGATTTAAAAGTTATGAATTAAATATACTGTTTGTAAGATTGCATAATTATTAACTGTTTGTAAGATTGCTGTATTATTTATTGTTTGTATTGGTTTTAAGATTGAATAGTTATTAAATGTAATTTTTGTTTGTAAGATTTCATAGTTTTTAACTGCATGTATTGTTTGTATGACTGCATGTTTTAATAACTGTTTACATTGTTCATATCATTGCCTAGTCATTAACTCTGTATTGTTTGTAATATTTAATAGATTTTAATTGTTTGTGTTGTAAGATTGAATTGTTTTAAAGTGAGTATATTGTTTGAAAGATTGCATAGTTATTAACTGTATGTATTTTTGTAAGATTTAAAAGTTATGAATTGAATATATTGTTCGTAAAACTGAATAATTATTAACTGTGTGTATTGTTTGTAAAATTTCATGTTTTATACATTTTATATATCGTTAGTAAGATTTCATGTTTTATTAACTGTAGATATTGTTTGTAAGATTGCATGCACTTTTGTTTGGATTTGTCTGCGAACCGTTACAATTCACTTCTTTTAATGTGCTAGCACTTTTATAAAGAGAGGTGGTGGTCTATAATGCCAAGGTGGGGGAAGGAGGGAGCGAATGTGTTGATTAGTAAAAAAAAAACAACATGTAGTCCAGGTGTCATAATCGTGGACTGGACTTTACAGCTCTCAGAAAACTGATGTCCAGAAATTGCAAGCACAAAGCGCCCCACTTTTGCCCTACATATATACTACTTATTACCAATATACTGCATATATACAACATGTATACTACAAATATACCACTTGTATACAACATGTATGCTACAAATATACCACTTGTATACAACATGTATAATACAAATATACCACTTGTATACAACATGTATACTACAAATATACCACTTGTACTACAAATATACCACTTGTATACAACATGTATACTACAAATATACCACTTGTATACAACATGTATACTACAAATATGCCACTTGTATACATGTATACTACAAATATGCCACTTGTATACAACATGTATACTACAAATATACCACTTGTATACAACATGTATACTACAAAAATAATACGTGTAGCAGAGTAAATTTGCCTATCCCATTTCTAATCTTAATTGTTATATGAAGTGTTAAAAGCCAAAATTCTCTGTGTCTGTAACAATTTTATGTAATTCCACCAGTGACAGTTTATTGATTTAAGGCAATTTCAACTTACACTTTGACCCCTCAGTGACACACACACAAGCACGCACATACAGATACACTAGAAAGAAGTACGAATGAAATTTTAAAAATCTCAGCCGGAGGATTCCCTCCTTACAGTTTAATATGTATAGTGCACATATGTCTTTAGCACTTTGTTAATAATATAGTCATATCTTAGTATTTTAAGTGAGTAATAGTACACAAATGTTCTTAGCATTATGATGAGTATAATATATACATTTCTTTAGTAATGCAAAAGGTGATGGTACACACATGTTCTTAGTATTATGATGAGTATAATATATACATATCTTTAGTAATGCAAAAGGTGATGGTACACACATGTTCTTAGTATTATGATGAGTATAATATATACATTTCTTTAATAATGTAATAGATACGGTACACAAATGTTCTTAGCAATATGATGCATATAATATATACATTTATTTAGTAATGTTATAGGTATGGTACACAACTGCTGTTAGCAATTTGATAAGTATAATACATACATTTCCTTAACAATTTAATATTTATGATGCACAAGTGTCCTTTTCATTTTGACATGAATTATATGCACCTCTCCTTAATAATTGGATACGTATGACATATAAGTACCTTAGTAATTTGACAATTATAACACGTGTCCTTAACAATTTAATATACAGATCTTCCACTGTCGTCGACGTGTCAAACATAAAACGTTTTTCGATGATATGCTTTATTTATATTAGCTTTCACTGTGATAACAAACATTTATTCTAAATGTACTGTGTGATATAAAAAAATGTATTCTAACTTTCAATCTGTAACGAACATTTACTTTAGATTTCACTCTGTGGTATCAGGTATGCATACCAAATTTAGATTTCACTCTGTGGTATCAGGTATGCATACCAAATTTAGATTTCACTCTGTGGTATCAAGTATGCATACCAAATTTCGATTTCACTCTGTGGTATCAAGTATGCATACCAAATTTAGATTTCACTCTGTGGTATCAAGTATGCATACCAAATTTAAATGTGAAAAAATGTATTTAACTTTCACTGTGTGATATCAAATATTTATTCTAACTTTCATTATATATAGTGAACGCTTAAAACCATGTTTGATAGAACACAGTGAAAGCTAAAATAAATATTTGATATTACAAATCAAATATTAGTTAAGTCTTACAATAATGTATCAAGCGTTTATTTCAATATTCACTACATTTCAGCGATGTACAAAACTGTCGTGTCAATTAAAATATTTATTAAAGATTTACTGTAATAAATAATTTCTTAAATATCAATGTAAAGCAAATATTCATTATTTTATTCACTGAGTCATACCAAATATTTATTAAATTTGGATTGTAATATAAACATTTATTTTTAATTTAATTGCATATGAAATATATATTTTTAAAGTTCAATGATATAAAATGTTTAATATTGTTACATTTACGGCCATTAAATATTTATTAAAAGTGTTCTTATATATTATAAAAATATTTATTAAAAGTTTTTATATTTTATCAAATATTTATTAAAAGAGTTTTATATTCATTAAAGGTGTTTTATCTCTTACCAAATATTTATTAAAAGTGTTTTTATATGCAATCAAATATTTATTAAAAGAGTTTTTTTATATGGTATAAATATTCATTAAAAAGTGCTTTATGTCTTATCAAATATTTATTAAAAGTGTTCTATATGTTATCAAATATTTATTAAAAGTTTGTGTGTGTTCACAAATATTTATTAAAACTTTCACTGCATGAAATGCTACATTTGTTATATTTCAATGTATGAAATCCGTGACTGGTAAGCTATAACAATATGAAATGATTTATTTACTCGAGTCAATCTTACTTTGAAGTAATGTGCCAGTGTCAAATAGGCCTCACGTCATTTAAAATAAATATCAAAACACACTCAAATAGGCCTCACATCAGTTTAAAATAAATATCAAAACACACTCAAATAGGCCTCACATCAGTTTAAAATAAATATCAAAACACCCTCAAATATGTCTCACATCAGTTTAAAATAAATATCAAAACACACTGAAATAAGTCTCTGAACATTGTCATCTATTTTGTAATGCTATAAATATTTCAAATATTATACTAATGCATGTCAAGCATCTATTTTGGAATACTATAAAAATGTAAAATATTATATTAATGCGTGTCAAACATCTATTTTGTAATACTAAATAAATGTAAAATATTATATTAATGCGTGTCAAACATCTATTTTGGAATACTATAAAAATGTAAAATATTATATTAATGCGTGTCAAACATCTATTTTGTAATACTATAAAAATGTAAAATATTATATTAATGCATGTCAAACATCTATTTTGTAATACTATAAAAATGTAAAATATTATATTAATGCGTGTCAAACATCTATTTTGTAATACTATAAAAATGTAAAATATTATATTAATGCATGTCAAACATCTATTTTGTAATACTATAAAAATGTAAAATATTATATTAATGCGTGTCAAACATCTATTTTGTAATACTATAAAAATGTAAAATATTATATTAATGCGTGTCAAACATCTATTTTGTAATACTATAAAAATGTAAAATATTATATTAATGCGTGTCAAACAACTATTTTGTAAAGCGTCAAAACGAATTCAAATCATCTCCGAAACATGTCATTTAGTTAGTAAATTGCACTAACGTAAAACATTTGAAAGTTTAGATAAAACAACAGATTTATTAGTCATTTAACACATATAATTTTTAAATTAAGTCTTTACAATTGCGGCTATAATTTTAACATAACACTTTATCATTAATGTAAATAGCTACAACTGCATACGATATTCGGATATATAACCTTTAAACGTTTAATTACGTCTGTCGAACTTTGCATCATATATTAGATGTACTGTGTTATAAAGGGCCAAACGTGTCTTAAGTGTACAACTTTGTGTAATGTAACAGATGAACTGTGTTACATAGGGCCAAACGTGTCTTAAGTGTACAACTGACTTAGTGTAATGTAACAGATGAACTGTGTTACGTAGGGCCAAACCAGTCTTAAATGTAATAAAACAGATCTACATTATTAGTCGGGGCTAAAGTTGTCATACATACATAATTATTTGTTTAATATAACAGATGTACTGTGATTGCTAAAGTTCAAATTTTCATAAACGTTTACTTGTTTCTGCGTCATATAAAAGAATTATACACAAGAGTCCAAAGCTTTCTGATGTGTATAATTATCATTTAAAAACAAAAGAACCTATGTATTCATATAAATGCATGTCACTTTGCCTTTCCGTTAGGACAAAATTTTCAGTTGATATATTAATTTAATTATAGACATAGTTCAAAATTTTATATTAATTTAATTATTGACATTATCAGTTCAGATTTTTATATTAATTTAATTCTTGATATTATCAGTTCAGATTTATATTCAATACAAAATGTAGGTGGAATGAAAAATTAAACGTATATTTTTTTTTTAGACAATATGCGAAACTATTTTATTAGAAGTCATTTTTTATCTTGTTTGTTTCTTATTTCTTGTTTTTATTTTATTGATGATAAATTGACAGTCAGAAGCACTTTTAAAATCCCTGGTTTTCTTTACCTGAGACTGGATAACCCCTAAGGACCACACTTCAGATAGGGGGTCCCCCCAAAATAATGCAGTCACATTCCAACCGCTTCATCAAGAAGAGAAAAAAGTCACATTAGCTGACGAGCAGCAATCCTGTCATCTATACCGTAAACACGATACCTCCATTTGCCGGCTGATGAATCCATTATTTCTACAGACACGTTTGGTGACCGCTTGAAAGGTAGGCAACTCAATCGTTTCATGAATTAACATATGCAAACATGCCGCTAACACAGGTGTTGTGGAGTTGCCGCCGTGTCTAATGGAGCGATCCTATCAGTGTCTGCACTTTATTTTAGACAAGTCACATTCAAAATCGTGTGGGTTACTTGGCAAATGCGGGTGGGTTTCCTAGGTATTTTCTAGTTTAAACAAAATAACCGTATCTAACTGTTTCTCTTAATTAGTACGCAATGTTATTATTCACTTAATTAATTTTCTTACTTTTTAATTCTATGGCAAAAACTTCGCTCTATATGGACTTAACCATTTTACTGTTCTTAATGTGGACAATGTGAACAGTCTCCAGTACATTTATAACGAGTTCCACTTCGAGTTGCCTATATGTAGTCTTTATGTGAACACTGGATCATTGTCCCCACCTGAGGTATACGTAAAAAATACTCCATAGCTAGATTTTTTTCCCATTGCCTTTGATGTGAACAATGTGAACCTGTCTATTAAATGTATTATGTGAAAAACTAATTATTCTCTTAATAAATGTATTAAATACTCCATCTGGAGTTAACTTTTATAAAATTAGAACTTGATGTTAGTGAAGTTACACTCTCCTAGTATTCAACGTAAATAAGTTGAGTAGCATTTCATCTAGGATTCAGTGTAAATTAGTTGAGAAAATTTTCGTTTAGTATTCAGTGTAAATCAGATGAGAAATATTTCATTTAGTATTTGGTGTAATTGAGATAAGTGAGAGTAACTTTTTTTTTATCTGGTATTGAGTGTAGATCGGTTGAGGAAAACCTCGTGTAGTATTGAATGTAAATGGATTTTATAACATTTCATATAGTATGAATTGAGTAACATTTAATCTAGTAATGAGTGTAAATGAGTTGAGTAACATTTCACCTATAATTCATGTTGTGGTGGAGTAAATTTGCCTGTCCCTATTTCTACACTTAATTCTTATAAATTTGTTAAATGTCAACGTGACATGACTTTCGGGTACTGCATATGACGATATTTTTGTAAGTACCCGAGTTCAAATAACAATCCAAGTGGATGAGCAGTTTTCTGACTAATAGTCTCATACCTGCTCATAATAATTTCATCCAATTGGGATAGACAAAGATTACTTTGTTGAAGAAAGTTTATATTCTAATCACTTTGATTTTGACGTGACTCAAGTCCGATCATAAAAGTGATCGACAGCTTATGGTAAGTTAACTAACTGATAAAGAAAGAATAAACTTAGAAACATTTTGTATGTTTGCTATTGATCTATGATTCGAATTGGTGAATGCTTTATGCAATTGAAACATTATTTCTATGTTCACTAATTTGATTACGTTGTACATTATATTTGTGAATTTTGCTCAATGCTATATTTCTTATGTTGCATGTGTATCGAGCTAACGAATATTGTTGCAGGACTTGTAAGTTGAGAATGTGTGTAAGGGAGAAAGGAGTTTAAAGATGATATATGCCTGAAACTTAGCACTGCCTTAATTTGACTTTTGTGGATGTGGGCCTTTTGTCTTTTTGATGCGTTGACTTTGTAACCTTGTATCCGTTTCAAACTGCAGTGACTACTTTTTGATGCGTTGACTTTGTAACCTTGTATCAGTTTCAAATGCAGCGACTACTTTTCGATGTGTTGACTTTGTAACCTTGTATCCGTTTCAAATGCAGGACTACTTTTTGATGCGTTGACTTTGTAACCTTGTATCCATTTCAAATGCAGCGACTACTTTTCGATGCGTTGACTTTGTAACCTTGTATCCGTTTCAAATGCAGGACTACTTTTTGATGCGTTGACTTTGTAACCTTGTATCCATTTCAAATGCAGCGACTACTTTTCGATGCGTTGACTTTGTAACCTTGTATCCATTTCAAATGCAGCGACTACTTTTCGATGCGTTGACTTTGTAACCTTGTATCCGTTTCAAACTGCAGCGACTACTTTTTGATGCGTTGACTTTGTAACGTTGACTACTGTACTCTACTGGATCACGATGGTGATGTATCCAGCATTGTCGTCGAACTTATCAGTAAACGTCTGTAGCTATAAGATGATTCTTGTAAATTCCATTCCAGAGCCAATATGACGGAAATTGAGGCTAGAGTTTGTTCTCGAGGACTCATGAAGACTTTTCTTGAACATTCCTCATGGTGTTCTTGAGTAGATCACGTGAAGATGTACGGAACAGTCCCGTGGTGTGCTTTGATAGTGCTTACGAAGTTGTGGAAGATTCTCCACAGTCTACTTTGTGAGCACATCGAAGATTTTTGAACAGTTGTGTAATGTATCTAATAAGAAAGAGACTTGTTGCAAATCGCGTGTTTGTGAACATGCATTAGTGATAGCAGCCGTAATTGAAAAGGTTATGTACACTGACTATAATTATCTCTCTAAAACTCCATTCTCATTTCTATGATGAAACTATATCTACGAACTTGATTATATATATGTTTGCTTGTCTGCTGATGTCTATGCTAGGATAAACTGTGTCAAACATTTAATCAAACATTGTTGTGAAAGTGATCTAAACATCAATGCTCTTTTCATTATATTCATATGTTGTATATTTGATTGTTGATTTAATAAATGTTTGTTAAATTTATTAGCATTCTTGCACATATATTAAAACCTTATGTTGGATGGGTGGTGGCTCGTTAAATATAAATAAAAGTCGGATTTTATTACTCCTTTAGTAAGAAGTTTCCAAGTTTTTTTTTTTCTGTTTGCAGAAACATTATGCGACAGTAAAACGTCTATCTTATCATTGTGTAAAGAGTAGAGTTTTACGACACCCTCATAATCCGCCAAATAAGAGACATGTTGGTTTTGAGGGAGAATTATTAATAACTATATACATTAAGATTTTCGATAACTTGTAGTTAGTTATGTGTTATTAATTAATAAATAATAATCATAACGAGTGAAGGGTGCCCAGAGGGGTCACAGTTCAAATAACTTCATTGACACTTTCCAAGATTTCAGTTCTTATGCTATGTCTTGTCTTTAAGTGTAGAAGAACACTTTCGAAGATTTCAGTATGAAATGTATTCAGTTCTTATGCTATGTCTTGTCTTTAAGTGTAGAAGAACACTTTCCAATTTTTCAGTATGACATGCAAGCAGTTCCATTCGACTTTGTTATTTACTTATCTGGTACTCAGTAAAACAGATTAAATTTTAGTTAATTAATATAAATTAGTTAATTGTTTTGCCTTGTTTAGCACTGATTATACAACTGATTATATGGCCCCTAGATATCATTAAAAGACTCTAAATTTGAGTTCACTGCAACCTTGTCTGATGTTAATAGAGTGGCATGGCCCCTAGAATTTAGTAAGTATTAAATTGGATTAATTCATACTTTGCCTTTGATTAAAAAGGGCTATATTGGAGTTAATGTATATCTTATCTTTGATATGAATAGAGTTGCATGAGCCCTAGAAAATTAAAAGGGCTACATTGGAGTTAATTCATATCTTGTCTTTGATATGAATAGAGTGGCATGACTAAAAGAGTTAATTGCAGTTACTTCTTGTCCTTGATACGAGTAGACCGCATTTGCTCTTCTATTTAGTTATAACTTTATGCATTGTTTTCAGCAGTCACACACAAATATTCCAATCTCAGTTTTTATATTTTTGCAAGCTAATTTAAGTTGTATCCTCTAAGAAGAATATCGAGTCTCGTAAGAAGAAAACTAGCTTTGTAAGACGAGTTCCGTAAGAAGAAGGACGAGTCCTGTAAGAAGCAGAATGAGTCCTGTAAGGAGAAGGCCTAGTTCTGTAAGAAGCAGGATGAGTCCCGTAAGGAGAAGGCCTAGTTCTGTAAGAAGCAGGATGAGTCCTGCAAGGAGAAGGCCTAGTTCTGTAAGAAGCAGGATGAGTCCTGTAAGGAGTCCTATTTCTATAAGATACAGGACAATTTCTCTAAGAAGACCTAGTTCTGTAAGAAGCAGATGAGTCCTGTAAGGAGAAGGCCTAGTTCTGTAAGAAACAGGACGAATCCTGTAAGGAAAAGGCCTAGTTCTGTAAGAGGCAGGACGAATCCTGCAAGGAGAAGGCCTAGTTCTGTAAGAAGCAGGACGAATCCTGTAAGAAGAAGCCCTAGATCTGTAAAAAGAAGGCCGGGCACTTGCCGACGGTACTCGGTATCATACTTTAAATATTCGATTTTTTGGCGTGGGGTGGAGTTGTTCGTAGAGTAACATTGCCCTTTTTATTCAATATGCAGTATTAACTTTCATTATTTTAAATATCTTTACATTCAATTTACAATACTAACTATTAATTAGGGTTTGTCTTAAATTTTCTAAATTAAATACACAATTTTAATTAGATTTGCTTAAAATACCTCTTCATTCAGCTCATACTACTACCTTTGAATTAGCATCTTCTCTAATACCATTACATTCAGCACACAATACAAACTTTAACTTAGCGACTTCTCTAATACCATTACATTCAACACACAATACAAACTTTAACTTAGCGACTTCTCTAATACCATTACATTCAACACACAATACAAACTTTAACTTAGCGACTTCTCTAATACCATTACATTCAACACACAATACAAACTTTAACTTAGCGACTTCTCTAATACCATTACATTCAACACACAATACAAACTTTAACTTAGCGACTTCTCTAATACCATTACATTCAACACACAATACAAACTTTAACTTAGCGACTTCTCTAATACCATTACATTCAACACACAATACAAACTTTAACTTAGCGACTTCTCTAATACCATTACATTCAACACACAATACAAACTTTAACTTAGCGACTTCTCTAATACCATTACATTCAACACAATACAAACTTTAACTTAGCGACTTCTCTAATACCATTACATTCAATACACAATACAAACTTTAACTTAGCGACTTCTCTAACATCTTTAAATTCAATACACAATAATAACAATAAATAGATAAGGTATTTTGGATGGTGCATCCATGCTCATTCTTGGGTTGTTACTCCATATTTCTCACATAGTTTTCTATGTATGAGTTTTGCCACTTTGCAGTCTTTTTGGTCTATTTTGTTCCAGACAGAAACTGACACCCACATAGTGTATATACTGTTGTTTCATCCAAGATTTTGCAGTCTGCATTTGGAATCGTTTGTGATTTTAATGATTTTGTTTTAGAAGCGGTTTGATATTTTGCAGCTGTTGTGATGTTTCTGTTTCTGCTTTCGAACCTACCTCTTTCAATCCTGTATATTTATTGTTTTGTTGATTATCAGATTGTCGTACATACTGGCCATGGAGATGATTTGGCTCTAAGTATTTGCTGATGCGTGTGTCTTTATTTTCTTCCATGTTTCTTTGACTGTTTGTTCGGGTGGGTATAATCAACTCATCTTTATTGCTTCTAACAGTGACTCATCTTTGCTGTTATTCCAGATGTATTCCACCAGGCATATAACTTCTCCTTTGATGACGTCTTTGTTCTTATTCCAGATGTATTCCACCAGGCATATAACTCCTCCTTTAATGACGTCTTTGTTGTTATTCCAGATGTATTTCACCAGGCATATAACTCCTCCTTTAATGACGTCTTTGTTCTTATTCCAGATGTATTCCACCAGGCATATAACTCCTCCTTTAATGACGTCTTTGTTCTTATTCCAGATGTATTCCACCAGGCATATAACTCCTCCTTTAATGACGTCTTTGTTGTTATTCCAGATGTATTTCACCAGGCATATAACTCTTCTTTTGATGATATCTTTGACTTTCTTGAGACTCTGTCTCCTACTTCTTCTTATTATTATTACTCCGTCTTTTTCCACGACTTCCGGTGACTGTCGGTTGTGGATCCAGGTCTCGAAACCTTATCAAGATTCTGGAAGGTCCAAGATTTTACGGAGTACTTCTGAGTAAGGCTGCTTTTAATAGTTGGTTTATCAGTAGTAGTAGAAATATTGGTAATAGTAGTAGTAGTATTGAAATATCAAACGAAGCATTGAAAAATTAATGTGGGATTACACAATTCATTCAATAGATTTATGACCACAGCATGATGGCTAGCAGTTTCAACCATTTTCGTAATTTGCATGCACTGCCCCTAGGTTGTATTTCTGTATGATTCAATTTGTGGGTCAACAATAAATATTATAGTTTAGTTTGTGTCACCAATAAATATTATAGCTCGTGTCACCAATAAATATAGTTTGTGAATCACCTATGCAATATTATTGTTTTAATTTTGTACTCACATTTTACTAATCTGAAGGAGAAGAATATACTCTCTTATTACGACAGTGTTATGAAAGTGTGTTTACGTCTTTAAGATCATTGTTGTATAAAGTACATGCGTTGAAAAACGTGACTTTCACGTATATTGGATGAAAGTTTCGGACATCCGGTCCTAGCGTTAAGTGAACTAGCGTGCGTATTATACGCATTACTATCTCCAGTTGCACAAACCCCTAACCTAGTTCAGAAACCCAGCACAAAAGCCAAACCCAAAATCTTCCTCTCGCAACGTGACTCCCCCACCATCATAACCGTGGTGATCTCATGGGCAAATTGTAGAAGACCGTTGAATTTTGGCCACGGAAGGCAAAATGAGGGAACTCGGCTTTGAGTCGTACGGCTAAACAAACATGGCGATCTGTGACAGCCCTGGGAATCAATCCCACGTGCTTTGGGACCCGCGAGGCGAAGATCCGACGGCCACGTTTTACCATATTTCGGCTGTTTGCTTTACATGCCCGGGCATAGCGAACACTGAAGCACTTGATACCTTCTTCCTGCTCCGGGGACAAGCATTAAGGCCCGTACGGATGCGGATGACGAAAAAGAATCACCGCTTCTGAAGTTTGAAATATTCACGACATCGATTGGCTAATTCGTTTGTAAGCTACTAACATTTAAAAATGCCCGAGTGTGTTGTCGACTGAATATGACTGACTGATACTAGTATATTGCTAACATTTAAAATTATTATTATTAAAATTAAAATTATCTGAGTATGCAGTGGACTGAATATAACTGGATAATAGTGTATTAGTTACTAACATTTAAAATTAAAATTATCAGAGTATGCAGTGGACTGAATATAACTGGATAATAGTGGATTAGTTACTAACATTTAAATTTAAAATTATCAGAGTATGCAGTGGACTGAATATAACTAAACAATACTAGCATACGTTACTAACATTAAAAATTATCCGAGTGTGCAGTGAATTGTTTATGCCTGGATACTAGCATTGTTAAATCGGAGGCATGTCTCCCGGACTGTGTATGATTGGTTAATTTGTTTATACTCTAGTCTTACTTTTGCAAGTGTCATCGACTGTATTAGAAAAGTTCATTTGTTCATATGCTATTAACATAATTTTTATATGTTTACATAGTTTATTGATATGCTGCTAATGTTGTTTGTTTAATGCCCCTAACATTTACTTTTACTTCTTTACGTGTCCTGGACTGAACTCGAACAGTTAATACATGTACAAGCTATTAACAATTTTTTTTTATTTGTTTAAAATTTAAATCATTCCAATATCCTGATATACAACTGCTTGATTTGCTGAAAGAAATTAATATGTTATTTAAATATATGTTTCAGACTGAATGAATTATGATTACTTGATTATTATTTATGTTACTAACAATTAATTTAATTATACGTGTTTTATACAGAATATGATATATTTATTAACTGTTAATATTTATTTTAAATGGAATATGTTATGGACTGAATATCTAAATATAATTCGCTAATTTATTTATGAGCTTCTAAATATCTTTTTAACTGTATGTGTCACAAGTGATTAAACTGAAAGTGATTGATGGAATCAAAAGAAAGGTAGGCAGGGGGTCGTGGGTGCTGAAGAATATCAGCAGTAGAAGAGAGGAAACATTATACAGTGTAAAACAATATAACACAACATGACAAAGCTCCAAACAATAAAAATTTAACAAAACACTACATAGCGCAAAGTAACACACATTAACACAACATGACAAAGCTCCAAACAATAAAAATTTAACAAAACACTACATAGCGCAAAGTAGCATACATTAACACAACATGACATAGCGCAAAGTAACACACATTAACACAACATGACAAAGCTCCAAACAATAAAAATTTAACAAAACACTACATAGCGCAAAGTAACACACATTAACACAACATGACATAGCGCAAAGTAACCCACATTAACAAAACACTACATAGCGCAAAGTAACACACATTAACACAACATGACATAGCGCAAAGTAACACACATTAACACAACATGACAGTGAAAAGTAACACATATTTACAAAACATGACATAGCGCAAGGTAACACACACTTACAAAACACGATATAATGTAAAACAGCACATACTTGTCAAACATGCTATAGAAATGTTTTTGTCTTACTTAATTGCTTCATAACTATAAAATGAAATGATTTACTCTTTTTAATTAAGTTCGTTGATGATAACTGAAATAAATTCGACTATACGATACGATTAGTAGTAGATTTTAAATATGAAGAAAGCCATGATGGCAAATTAAGACATTAATATTAGTAAATATAAATTCAATATTATGACCGACGGCATTTACTATAAATAAATTCATAATGGCTACTTTAGAAAACAAATGTTAATTAATTTTAATTAAATCATAAATGCTAATTAAAATATTAAATGTAATTGATCGTGAG
Source organism: Sinotaia quadrata (assembly GCA_028829895.1). NCBI lineage: Eukaryota > Metazoa > Mollusca > Gastropoda > Architaenioglossa > Viviparidae > Sinotaia > Sinotaia quadrata. Next base: position 60,860,199 of record CM054177.1, on the reverse strand, counting down.
CAGTATCGTTAGATGTACGCAGTGTCATTAAATGAAAATAATGTCGTCTTAATAATGAGCATATTTATAATTAACATAACGCCATTAAATGAAAATAATGTCGTCTTAATAATGAGCATATTTATAATTAACATAACGCCATTAAATGAAAATAATGTCGTCTTAATAATGAGCATATTTATAATTAACATAACGCCATTAAATTAAAATAATATCATCATAATAATGAGCATCTTTTTAATTAATATAAAGGCATTAAATGAAAATAATATTATCGTAATATTAAGCACATTTATAAATAACACAACGCCATTAAATGAAAATAATATTGTCTTTAAAATGAGCATTTTTATAATTAACATAGCGCCATTAAATGAAAATAGTATTGTCTTAATAATGAGCATCTTTATAATTAACATGACGCCATTAATTAACATAATGACATTAATTGAAAATTAAATTGTCTTGATAATGAGCATATTGTCGCCGTATGCGACAAAGCATCGTTGTATGCAGCTAATTACTTTAGATTTTACATTACAGGTCAGCATAATCCTCTAACTGACATTTTTGAAATGGTAATGATTAATATTTCTTGATTAAATAAGGAGAACTACTGTGTAAATGACACCATTTAAAGAGAACACTTTGTAAACCACACCATTTAAAGAGAACACTTTGCAAACAACACCATTTAAAGAAAACACTTTGTAAATCACACCATTTAAAGAGAACACTTTACAAACCACACACTTTAAAGAGAATACTTTGTAAATCACACCATTTACAGAGAATGCTTTAAATCACACCATTTCAAGGGACCAATTTGTAAATGACACCATTTCAAGGGACCAATTTGTAAATCACACCATTTCAAGAGAATGCTTTGTAAATCACACCATTTCAAGAGAACACTTTGTAAACCACACTATTTAAAGAGAATGTTCTGTAAACCACACCATTTCAAGAGAATGCTGTGTAAATGACACCATTTCAAAAAAATGCTTTATAAAACACATCATGTCAGGAATACCCTTTGTAAATCACACCATTTTAAGAGAACACGATGTAAACCACATCATTTGAAGAGAATACTTTGCAAACCACACCATTTCAAGAGAACACTTTATAAATCACACCATTTCAAGAGAACACTTTGTAAAATCACTCCATTTCAAGAGAACACTTTGTAAAATCACTCCATTTCAAGAGAACACTTTGTAAATCACACCATTTCAAGAAAAATACTTTCTTTGATACTTTAACGAGTACTATTACTTTTCCTTTTTATGCAGCATAGTTAAGGAAACCTATTTTATCTTCGAATTTGACACAGTCACTAATCTGTATTGGTTTGCTTTGACAATAGTCTTTGGAAAGATAATAAATGAAAACTATTTTAACCTTGAAAGCAATAATTATTAAATAGGCAACAAAAGAAAACCCCTTTCCTTTCAGAAAAAATTCTCAATAAACATAATACCTTAATCTATAAACTGTAACCTTCTGGGTTGAATATGTAATCAACGCTCATTCATAGACACCATTTTTTTCTAATGTGGGTTTAATTATAATTATGATGACAATAATGATGATGACGACAATTAATTTCATTTAACCATATTATATTTTATTTGACTTAAGATTACAACATAGTTAACTGTTTATATGCAAATAACTGGCCCAAAATTAAAGTATACCAATTTAACAGTTTGTGAACAGCGCAAATAATGTTGTTAAATTCAAACGACCTAAAGAAAATTTCTTTAGTCATGTATTCTACTTTAGGATAGCCTTATAATTACTTCAGTACATACAAGTCATTAGCTTTTGTAAAATTTAGACTAACAATTAGAATAAAATTAAATTTGCAAAGACTGAAGATATTATCGGTAGAATTCACTATTCAAGTGGAATCTGCTTAAATAAATATTACAAAGCAGTTGAATCTACATCATTGCAAATGAATATTACAAAGTAGCTTAAATCCACATCCTTTGAAATGAATATTCCCAAGTAGCTTAAATCTACATCCTTTTAAAGGAATATTCCCAAGTAGCTTAAATCTACATCCTTTTAAATGAATATTCCCAAGTAGCTTAGATCTACATCCTTTTAAAGGAATATTCCAAAGTAGCTTGTATTTATATCCTTTTTTAAAAGAAATAAATGCTCCTTTCCGGACTCGAAACTAAAGTGCTCCGATTTGAATGATTATTACAGCACTGAACAAAGACTGAAAGTAGATGGCCATGACAGAGCTATATACATTACTGTTTTGTCTTCCTTTTTATATATTGCTATATAATAATGGGTAAATAATATGCTCTATTTGTTAATTGAACAATAATAATGGCTAAACAGTGCTCTATTCGGTGGTAATGTACACTACGTAATAAAGACCAAACTATGTTCTCTCCCTAGTGTTTAAGTACACTACTTAACTATGTCTAAACTGTGCGTTTTGTATAGTAGTAATTTTCACAACTATGTCTAAACTGGACGTTTTGTATACTAGTAATTTACACTAATTAACTATGTCTAAACTGTGCATTCTGTATAGTAGTAATTTACACTACTTAACAATGTCTAAACAGTGTTCTCTATTTAGTGGTAAAGTATAGTATTTAACATTGCTATGATGTGTACAGATTTAGAAATAACCAAATCTAAAATGGTCTATTTTCATTTGAACTATACGATACTTAATAATAACCAAAGCTAAAATGACCTATATTAACTTGTCATGTTTAATGCTTAATAATAATCAAAACTACAATTGTCATTTTTGAATTGTATTGTTCAATATTTATCAATGACCAAAACTAAAATGGCCTATGTTTAGTTGTAATGATTGATACTTATTAATGGCCACTAAAGTATGCTCCATTTTAACGCCAAAGTTTAGTAAATAGCAATGATTTTGAAACATGCTTCGGTTACAGATGCAATGTAGAATTAATAGATTTTTGCAAATAAAATAACTTATTTCAAAACGTAGATTTCTGTAAGTAAAACAACAGATGCATAAGATCATTTAAGATCATTTGTTGAATTTCCTCTAATTGCTGTAAGTAAAATACAAAATTAAAGTTAAAATTAAAAATTATAATTAAAGAAATACGCCTATTCTAAACTTAAAGTATATAAAAATTTAAGGTATATAATTATGTAATTTAGAATTTATATAAACTCTCGTTAGAAATATGGCCTAGAAACAAACAGAAATTTAATACGAAAAATAAAAGTTGGTTGGAATAAAAAACAAGAATAATATGAGCTATAACACTTGGTAAAAGAATTAAATCATAAAATATGAAACATTTCATATAATTCTCAAAAAATATGAAAAGTATAAAAGGAAATGTAAAAGTAATTAATTCAAGAAAGGCCTGTTACATTAGCAATTAAAGATTAATATCAGTTCAATTAATGACAAGATAAAACTAAATTCATTAGTACAAGAGGTAACATGGGTGATAAAATAAAAATAAAAATCAATTAGAAATGTCAATGAAACATAATGTTCAAATAGATATCAAATTCCAAAAGAATGGTAAATACACATACTGACTAAAATACAATAAAGATAAATAACCTACAAACTAAAGTATATAAATCAAACAAAGATAAACCTATTACTTAAACTATATAAATCAAAAGATAGATAAAGACACCTACAGACTAAATTATACAAAACAAAAAAGTAAATAAACCTATTGACTGAATTATTTAATTCATTACAAAAATAAGTTGATAATATAACTATTCTTAATATTAAGTTTAGTTAAAAGTAAAAGTAAATTAAAGAATCTTAGAAATAAACTTGATAGATATGCAGTATAAATTAAGAATTAGCGACAGCATAAACTAAGAATAAAGTAAACTAAAAGGAAACTGAATGAAAAATACAAATCAAAGTAGTTTTAAACTGCGTACAATAACAAACAAAAATTATAAATTTTAGAAAGTAATGTAACCTCTTCATACAAACACAAATTGCAGGCAAAACATCAAAACAAATATAAAAATTGTTTCACCTATTTTAACATGAATAATTAATTAAAGAGACGAATTAGTTAAAATTTCGATAGAAACAAAAGTATTTGTCAAACAGAAAAACACTTTAGAACTTCTAAAAAAATATAAAATATATCGCAAACAGAAAACATAGTGAGAAATCGACAGAAACCGTCGAAGGAAACATAAAGTATATATAATATATATATATATATATATATATATATATATAGAGAGAGAGAGAGAGAGAGAGAGAGAGAGAGAGAGAGAGAGAGAGAGAGAGAGAGAGAAAGCTATAATAAAGCATGAAAGATGCTAAAACAGTTCCCCAATATAAAATATATATCAAACAAAGTAAGTTAAAACAAATTAAAACAGCCAATAAGTATGCTTTGAAGAGGAATGTCAAGTAAATTCAAACGAACACCACATTTCATAAGCAGAAAAGTAAACATTGCTGAGAGAAATATGGAACATATATAATACAATGCTATTAAGGACAGTTACAATTTCAGCTCAAAATATAAAAGTACATTAAACATAAAGAAAAGTTACAGCGCCCAATGGAAATATAGAGTTAAATCATACAATGAGTAACGTAAAACGCTACATTTCGGTTTTAAGAGAAATGTGGTAAGACGTAAATACCATATTTCAATTTAAAAGTGCGACCGGACTTAAAATGCTGCATTTCATGAGACAAATGTGACCAGACTTAAAACGCTACATTTCATGAGACAAATGTGACCAGACTTAAAACGCTACATTTCATGAGACAAATGTGACCAGACTTAAAACCTACATTTCAGTTAAAAAGTGCGACCAGATGTAAAATGCTACATTTAATTTCAGATAAAAGTGCGGCCTGACCTGTGAGTAGACGGTTAAACGTTATATTTCATTTAAAAGTGCGACCAGACATGTGAGTAGACGGTTAAACGTTATATTTCATTTAAAAGTGCGACCAGACATGTGAGTAGACGGTTAAACGTTATATTTCATTTAAAAGTGCGGCCAGTCATGTGAGTAGACGGTTAAACGTTATATTTCATTTAAAAGTGCGACCAGACATGTGGGTAGACGGTTAAACGTTATATTTCATTTAAAAGTGCGACCAGACATGTGAGTAGACGGTTAAACGTTATATTTCATTTAAAAGTGCGACCAGACATGTGAGTAGACGGTTAAACGTTATATTTCATTTAAAAGTGCGGCCAGACATGTGAGTAGACGGTTAAACGTTATATTTCATTTAAAAGTGCGGCCAGACATGTGAGTAGACGGTTAAACGTTATATTTCATTTAAAAGTGCGGCCAGACATGTGAGTAGACGGTTAAACGTTATATTTCATTTAAAAGTGCGACCAGACATGTGAGTAGACGGTTAAACGTTATATTTCATTTAAAAGTGCGGCCAGACATGTGAGTAGACGGTTAAACGTTATATTTCATTTTAAAGTGCGGCCAGACATGTGAGTAGACGGTTAAACGTTATATTTCATTTAAAAGTGCGACCAGACATGTGAGTAGACGGTTAAACGTTATATTTCATTTAAAAGTGCGACCAAACATGTGAGTAGACGGTTAAACGTTATATTTCATTTAAAAGTGCGACCAGACATGTGAGTAGACGGTTAAACGTTATATTTCATTTAAAAGTGCGGCCAGACATGTGAGTAGACGGTTAAACGTTATATTTCATTTAAAAGTGCGGCCAGACGAGCTACCAAAGTGCAACTAGACATGTAAACTGATACCAGACCTACATCTGGTGGGTAACAGGTCGCTAAACGAGTGGAGGGGAAACATAGAGTGGGGGGTGGTTAGTGATGAGATAGGTCAATTAATAGAGTGTTCACAATGATGAAGGGTGGAGACAGAAAGGTGGAGATAAAAAGGTAGAGATACAATCAATGAAATCATGGGGAAGATGTCCAAGGGACTTCGATATTCCCTTGGTGTCATTTCAGCGCGAACGTGCAGTCGTCATGGAAACCATGCCCGTACGCTACGCGGAGTAAAACCCGTGTTCCGATGGTAAAAGGCGGAAAAGGGAAGAGAAAAAAACGCAGGTAGTACTGGCAGCACGCGGGGCGACGAGCCTTTACTAATCAACCGACAATTGCCGACAATCAATAGAACTAATATCCCCGGCAACCAGAGCGGCTTTATGGACTGTGACAGAGTGTTTGATGTGCAAACATTTCAGTAATATGCGTCCAAATCATACGTTAAATTGTCTTGCTGTTTTTACTCCTTCAAACTCTCTCTCTCTCTCTCTCTCTCTCTCTCTCTCTCTCTCTCTCTCTCTCTCATTTTCCTGTCTCTGTTCTCTGTTTCTCTCAATCTATGTCTTTGCCTACCACTCCTTCTCTGTCCGGTCTCTCTCCCTCCCTACGGTCCCCATCACACCTCCATAACCTTGACTAATATATAATCAGTCTTTTTATCTCTTTCAAACTCCATAATTCTTTCACCTGGTCGGTCCATTTAGTGTTTTAATGATAATTCAAAATAAGTATACGTTTCAACTTAAGATCCATTTTGAAATACTTTAATATAACCCAAACAAACTAAATGCATTTAACTTTGAAACCGTAACACGAAAAAACTTAATCCTAGCTGAACCACTACAATACTTTTACCAATACTAAAGAATGTTATGGCTAGAATAATAATTTTTAAAAAAAAGATGTGGATTAGTTATCATAAAGATAATATTTATTAAAGCAACACATAGGATTGTTGTGTCTAAAACTGTGCGTTACCGTTATTACGCCATTGTATAGTTATCACAATTAAAGCACAATATTCTACAGTTTCACAATTAAAGTTCCTCAGTATAAAAATAACTTCAAAAGCACTTAAACACCTTTACCACGTGTTATTGCATAGCATGCCATTGATAAGGTATATACAGCTATAGCAAGCAGATCTTAAATGTACAACTTTAAAACACATCTATGAAAAGCAAATGACATAGGCATTAAATTATAGTAATACATTTTACACATCTTTAAACACATACATACACATACATATATACAGAAACTCTGAAGAAAAATATATTTTATACAATATATTGCGTGTGGTTTTTTTCATAAAGCACAAATAACATAATAAGTACATATTTATAATACACTTTGACCCTAGTTGTATTTTAACTTGAAAAAGCATTTCCCATAATTCTCATGGCAGTCACGTTTTGCGTCACCCAGTATTGCAGTCGGTTTATGTCACTCAGTATGGCAGTCCGTTTTACGTCACTCAGTATGGCAGTCCGTTTTACGTCACTCAGTATGGCAGTCCGTTTTACGTCACTCAGTATGGGCAGCAATGCTTTCCGTCAAAACTAGAAAGGAAATGTTAGATAATTTTGTGAGATAATCATATCAAACATGAAAATGAACAAAACCGTTTACACCAACAGGCATACAATATCACTATGGTCATTAAAGTCTCGATAAGTCAGCAATTATAATAATTATATAAATTATCTGTCTTGTTTCGTATCTGCAGTTTTGTTTATATTGAAGAATTTACAGTTTTTGTATTTAATTAAACCATTTAAACAGCCGAATCTGATTATATCAGATTATATCTAAACATGTACTCTAAAAGTATTTCTGATATTGCATTAAAATATCTTACATAGTGACATAATTTATTGGCATTAAAATTCTTACATAATGAAGTAGTTCATTGGCATTAGAATATCTTACATAGTGACATAATTCATTGGTATAATAAATAATTAATCGGTTTAAATACGGCAACATTTCAATTGTCATGTCAGAAGTGAATAAAATGTTTGATAGAAATCAAACTCGTTAAGTAGTACCAGTTCCTACAGGACAATTGGATAAATTTCTCCGATAGACAAAAACAGACATCATCATTCCACATAATAACCATTATAATATCCAGACATCATTCCAAGAAAAATAGTGGACTCACTGTAATAGTAAATAGATAAATCATAATTATAGGGACTCTGAAATAAATGCCTTTTTATTTAAATAACAAAAACGTATTTATATATCGAATGATTAGTTTCTGATACATGTGCTTATTGAACATAGACAAAATATTGAACTGTTAAAGCTTATTTAAGTATTTAAATATACTCACTGGACAGCGAATACAGAGATAAAAACTGTTCAAAAGGACTCACTGGACAGCGAATATAGAGATAAAAACTGTTCAAAAGGACTCACTGGACAGCGAATACAGAGATAAAAATTGTTCAAAAGGACTCACTCTATAGACTCTATCGAGGATAAAATGTAACAACCGATGAAACTTATCACAGAAAGTGATATATCAAATAAAGTGAAAACGTATATTACATAGTATCATGTTGTTGATATGAATTGTAGAAATAGCAAAAAACTATCAAACTGTTTATATGTATTTGCATATCGACTGACTAGTGAAACAAGACAAAAAATCGCTAACATTTACTTCCACTTGTCGCGCTGAATGGTAAATAATTGTGCACTGAATGACTAGTAAAACACAAATATTAAATAGTACATAACTGTGCACTGAATGACTAGTAAAACACAAATATTAAATAGTACATAACTGTGCACTGAATGACTAGTAAAACACAAATATTAAATAGTACATAATTGTGCACTGAATGACTAGTAAAACACAAATATTAAATAGTACATAATTGTGCACTGAATGACTAGTAAAACACAAATATTAAATAGTACATAAGTGTGCACTGAATGACTACTAAAACACAAATATTAAATAGTACATAATTGTGCACTGAATAACTAGTAAAACACAAATATTAAATAGTACATAATTGTGCACTGAATAACTAGTAAAACACAAATATTAAATAGTACATAATTGTGCACTGAATAACTAGTAAAACACAAACGAAACCTTATGATACATATGTACCTGAATAAAGTGTTAATACTTTAAACACATAGTAACAGCACTGAATAAAGAGGAAAAGCTTTGAACACATAGTAACAGCGCTAAATGAAGAGTTAATACTTTAAACACATAGTAACAGCGCTAAATGAAGAGTGAAAACAAAAACAATAAATCTTCATATAACTCGTGATTCGTAGGACATCCCATATCAAAATGTTCCAATGCCAGTTAGTGGGAGGCCGGATGAGTAAGGGATGCGGAGTCTAATACGGGTGATGGGATTCGAGCCCCATACGGGGACAATGGCAGATGGGGGGGTTTCAACGTGCATACCTACTTTGCAGTACGATGAAAAATTGTAATTAAACAAACATTGTGTATCAACAAGAATGAAAAAAAAACATTGTGCTTCAAGAAGAATAAAACCAACGTGGCCAACATTTGTGCATCAACAAGAATGAAAAAAAAAAACATTTGTGCATCAACAAGAATGAAACAAACATTTGTGCATCACAAGAATGAAACAAACATTTGTGCATCAACAAGAATGAAAAAAACCATTTGTGCATCAACAAGAATGAAAAAAAAAATTGTGCATCAACAAGAATGAAAAAAAAATGTGTGCATCAACAAGAGTGAAACAAACATTTGTACATGAAATGAAGATAAAAGTGTGACAAACTTTGTCGTCTAACTGTACATGATCTAAAAAATAAAAAAATAAAACACAGTAAAATGTAACAAACTTTATCGTCTAGCATCACTTGATCTAAACACACACACACACACACACACACACACACACACACACACACACACACACACACACACACATACACGCACGCACACACACACACACACACACACACACACACACACACACACACACGCACACACAGAGAAATAACTTTCACATCAAGCTGTGCATTAAATGAAGAGTAAAACGAAAAAAAACTGTTGAAAAGATTATAAACAACACGACTGCTCATGTTAAAAATGTAATATATTTTAAAAGTAACGACATAAAACTATAAATCGTAATAGAACAACGTAAAACAAGAAATTGTAGTAAAACGATAATATACGTAAACATTGTAATGAAATATACATTTACGATAAAAATATTAAAAATTGTAATTAATTAAACAAACAATAAAGAAGAAAATACAAAGTGTGATAATAATGAAAATGCATTTTATTAACAGACATATATAATAAATAATAATTATTAGCAATTGCTTACTTTTACAATGTACATTTTTTGACAACTAGAAAGAAATATTTCAAAATAAAAGTACATTATTTCACAGCTTGAAGGAAATATTTCAAAATAAAAGTACATTATTTCACAGCTTGAAGGAAATATTTCAAAATAAAAGTACATTATTTCACAGCTTAAAGAAAATAAGATCTTTATTAGGATATGTTTAAAGTATTACTTACTCATAATTACTTATGTGCATATATTTTATAATTATTTCTGTTAAAGTTATTACTTATAGTTTGTATTTTTAAAAATAATGTAAATTAATTAGCTTAGTTTTATTTCCTAAGTACACGATATGCTTGCAAATATTTTGTATTATTGGCAATGAAATACATTCTGCTCAACTTAGCACAGTTTGCAAATGTTTTGTATTATTGGCAATGAAATACATTCTGCTCAGCTTAGCACAATTTGCAAATGTTTTGTATTATTGGCAATGAAATACATTCTGCTCAGCTTAGCACAGTTTGCAAATGTTTTGTATTATTAGCAATGAAATACATTCTGCTCAGCTTAGCACAGTTTGCAAATGTTTTGTATTATTGGCAATGAAATATATTCTGCGCAACTTAGCACATTTTTGTCTTGATATTTGTTCTGGCTTAGATGACTACTTATTAATGTCAGATTAATTAGACACAAACAAACCTCTAATGGAGAATGACCCATTTACATCAAACAAATCTGTTTACGGATATTTAGTGAACTTCTATAGCAAACACTATGTCTGTTTCCGGATAATGAACGCTTTGCATCAAATAAATCTGTTTACAGGTACTTAGTGAACTTTTCTGTCAAACACGTCTGTTTCTAGACAGTGACCCCTAGCGTCAAGCACGTCAGATCATGCCTTTACAGTGGTCCATTTAGATTTTGGCATGTTGTGATGAAGGCGGTTCATTGTCCGGAAACAGTTTGTTGTTTGCAATTTGTTTTTTGAGTTTTTGTGTTTTCTGTGAACGTGCTAGAGTGGTGGGAGTGGCACAACTGTATGGTAATATTTCTGTTTATATAATGTCTGAGAGATCGGTATTTATCTGTTGTTTTTAGTGACGTAACTATGTATGGTAATATCTCTCTTTATATAATGTCTGAGAGATCGGTATTTATCTGTTGTTTTTAGTGACGTAACTATGTATGGTAATATCTCTCTTTATATAATGTCTGAGAGATCGGTATTTATCTGTTGTTTTTAGTGACGTAACTATGTATGGTAATATCTCTCTTTATATAATGTCTGAGAGATCGGTATTTATCTGTTGTTTTTAGTGACGTAACTATGCATGGTAATATTTCTATTTATATAATATCTGAGAGATAGGTATTTATCTGTTGTTTTTAGTGACGTAACTATGTATGGTAATATTTCTGTTTATATAATGTCTGAGAGATCGGTATTTATCTGTTGTTTTTAGTGACGTAACTATGTATGGTAATATCTCTCTTTATATAATGTCTGAGAGATCGGTATTTATCTGTTGTTTTTAGTGACGTAACTATGTATGGTAATATCTCTCTTTATATAATGTCTGAGAGATCGGTATTTATGTCATTTGGAGTGACATAACTATATGCGGTAATATTTCTGTTTATAAGATGTCTGCTGGTTGGATATTTATCCACTGCTGAGTAGATAGAGCTATGTGGTAATAGTTGTATATGTATAACATATGCTAGTGGAATATTTATCCAGTTGTGAGGGGACATAACTGTGTTTGGTAGTATTTCTATTTCTATATCGTCTGCTACTGGAATATTTATCCAATTGCGAGAGGTCATAGCTGTGTAGCATTACTTCTGGTTATAATGTTTGCTAATGTTCCTCTAAGTAATGTTTTATAAGGATATTATTTTTCTCATTTGGAAAGTAATCTGTTTTATTTAAAGTTTATTCACGTTGTTATACAAAATCAGTCATTAGGTGTTCGTATTTGTCTCAATAATAGTCCTTTTGATTTTACGATTTACATTTTCTACTGTTTAATGAAACGGATCTAAAGATTAAATTCAGTTACCTAAACTGAGAATATGTGGAAAATATTTTGATTTACCAACAAAAACCCCACTCATTTAAATTAAGGCAAAATGTGTAAAGACATTCTCGACAGTTCAAACCGTAGAAGGCATAAACTAAAATAATTTAATGCACATCAAAACTGGAAACAAATTTACTGGTCATGGGCATATATACTAATTTTTCTTTTTTGCTGTTAGGAACAAGTCAAAATTTACTGTATAATATAAATCATGAGCATATTTATTAATTTTTGTTTCTTGTTTTAGGAACAAGTCAAAATTTACTGTATAATATAAATCATGAGCATATTTATTAATTTTTGTTTCTTGTTTTAGAAACTAGTCAAAAGTTGCTACTTAGTGCAAGTTCAGTTACCTTTTAGACAATTAACAACACTTTATTATAAACATGTAACATTTTAGTAGCACACTGACAGTTATAAATATTTGGTTGCTCACTAAGAATACGTTATGATAACAATTCAACTCTTTAGTTGCTCACTAAATATACCTTATATAACATATGTAACTATTTAGCTGCTCACTAACAGTAAAATATACTTCATGTAATAAACATTGCTCACTAACAGTAAAATATACTTTATGTAATAAACATTGCTCTCTAAAAGTAATATAAACCTTATATCATGGATGTAGCTAGTTAGTTGCTACCATTTAAATTTTATAAAACAAATATAACTTTTAGTGCTCACTAACAAGTTAACAAAACTTATGACAACATACTAATGCTATTCTGTGTTCTTCAGAACAAGTTAACAAAATGTATGACAACATACTAATACTATTCTGTATTCTTCACACAAGGTACACAGACCGTTAGATTAATTGCACATTGCAGCAAATACAAATTAGCAGTTCACCGAGACGCAAGCCTATTAATTGACCACTGCTTCAATGCATTTAGTGAAAATCACACACACAAACACATATACACATACACACAGATAGGTAGATAGAGACAGACAGACAGACAGATAGATAGATAGATAGATAGATAGATAGACAGACAGACATATAGATAGATAGACTGATAGATAGATAGATAGATAGATAGATAGATAGATAGATAGATAGATAGATAGATAGATAGATAGATAGATAGATAGATAGATAGATAGATAGATAGATAGATAGATAGATAGATAGATAGATAGATAGATAGATAGATAGATAGATAGATAGATAGATAGATAGATAGATAGATAGAGAGTATTATCAAGTTAGAAATTCTGTGAAATCAGTCACTAAAGACCTGCATAATATTATTTTTGTAAGTTGTGATTGAAAAGAATGTCGTATCGAAATTTCGTGCATGCTACTGATAAAACACTTCAAGCATGCTACATATAAAACACTTCAAGCATTGCTATAGATACAACCGCTTCAATCAGTGCCAAAATAAACATTTCAAGAAGTGCCACGGCTAAACACTTCAAACAGTATCACAGGTAAAACAGTTTAAGCAGTGCCACAGGTTTCGAGAAGTGCCATAGATGAAACAGTTCAGGCAGTGCCACAGTAAAACACTTTAAGCAGAGCTACAGATAAAGTATTGTAAACAATACCGCAGATAAAGTATTTCATACAGCGCCACATATAAGTACTTTAAACTGTACCACAAAATACATCTTACAGTGCCACAGATAAACACTTTGAAAAATAAAACACTTTGAAATCCAAGCTTTAGACATTTCTTCCAACCAACAGGGGTAATCCTATGTCCCTCTATCAACTGGAGTAATCCTCTTTCCTCTAACAACAGGGGTAATCCTCTTTCTTCTACCAACTGGATTAATCCTCTTTCCTCTAACAACAGGGGTAATCCTCTTTCCCTCTACCAACTGGAGTAATCCTCTTTCCCTCTACCAAATGGAGTAATCCTCTTTCCCTCTACCAACTGGAGTAATCCTCTTTCCCTCTACCAACTGGAGTAATCCCTCCTCCGTCTTACTTCTTTACCATTTTAATAGAATATGTTAGTAGTAGTTGTTGTAATGAAAGTTACTCTACTAACACTAGCTATACATGTAATAGTAGTATTAGTATTGCTATATAATAACTGTCTTGGTAGTGTTAGTAGAAGTGGTAAGGACCTTATGATAACATTAGCAAATGTCCTTAAGCTCACATATAACTATTCCGTGCGCTTTCACTTTCTTCTCATAAACCTAATTCTATATGATTCCTATTTCCTCGCATAGCTATTTCATATGATCTCTATTTCCTCGCATAACTATTTCATATGATCTCTATTTCCTCGCATAACTATTTCATATGATCCGAACTTCCTCGCATAGTTAATCTATATGATTCCAATTTCCTCACATAATTATTTCATCATATGATTCCAATTACCTCGCATTACTATTTAATATGATTATGCTTCCAATTTCCTCGCATAACTATTTAATATGATCCCAATTTCAATTTCCTCGCATAACTATTTAATATGATCCCAATTTCAATTTCCTCGCATTACTATTTCATACGATTCCAATTTCCTAGCATAATTATTTCTTATGGTTATGATTTAAATTCCCTTGCATACCTATTTATATGATTATGATTTCAATTTCCTTGCATAACTCTTTCATAGATTATTATTTTATTTTATATAATTTCAATTTCCCCGCATAACTATTTCATATTATTTCAATATCCTCGCATATGATTTTAATTTCGATATGTGTAACTGTTCCATTTGATTTTTACTTCATTCTCATACAAATACTCGATGAGATTACAAATCCCTCGCATACAGTTCTTCTATAATATGATTTTCGTTCCTCGCAAAGAACTATTCTCTATGTCCATTTCCTCATCTAAGATTATTCGTTTGTTTCCTTTTTCTTTCCTAAGAATTATTCGTTTGAATTTTATGTTTTATCAAGGGGACTATTTCAGAATTTTTTTTGGTTTCTTCTTCGCTTGTAACTATTTTCATTTTCAATTTTCATGGTAAATCTGAAAACTGTTCTTGTAAATTTCATGTTCTCATTGAGGACTATGTCTTTTTAAAATTTCCCTTTCCTCTACTAGATCTATTTATATAATTTTTCTCATCTAGATCTATTTGTAAAATTTCCCTTTTCTCACTAGACTATTCTCAGATTTCCATTCTTTTACCTAAAAGTATTTCAGTTTGCCCGAGTTTTTCCTTCTCTTTGTCGAATAGAAATTTGCAATAATTTTCCTTTATTGACTTAGACGATTTTTACTAATTTCCTTTCTCTTGAAGGTAATACTCCTATAATTTCCTTTTCATTGTTTAGAAATATTCCTATTGTGCTACTTTTCGTTGCTTATAAATATTCTTATAAATTCAGTTTTCTTGTCTAAAACCATTCATATGCTTTCTTGCCAGAAGCATAGCTAAACTATTCACTTTCTCGCGGAAAGTACAGCTAAACTGTTTACTTTCTCGCCTGAAGTATTAATAAACTATTCAACTATTCACTTTCTCGCCTGAAGTATTAATAAACTATTCACTTTCTCGCGGAAAATACAGCTAAACTGTTTACTTTCTCGCCTGAAGTATTAATAAACTATTCAACTATTCACTTTCTCGCCTGAAGTATTAATAAACTATTCAATTTCTCGCCTGAAGTATTAATAAACTAGTCACTTTCTCGCCTGAAGTATTAATAAAGTATTCACTTTCTCGTCAGACGTATAGCTAAATTCTTTATTTCTTAACCAGAAATGTTGACATAATTGTATTTTTTCTAGATCTATTCCTAGAGCCAAATGTCAAGGACGGTTACTATATAAAAATACGTCAGATAATCCGTAAAAGCAATTTTACTTGATCATATTATTTGCGTACAATGGGTAGTTTGTCGTTAATAATTTCAATAATTAAAAATTTAGATAAATTAGACATTAATAATAAAAATTGGTAAAGGTAAATAACGACATTGAATGCACTAAGATATGATTGCAAAATAAAATATAATAATAACCAAACAGAGAAACATTAATAAAAACAAACTGAATTAAAACCAAATAAGATATATCTATGAAAATCACAATAAAACATGGTGATTTAAAAGTCAAAATAAAGCAGAATATTTTAAAATGAAAACTTTTAAAACAATACAAACAGTATTATTAGAACAGCAAAGTTTTAGTCTCTAAAACTAATCCGAAATGTTATTAACACTGATGAGTTTAAAAACTGACATTTGCAATCTCCATGTAAAAATAACTCTTTGCGGCTAACGTTTTACCAAAAGCAGAAAGTCATCTTACCGTACCGAAGTTATCTTTCAGTTTTACTCACTTTAATTCTTCACCAATTAATAGGGTTTCGATCGTCGTTTTAATACAGTTTCTGTTTCAGTGTTTATTTTGATTACGTATTTTTAATTAATTTGTTTCATCTTTTTGTTTTGTTTTTGTAAGGGGACGTTCGTTAACAGTGAGAGGGGTTGTTATTTTATCCAAGCATAGGGTAAATGACTCTTCCCGCTGCTAAAGAATCAGTTCCCTGCAGAATTATTATTATTATTCATCAGAATTATCAGGAATATTCTCTCAGAAAGTTTCCTTTCGCAGAATAAAATAATTTTCAATATCAACACCGGAAATGTTTTCTGTGCGGGAATGACAAAGTTTCCACAATAATAAAGAGATATTTCCCTGTCGAGTTTAGCAGTGTTCTGGAGCAGCATTACGTATTCAAAGTTTCCACAATAATAAAGAGATATTTCCCTGTCGAGTTTAGCAGTGTTCTGGAGCAGCATTACATATTCAATGTTTCCACAATAATAAAGAGATATTTCCGCTCTCGAGTTTAGCAGTGTTCTGGAGCAGCATTACACATAACAATGCTTCTACGAGAGTAAAGAGATATTCCCTTTTTGGAATTTAGCATTCTTCCAGAGCAACATCCGAAATTCACCAGAACTAATTATTTCCACAATAACATTTAAATATGTTCCTAGCCGGAATGTAAATGTTTTCCTTGCAGACATTTGTAATTTTCAACAGCAACATGAGAAATGTTTCTTTGCCAGAATTAGTCATTTTCGACAGTGCCATCTTGTACATTTTTTGTTTTGTTTTTTGATAGAATTAAGCATTCTAGAAAAGGAAATAAGAAAATATTTTCTTACCTTAATTAGAATATTCTTTCAATAATATCTAACTGTTTATAATAGCAAAATATTGTCAACAAACATAAACTCCATAAACTAGCCAACTCAACTTCCCTTTTTCTTGAAATCCTTTTAAAGTCTATACTTTAGTCGTTCTCCACCACCATTTTTGTTTCCAGAAATGTTCTACTCAAATATAAGTTCTTTTACACGCCACGTTTAGTGCTTTAATTCTACATCAGTTCTTTTGCATTTTAAAAGTAATATTGTTCCACATCAAGACTTTTTTCAACGAAATCATTCGATTTCCATTTGTTAAATGTATATTTTGCTTTACAGCATTGGAACTTTCACTATGCTATATAGTGTGCCGTACTTTGCAATAACATCAGTTCTTTTAGATGCTAACTGCAGTACTTTTCATAACTTAGTTCTTTTCCATATTTTCTACATTAGTTCTTTTCTACCACAGTTATTGTCTAAATTAGGTTCTTTTCCACCACAGTTATTGTCTAAATTAGGTTCTTTTCCACCACAGTTATTGTCTAAATTAGTTCTTTTCAACCACAGTTATTGTCCACATTAGTTCTTTTCCACCACAGTTATTGTCCACATTAGTTCTTTTCCACCACAGTTATTGTCCACATTAGTTCTTTTCCACCACAGTTATTGTCCACATTAGTTCTTTTCCACCACAGTTATTGTCCACATTAGTTCTTTTCCACCACAGTTATTGTCCACATTAGTTCTTTTCTGCATCAGTTATTTTCTACATTAGTTGTTGCCATAAACGTAGTATTTTTCCACAACATCAGAACATTTCCGTGCCAAACACAACACCAGAACTTTTCCATGCCAAATACAGCATCCATGCTTTCCACGCCAAACGTAGTATTATCTTACAGTCATGCTCTCAATACCGAAATTGGTTTTTCTTGAGGTACACAATCTTTTAATCAGTATAATGATTCGACGTCATAGGCCTTGTCTAAAACTACGTCAGTACTCCCCTCGATGACCTCAGTGCTTTACTCGAAGCCCAGCGATGAGTGAAGATCTGACGGCACTCCACCAAAACCCGACTCAAAAGACGTCCCAGACAGTGCAAGGGAGAGAAGCAAAAGAAAAGACGCTACTCTTCACGCTGGCCTTGTGCTCTGCTTGCTAGCGATGTTTGCCCCTGCAAAACACGATGGCGGCTGATAAGAAGGGAACAAATTTACACAGGTCGGCCCTCGGAACACCTAAAGTGCAGCCATCCGATAGTTCTCTAAGTTTGGATTTCTTTGTTTTTGAGGAACTTCAAATTTACACACACCAGTCGAGGTCGGGTTTGTTCATTTCAAAATCATTACTTCGCCAATTTTCTCTTTGCTTCAAGCCATGTCCTTTACGTCATTATTATTGATGAATAATGAGTAATGAGTACGAGGCTTTCATACTTACTGAGTGTCGAGTCATGATTAAAACAGTTAGAGGTTTTCATACTTGGTGAGTGCCAAGTTACAGGTAAGACAGCTGAGAGGTTTTCATACTTTGTGAGTGTAGACTCTAAAGTAACATATAAGACAGTTGAGAAGTTTTCATACTTAGTGATTGCCGAGTTACAGGTAAGACAGTTGAGAGGTTTTCATACCTAATGAGTGCCGAGTAAGAAAGTTTATTACCTGACGTCTTATTAAGACAAAATTATTATATGAGATTTAATAAATCATATTGTTAACGAGGATTTAATAAAGCAAGTAATATACTATTATGCCGAGAGCCGAATGCTAGGAAAAGCGGCCCGTGAGTTTTCATTTGATTATGTTAGTAGTGTCGAGAGTACAGTCCCGGGGGGAGACAACTCATGAATTTAATTTCATTGAGAGTTGAGTGCCGAGAAAAGAATAAATGCTCATAAACTTTGCTATTAATGTTAATGATACATAACAAAAAAAACTAATATAATTCTTTACACATGAATATTTAAAAGAAAAACGTCATGAAAGAATATTGTTAAGTAAAGTTTACACGAAGTACTTAAAAGTGTACTTTTGAAATGAAATTATTGTCGAATCTGACAAGAATACTGAAAAGTGTTCTTTAGAAATGAAATTATGTCCAAGTTGACAATAAGTATTGAAAAATGTACTTTGAAATGCAATTATTGTCCAAGCTGACTAGAAGTATTGAAATTTTACTATTGAAATACAATTATTGTGGAATCTGACAAGAAGAACTGAAAAATGTACTTTGAAATGCAATTGTTTTCCAAGCTGAAAAGAAGTGTTGAAAATGTACTCTTGAAATACAATTGTTTTCCAAGCTGAAAAGAAGTGTTGAAAATGTACTTTTGAAATGCGGTTATTATCCACGCTGACAAAATTTTGGAAAAGTGTACTTTGACATGCAATCATTGTCCAAGTTGACAAAACGTGTTGAAAAGTGTACTTTGACATGCAATCATTGTCCAAGTTGACAAAACGTGTTGAAAAGTGTACTTTGACATGCAATCATTTTCCAAGCTTAAAGAAAGTGTTGATAAGTATACTTTTGAAATGCAATTATTGTCAAGCTGATTGACGGGAGAACCTGGAATTGAACAAGAAACAGTACTGTCAAATTCTTTGATGAAAAACTAAACGTGTCCATAAGACTGTTGTAATGGAATGGTCAGTGCAGACCATTGCCAGAGAAAGGTGAAAGCTAACAAAACAACTGGCATGCAGTGAGAAGGCTTTCTATCGTGATCCTATTGTTAAATAAATAAATATAAATCCATTTGTTCATTGAGTGCAATGTGTTAACTCAGTAAGTTTTTAAAATTAAAGTAAACTGTTTGGCTTAGTATTATTTGTGTATTAAATATCGTTTGTTCATAAAATAATTTCTTAGACTGTTTTATTAGTAATATGTTGCTGTCTTTTTAAGGAAACTGCTTTCGCTAAGTGTTATGTTGTTTACTAAGACGTGGTTTACTAAGTTTTATGTTGTTGACTAAGACAGATCGTGGTTCGTTAAGCTTTATGTGTTAACTGAGACGTGGTTTACTAAGTTTTGTATTGTTTACTGAGACGTGGTTTACTAAGTTTTGTATTGTTTACTAAGACGTGGTTGACGAAGTTTTGTATTGTTTACTAAGACGTGGTTGACTAAGTTTTGTATTGTTTACTAAGACGTGGTTGACTAAGTTGTATGTTAAATAAAACGTAGCTCACTAAGTTTTGTGTTGTATCCTTAGGTTTATATTGTTGACTAACACAGATCGTAGTTCACTAAGTTTTGTATTGTTTATTAAGACATATCGTGGTTCGTGTGGTTCGCTAAGTTTTATGTTGTTTACTGAGACAGATCGCAGTTCGCTCAGTAAAGTTGTACTCTCAATGTTCATAATAAAATATAAATAATATAATATAAAACAAATGTTGTTCATTTAAGTGATTGTTGTTTCAGTAATGTATAGTTTATTACATCATTATGTGATCTCTTAGAAACATGTTTGTTGTTCGATAAGTCACACTGTTTGAGTGGTGATATGTTTTTTCATTAAGATACAGTGCTCGCTTATGTAATGTTTTCTTTTATGTCAGATTGTGTTCATTTATGTAAATGTTTTTCTTTACGCCAGAATGTGTTCGCACAGCAATATATTGTTTAATAATATTTGTATGTTTATATTTACTAAGCAAAAAATCCCCAACCCTCTTAGTAAAGTTACAGGATATTTATGCTCTTAATCACCTTACAGGTTCTCTATGTTTATATTCACCAACAAAAAAAATCCTTCTCTTAGTCAACTTACAAGATGTCTATGTTTATGTTCACCAGGCAACAAAATGTCCTTCTCTTAGTCAACTTACAAGATCTTTTCGTCTTTAGTCAAGTTGCAAAATGACTATGCTCTTAGTTAAGCAACAAGATATCGATGCTTTTAGTCAAGTTACAAGATGTCTATGCTCTTAGTCAAGCAACCAAATATCCCTGTTCTTAGTCAAGCAACACGAAATCTATGCTCTTAGTCAAGTTACAAGTTACGCTCGTGCTCAGTAAGCGGCAACAAGTCCAGTAACTCTGGAGAAATATAACACTTCCATGTAATGAAGATAATCCGAACAACATCTCACAGCTGAGACCCCGCGGGACGACCGTATTCCCTTGACGACAGGGTCGGGTTTAATTTCACCTCGACAAACACAGCGCGCTATGATTTATTAAATCGTTCCTCACCCGCCAGCAGTCCAAGACCATGGAAAACTCCGTCAAAAGTTTCCTCTTTTCCGATCACACTCGGTGCAGATTAAGCGCCTGAAGGGGAGGCTACTATTATGAAGTGCCAGAGCAATGGCTAGATAGACAAGGGGGATAAATCAGGGCGCATACTGGAATAAATCAGAGTTGGAGCGGCCTGTCTAGAGTTGACCCTGCGGCCGCCTGATAGACCGAAAGATGATACCAATGCATCACAGGAGCGAAATATGCGCACTGTAAATTTGCGTATTCTCTGACACTTCAATATCGATAATCTCAAAAACAAACCGCCCTCGTTCTCAAGCCGCTCTCGTACCCAAACAAATACTCGTTCCCAGACTCTAAGTGACAGTGCAAAAAGAACTTAGCGTTAAGGAATGTTGGCCATTGTTCTTTTCTAATAGATAGATAGATGGATGGATGGATGGATAGATAGATAGATAGATAGATAGATAGATAGATAGATAGATAGATAGATAGATAGATAGATAGATAGATAGATAGATAGATAGATAGATAGATAGATAGATAGATAGATAGATAGATAGATTTTATTTGTAACTGATGAGCAATAGTCAATACTAAATGTTAGTCACAAACTTTTAACTACAATTATTCTTGTTATGTTCAGGATGGAAAACAGCACACAACAGAGAGAAATGTGTTGAAGATAGTATACTGCTTATAATAGCATTTTGCATGTTCATTTATATTGTTATATGCTTTGAATCTGTTTATTATTCTCACAAGAATATTTGCACCAAAGATACAATAGTAGTGCAAGAAAGCACATATATTAATGAAACTAAATCCTTAAATCCTAAATCCTAAAAAACCCTTAAATTATTAAGCTACAATTGGAGCTCTTCTACGAAAGAAGAAAATTGCAGTGCGGAGTCGAAAATTTTCAATGCAATATGGAATGCATTGCGAATGCGATGATAATTAAATACTACATGCAGATAAGAATAACAGATTTGTTCATACTAGAGGATATAATATTAATATAACATGCTTCAATCAGAATGAAATTTTACTTGAAATACAGAACATGCTGCACTAAAGACGAAATATTTTTAAACAATAAAGCCTGTGGATGAAATATTTCCTCAACTACAAGTACTGAGGATGCTATAATTCCAAAACTACAAGCACTAATAGTGAAATAGTTCCTAAGCTATAATCACTGGGGATGAAATAATTTCTAATCTACGAGCACTGGGGATGAAATAATTTCTAATCTACGAGCACTAATAGAGAAATAGTTCCTAAGCTATAATCACTGGGGATGAAATAATTTCTAATCTACGAGCACTGGGGATGAAATAATTTCTAATCTACGAGCACTAATAGAGAAATAGTTCCTAAGCTATAATCACTGGGGATGAAATAATTTCTAATCTACAAGCACTGGGGATGAAATAATTTCTAATCTACGAGCACTAATAAAGAAATAGTTCCTAAGCTATAATCACTGGGGATGAAATAATTTCTAATCTACAAGCTCTGGGGATGAAATAATTTCTAATCTACAAGCACTGGGGATGAAATAATTTCTAATCTACAAGCACTGGGGATGAAATAATTTCTAATCTACAAGCACTGGGGATGAAATAATTTCTAATCTACGAGCACTAATAGAGAAATAGTTCCTAAACTACAAGTACTGATCGATTAAATAATTCTTAAACTCTAAGCATGTGGGGATGAAGTAATTCCTAAACTACAAGCATTGAGGATGAAATAGTTCCTCAACTATAAGCACTGGAAGATGAAATAGTTCGTAGTAAATATAGTTGATTAATTGAAATAGTTCCTTTAATATACAGCACTTAAGATAAAATATAACCTAATTAAAATATAGCTCTTAAGACGAAATAGTCTCTATTTAAAATAAACTCTTAAGATTAAATAGTTTCTAGTTACAAATTAGCACTTAAGATGAAATAGTTCCTAGTTAAAATACAGCATTTAAGATGAAATACTCCTAATTAAAATATAGCACTTAAGATGAAATAGTTCCTAGTTAAAATATAACACTTCAGTTAAAATAATTTCAAACTTGAAAGCTTGAACGTGATTG
Organism: Sinotaia quadrata; assembly: GCA_028829895.1. Taxonomy (NCBI): domain Eukaryota; kingdom Metazoa; phylum Mollusca; class Gastropoda; order Architaenioglossa; family Viviparidae; genus Sinotaia; species Sinotaia quadrata. Next base: position 60,836,561 of record CM054177.1, on the reverse strand, counting down.
TTATTTTGATAGTTCCGCACAAACCATTTGCTCCTTTTCTCCTTTGAGAGATATGATGCCAGGCCTAAACAGATATGATAAACCAGAAAAAGTGTGGGAAGAGAACAGACTTCCAGAATCAGCAATTAATCTCTACAGCTGCCAGGCCTAAACAGATATGATAAACCAGAAAAAGTGTGGGAAGAGAACAGACTTCTAGAATCAGCAATTAATCTCTACAGCTGCCAGGCCTAAACAGATATGATAAACCAGAAAAAGTGTGGGAAGAGAACAGACTTCTAGAATCAGCAATTAATCTCTACAGCTGCCAGGCCTAAACAGATATGATAAACCAGAAAAAGTGTGGGAAGAGAACAGACTTCTAGAATCAGCAATTAATCTCTACAGCTGCCAGGCCTAAACAGATATGATAAACCAGAAAAAGTGTGGGAAGAGAACAGACTTCTAGAATCAGCAATTAATCTCTACAGCTGCCAGGCCTAAACAGATATGATAAACCAGAAAAAGTGTGGGAAGAGAACAGACTTCCAGAATCAGCAATTAATCTCTACAGCTGCCAGGCCTAAACAGATATGATAAACCAGAAAAAGTGTGGGAAGAGAACAGACTTCCAGAATCAGCAATAATCTCTACAGCTGCCAAACTGAAACAGATCTGATAAAACCAGAAAAAGTTTGGGAAGAGAACAGACTTCCAGAAACATCAACAATCTCTACAACAGCCAGAATTGAAAAGACATGATAGAATTAGAAAAAGTGTGGGAAGAAACTAGACTTCCAGAATCAGTACTGTGGCTCCAAAGATGCTAGACCTGAACAGATGTGATAGGAATAGAAAATGTGTTTTGTAGAGAATAGACTTCCAGAACTATTATCTGATTCGCTGCAAATACCAGACTTGAACAGACAGGTACTTGCCATTCTAATCTTATCTCCACAAATGTATGCAAGACCTAAACAGACAGGTACTTGCCATTCTAATCTTATCTCCACAAATGTATGCAATACCTAAATAGACAGGTACTTGCCATTCTAATCTTATCTCCACAAATGTATGCAATACCTAAATAGACAGGTACTTGCCATTCTAATCTTATCTCCACAAATGTATGCAAGACCTAAATAGACAGGTACTTGCCATTCTAATCTTATCTCCACAAATGTATGCAAGACCTAAATAGAATATCGTTGCTATTCTAATAGAAGACTCGAGACATTATTATCCTGCTTTATTCTTCATACCGTATCCAGATGTAAGATCAAGTACTTCATATTTTTCCATTGCAGTAATATTTAAACAGTCTTGAAGATGTGATAAAGCATTTCTTTTCTGCTTCGATTTTTGTGTAAAATCGTTTATTAAACCTCTGCTTTTCACACTTTTGTTTTAAAGTACACTCTTTCATTAAAGTTCGTTTCTTTTGATTAGTTCATCTTAGTTGCTTCCAGTTTAGGTATTAATTTTATTAGTATTTTAACGGTATTTTCTTTGAATTAATTCGTCTATACTTATTAGACATATTATATTGTTGTTTGTATGCAAGACAGCTATATAGTCTGTGAGTGTATCTTTTGTTTATAGAAAAATGGTACAATTCACTGTTAGTTTCAATGATTACTAAATTAGTAATTTACTTTTGACACTGTCCACCTACTGTTACATAGTCATGGCTAATATTAAGACATCAACATGTAGTAATTTACTTATGACAGTGTCCATATACTGTTATATAACCAAGGCATATTATAAGACATTTCATGGATCTTGTGCCAAATAATGTTGTGTCATTCACTGTGCTATGTATGAATATTATATAGTCATGGCTAATATTATAAGGCATAACACGGAGCTTGTGTCAGATAATGTGCATTGACTGCGCTATTAATGAATATTATATAGTCATGGCTAATATTATAAGACATAATATGGAGCTTGTGTCAGATAATGTGTCATTCACTGTGTCAGATAATGTCGTGTCGTTGACTGCGCTATATATGAATATGATAGAACATTCAAGACTATATAAGGTGACGTCATGAATACATATTAATAATTCAGTGTGCTTAATTTGAGAATGTTAAATTTTTACAGAGGTTTCTGTAGTGCACCCTCTTACACATGTGGTTAAAGACTCTTTTGCCTTACTTGGCCAGTTCTAGTTCATAGCTATGTGCTCCCATCCTAGGTTAATAATACGGTTACCTTTCTACCTAATCCTAGCCCAAATTATCATCATCCATCTGCATTTAGCAACCATACTTACAAAGGTGTCATCCACAAGACTCAGCAAAGACATACTACAAGTTATAAGTAAAAAGCACAAACTCATTGACTCATCTGTTTGTGCTCAATTAATGCGATGAACTCTTATTACACTCTCTGGTTATAGAATTATTTACAAAGAATTATAAGTCCGTCGTGTCAACTATAGCACTTTTAGTCTTTGATTTGACATTTTTAAACAGAGAGCCATATCCATCTACCCTTTTGTTACATATTAAACGGCACCAGAGTTCGGTTCACTTTATCAACTCTCTACACCAGTATAGACGTGACAGTGTGAATGGGTGAAAGCCTACTTCAGTGCATCGATCTGTCTGATGCGTGATCAATCGTGTCACTTTGTAATGTGCATGGTGTCAAGCTGTGAGTATGTGTATGTGTTGGGTGAGTTTGGCATACAAATCCAAAACTGATGATCTTGCAATCAGCCATCCATAATCACAACGATAATTTTGCAATCAGGAACCCATACACCGCTATGAGGAAACTACTGAATTGATTTAAACATAACATATAAGAAAGCGAACTATAATTACTGAATTGTAGAATTATTACTGAAGGCACAAAATACACTATTTTAAACCTAAATATTACAAAAATTAGATGTTGTCAAGGAATTGGAAAATTCCATCATTTAATTATTATAAATTTTCAAAACACATAATTGTGAGTAGGCTGACTGATCAATGGATAGGGAAACAGCGTCTGAATTAAGGCAGACGATAAATCTTGCACATCCTAGTGCTTCCTTAAATAACAATATTATCACTATTCTAATATTTATTCTATCAATTATCTCTACCTGCAGTTACTGGATTAAAAACCCAAAAATCACTTTATGTGGTTACGCCACAACAACTCCTTAACTGGTTTGACATTCACAAATCTTGTTTCTTTTCAGGACACTCACTCACGTCTTAACTATCCGAGTCTGTGGTCTCACAATAATCCTTAGCATCAACTCGCTAGTAGCATGCCACCTTTCTTTAAAAATTTCTGAAAGGTTGGTGTTAACAATAAGAAACAATTTATTTCAAAATGAACCAATTATCAATTCAGTGTATTAACGACTATTTAGTAAAACATGCTGATACAAAAGCAATTCGTGCATACGTACAAAATAAACTTCTACTAACAAAATCATAGATTACTGAAGTTAATGATTAAATGGTTAATACCAAACTGATTCAGTCTAAATATCATAATAAATTATATATTCCATTCCACCCATCAGCCTCTCTATACACTTAAACATCCACTACCTATACAAAAATCACTATAATACTTCCTTTTTATAAAATATTACAAATTATCATGCTTAATTTAAAAAAAAAATTCGGGGGATGTTAATTTTATTAGCAGAGACATTCACTTTCACAAATGACTAGATTCCAAAATCAATATGTTCCTCAAAATGTGACCATTCGAATTTCATCCGAAATACAGGACTACCAGACTTCATGTAAAGAAAAACAGTCAATAATGGCCCTCAGTTATGCCTCTTATTTATACCAGACTTTATGTAAAGAATAACAATAAGTAAAGGGCCTACAGTTATATCCCCCTACTTATGCCAATCTTCATGTAAAAAAATAACAGTTAGTAAGGTGTAAAGAATAACAGTCAGTAAGGGCCTACAGTTATGCCCCTTATTTATACCAGTCTTCATGTAAAGGATAAGTCAATAATGGCCTACAGTTATGCCCCTTATTTATACCAATCTTCATGTAAAGAATAATAATAAGAATAATAAAGAATAATAGAGAGCATTTTCCTAAATAGGTAAACGGCAGAATGTAGTGAGCCTTTCTCTACATAGGCAAACGGCGAATGTAGAGAGCCTTTCTCTACATAGGCAAACGGCGAATGTAGAGAGCCTTTCTCTACATAGACAAACGGCGAATGTAGAGAGCCTTTCTCTACACATGTGGAATGCTCTCCAGCACTTGTGTAGCTACTGTACGTGTGGCTTTCAAGATCAGCAACTGTTTAGTTGACAGCTACATTTTAGGAATTAACTAATTAATTGACAGCTACATTTTAGGAGTTAACTAATTAATTGACAGCTACATTTTAGGAATTAACTAATTAATTGACAGCTACATTTTAGGAGTTAACTAATTAATTGACAGCTACATTTTAGGAATTAACTAATTAATTGACAGCTACATTTTAGGAGTTAACTAATTAATTGACAGCTACATTTTAGGAATTAACTAATTAATTGACAGCTACATTTTAGGAGTTAACTAATTAATTGACAGCTACATTTTAAAAATTAACTAATTAGTTATAAAGTCATCTAATTAATTTACAGCTAAACTTTAGACAATTAATAATTAATTTACATTAGCAATTTATAAAGTCATCTAATTAACTGGTAGCTAAATTTTAGACAATTAACTAATTAATTTACAGAAGCAGTTTAGAGAATCATCTAATTAATTCAAATCTAAATTTTTGAAAGTCAGATAATTATTTTACAACTAAATTTTAAGAAATGAAAATTAGTATCACTCCTATCATATTCAGACTGCGATGTTGTTCTTAATACTGAAAGAGAGGTTTGCCTCAGAACTAGTTAAACTTGTTCCCACACCTAGTTAAAATAGATGTGATCATTACTAATTAAATAGTGATATGCCCTGACTAATTAACTAAGTGTTTGCTCTTTGTCTAGGTAAATCAATCTGCGCCCATGATAGTTACCTAATAGGTTGCTCCATGTCTAGGTAAAGAAATCTGCGCCCAAGAATAGTTACCTAATAGGTTGCTCCATGTCTAGGTAAACAAATCTGCGCCCATGATAGTTACCTAATAGGTTGCTCCATGTCTAGGTAAACAAATCTGCGCCCATGATAGTTACCTAATAGGTTGCTCCATGTCTAGGTAAACAAATCTGCGCCCATGATAGTTAACTAATTTTTTGCTCCATGTCTAGGTAAACAAATCTGCGCCCATGATAGTTACCTAATAGTTTGTTCCATGTCTAGGAAAACAAATCTGCGTCCATAACTGGTTAGAAATGTGTTCCGTGACTACTTCATTAAGGTGATTCTCTTAACTAGTGCGAAGTGTCACATAACTATTTCTAAAACTAGTTAGAAATAAGTTACGGCTGCTTCATTAAGGTATGCTCCTTAACTAGTTAAAATATATCACATTAATACTTTATACAAGTGTACCCAGTAATTGGTTAGAAATATATCACATGACTTATTTATAGAAGTGTACCAAGTAAATGGTTAGAAATGTGTAACATGATCACTTTATACGAATGTACCCTGCAATTGGTTAGAAATATATCACATGACTACTTTATAGAAATGTGTCATATGACTACTTTATAGACGTGTATCCCGTAACTAAATAGATACATGTCACATTATTTCATAGAAGTATGCCCCGTATCTAATTAGATATGAGTCCCGTAATTAATTAGACACGTGTCACATGACTACTTTACAGTAGTGTGCCCCGTAACTAGATAGACACGTGTCACATGACTACTTTACAGTAGTGTGCCCAGTAACTAGATAGACACGTGTCACATGACTACTTTACAGTAGTGTGCCCAGTAACTAGATAGACACGTGTCACATGACTACTTTACAGTAGTGTGCCCAGTAACTAGATAGACACGTGTCACATGACTACTTCGTTGACGTGTGCCCCGTAACTAGATAGACACGTGTCACATGACTACTTTACAGTAGTGTGCCCAGTAACGAGATAGACACGTGTCACATGACTACTTCGTTGACGTGTGCCCCGAAATATGTCACATGACTATTATATAGAAGTGTGCCTCGTAATTGGTTAGAAATGTGTCACATGACTACGTTATAAAATATCCCTCGCAACTAGATAGAGATGTGTCATATTACTTCATAGAAGTGTGCCCCGTAAATAATTAGACATGTCATATTACATTATGGAATTGTGCCCCGCAAACTAGTTAGATATATTTCACATGACTGCTTCATAGAAGTGTGCCCGTTATTGGTTAGAAATATGTCACATGACTACTTTATAGAAGTGTGCCCAGTAATAAAATAGATATTTATCACCTGACTACTTCATAGACGCGTGCCCCGTAACTAGGTAGAAACGTGTAATATGATTACTTCATAGAAGTGTGCCCCATAGCTAATTAGACATGTGTCAAATGACTACTTGTAGAAGTGTACCTTGTAACTAGTTAGAAAAGTGTCACATTATTTAAATAGCTGTCTACCCATTACTAGTTGAAATGTTCTCTATAACTAATTTAATGTGTTCCCATGACTAAATGCCCCATTAATATTCAACTATGTGAATAATTGAAGATGATCATGATGATTTTGATGAAGATGGTGGTGGTCGTGGTGGTAGTGGTGATGATGATGATGATGATGATAACCTTGCTTTGTTTTCCTTTCTAATTGTCTTTTTCTTCACTCTTCATTTTATCACAATAAATGTATGACGTTTGCTACCATTCTAAGCCTGCAGAAATATAGAGTAAAACTGGTGCATTAATCATCACTTAATCTTTGATATTATCCACTCCAATTAAATGTCACAATTGTTTGAATCAGGTTCACGTTGCAATAGAGTATTTAATTAAATTTCACATTTAGAGTGGGCCGACAATATAAATATCGTTATAATTCGATAACTATGTTCACACTAGTAAAAACATATTGATTTTGATATAGTGAGAATAGCGATATACATTTTAGTGACAGTAATGATATTGATATAGTGAGAATAGCTATATACATTTTAGTGACTGTAATGATATTGATATAGTGAGAATAGCGATAAAACATTTTAGTGACGGTAATGATATTGATAATATCGGTAGTTATGATATCCATAGAGGTAAACTTAAATCTACCCATGGAAAATTTTCTGGATTGCATCCGTTTCTACTCAGCATTTTGTTAGGCTGTAGAAAGGTAAGACAGCAGTAGTGAAAAGAAAAGCATGGGGATGAAAACGACACACTACAAAGAGTAAATTATTGTGGAAGGAAAGATTGAATATTGCGACGTGGGAGGTACTAATGATGTCCCCGCTTCTTCGTGTGTTTACACTGCCGTAACCGTCATCATACTGGTATGTCCTCTGTGTCAGAGGTCGCAGTGAAACTCAATGTTCCAACCAATTAAAACTGTTGACATACTCCCTGAAATGGCCAACGCGAGAAGATGGCTTTTTCCGTCTACCAAATGGCCCGTCATTAAGGTTGCCGTGTGGCGGCCATGTTTGCCCACTCCCGACACCCACTCGTGGTCGGCGCTTAGCGGACGTGGCAGGTCCGGCCCGAATGGTGTCCGTGAGTCGTGCCGTCCTGTCAGTGGTGTTTGCCTTCTTTTGCAGATAATTGAATCCACAAAGTAAACACTTATTCATTTCGGTCCGAGCTGAGTATCGGCTCTGGTCGGCTCCTCCTAACGAATTATTTTTCAACCTATATTAAACTCACCAGTCTCTCTTGCATACAAGTTTTAACTCAAGCCAGACATCCCTTAATAAAATTATTTTTCAGCCTATATTAAACCAACCTGCATGCAAGTTTGATGATGCGTAGAAAAAAAATAAATATAAGCGAGGTTTAATATTCAGCTAGCCAGACATGCTTTAATATAAAATAATATTTGTATTTTTCCTAAACACTAATGCCATTTTACTTAACTGTCGCGATTTGTGATTGAAAGTGTTAGGTAAGTCAGACGGAAATTCTAAGAGAGATTGTGGGTGAGTGAGTGAGTGAGTGAGTGAGTGAGTGAGTGAGTGAGTGGATATTATGAAATAAAATCAAGAGACATTGAGTGTAAGAAAAGAATCAAGAGGGAGGGGGAAACAGAAAATTCAAGAGTGAGCGAAAATCCAGATGGAAGGAGTTGGGAAAAGTCCAGACGGAGAAAATAATGAGGGTTAGGTAGGTTTAATCTACAGTACACCAAGATGAATGAGTGGAAACGGGATGCAATCCAGAATGTTCCTTGGGTAGACCAGTTTACTTCTATGGATATCATAACTAACAATATTATCAATAAATCAAAATTTTACTATCATTAATTTGTATATCATTAATATCATTATCATCACTGGTATGTATATCCTTATTATCACTATATCAAAATCATTATTGTCAGTAAAATGTATATCACTATTCTCACTATATCAATATCATTACTTTTAGTACTCTGAACATCTTTATTAACAATTATGCACATCATTACAATCAATATATTAATATAATTAATTACTATCCTTATACGAACATCATCATTATTATCAATAATCAACATAATTATTATCATTAAAGTATATGTAATTATTTCCCACTACTTTGTACACCATTACTGTCAGGACAATGCACATCTTTATTATCACTACTATACATAAGTTATCATTATTATCACTACAATACATATGTTATCATTATTATCACTCATCTGAATTTCTTGAATTGAAAAGCGGAATGCATCAATGACCCGTTGAGGTCAACACTAGTTGCGACAAACTCAAAATGACATCTAGGGCATTATAATTTTAGCTTGAAATGGGAATTAAGAATACACATACAAAGACAAAATTTGAGACTTAAATGGTTGTAAAACCAAATAGATTTATAAGGGAATGTGTTAAATATGTTTTATTACTTACGCAAAGAAAACTAAAATTCAACATTTACTCTATCTTCGGACTAAATATGTTTAGTACAACCCAGAAATTAATTAATTGGAAAAGATATCATGTCAGGTGTTTTATAATAATTGCAATGTTACTATTCTTTATCTTCATTTACGTTAAGGTTAAGTTTTGATTCATTTGGAAAATAATAAGGTCACAAATATATTACTCAAATGTTAACATTTCAATTGTGGTCAAAGGTCACCTAACAGCGTTGCTGATCCTGTCTGGCTGCTATCAGTGATACCCCATGTCATGTTGGAAATTATTTCCTCGTTGTACTTTATTAACTTCAAGTTAATGATGTGTCAATATATTACTGTGTCGTTGTACTTTATTAACTTCAAGTTAATGATGTGTCAATATATTACTAATGTGTCGTTGTACTTTATTAACTTCAAGTTAATGATGTGTCAATATATTACTAATGTGTCGTTGTACTTTATTAACTTCAAGTTAATGATGTGTCAATATATTACTAATGTGTTGTTGTACTTTATTAGCTTCAAGTTAATGATGTGTCAATATATTACTAATGTGTCGTTGTACTTTATTAGCTTCAAGTTAATGATGTGTCAATATATTACTAATGTGTCGTTGTACTTTATTAGCTTCAAGTTAATGATGTGTCAATATATTACTAATGTGTCGTTGTACTTTATTAACTTCAAGTTAATGATGTGTCAATATATTACTAATGTGTCGTTGTACTTTATTAACTTCAAGTTAATGATGTGTCAATATATTACTGTGTCGTTGTACTTTATTAACTTCAAGTTAATGATGTGTCAATATATTACTAATGTGTCGTTGTACTTTATTAACTTCAATGATGTGTCAATATATTACTAATATGTCGATTTTATTAATACTTCCTACTTTTTATTATCACGTCTACATGTATTTTTATTATCACATGTTTAATCTGTCATCGCTTGTATATTTCTCATACTATCACTTCTATATATAAAAAATTAAAACCATTATTATCACTAACGCACACACATTTTTCTTACTATTTGTATAATTTTATTATCTCTGTACCGCAATTTTTTTATTACTTTGATGATGGAAATTGTATAATCTCTGTTATGCAAATTTTTACATTACTATTGTGACGAATACTTTTTATATTACTATTTGTATAATTTTACTATCTCTGTGACACACATGTTTATATTACTACTATCAAAACTTTCATTATCTCACTGATGTACATTTTTGGTGTTATTACTTATACACGATTTCTTATCACTGTAAAATATATCCGTTACATGCTTTCCTATCAGTGTAACATATATCAGTGTTACGTGTTTTCTTATCACTGTAACATATATAAGAGTCATGTTTATTATCACTATAAAATATATCGGTGTTATGTGTTTTCTTATCACTGCAACACATATCAGTGTCACATGTTTATTATCA